>SJYA01002340.1:266709-326709 GCA_006410615.1 Neotragus moschatus | reverse complement strand
TGCAGAGCCAAGCCCTTGACCCTGTGGAGAGCATGGAGACTCAGGTTCCCCTGCAGACCTTGCAACTTTGCCCAGACTCAACATCCGAGCAGGAAGACTTGCCCCGGGCAAGAGCGCAGACTAAGGTTACAGAGTCATTCAGTGCGAGCGTTTGGGGGATTCGC
The DNA here is from genome assembly GCA_006410615.1 of Neotragus moschatus. Taxonomy (NCBI): domain Eukaryota; kingdom Metazoa; phylum Chordata; class Mammalia; order Artiodactyla; family Bovidae; genus Neotragus; species Neotragus moschatus. The sequence goes on along the minus strand of SJYA01002340.1, from coordinate 326,545 downwards.
AGGGACTTGCAATCTGGCTTTATAAATGGAGAGGGAAGAAAAGGACACAGGATTAGCTCTGACTATCCCTGTCGAGAAAGGGAGCACTTTTTGAGCTTAGCCTCTTTACTGTTTCAGCATCCTTGTCTGGAGCGCACCTTTGCTGTTCTGCATCAATTCTGTCTCTTGTGCAGGTATTCCCCCCAAGACCTACTGGAGTGAGCCGTGTGGCGGGGCGGAGGTAGACGCCTCTCCAGTGGGGGAAGCCGCACCCCTTCCTATCAAATACACTGAGACAGTCCCACCCTCTGGCATTAACTAGGACGGAGATACAGCGACACATGAGTTGCAGCTGACAAGTGGCAGGATATTGTCTTTCGTAGATATTTAATTTTATATTCACGGATTTTGACTCTGTCATTCTCTTACCATACTTCAGAGCCAATAATATTTTTCACAGGCCTCTGATGTTCCTGGAGATCCCCGACAAGTTTCCGTCTATGGTACCGAATGGGCAAACCAGTCCCATTCCCTGGCACCAACAGTCGCACAGAAGAGAAGGGCTGGAGATTACAGAAAACCAGGGAAACATCTGGAGGAGAAATGTCTTATCTCTGGACCAAAAGTCACACACGCAAACTCTCCCATCTCTTCTCGTGGGCTTGTCTTGTGCGCGGTCATGTCCAGCTCTTTCTGACCCTTTGGACTACAGCTCGCCATCTGTCCATGGGACTTCTCAGGCAAGAACACTGGCACTGGCATTTCCTCCTCTGGGGCATCTTCCCAACCCAGGGATGGAACCTGCATCTCCTAGGTCTCCTACATTGCAGGTGGTCGCATCACCCAATACACCTTTCTTTTGCACAGACAGTCAAGAAGAGAGTTTTCAAGTAGACTAGATACTGCTTCTGTGCCAACTGAAAACCTAGGAAGCTATCTACATAGAGATTTCTCCTTGTTAAGGATGAGCGTTCACACTAAAGGACCCTCCTGGTTGGCTTCANCATAGAAGTAAAGATTTAAAAAATAATTGATGAAACATGTAACACAGCATTTTAAATACACTAATCTCTTTAAATCAAAGTACTATATACTTTAAAAAATAAAAGGAGATTATAAGCACAGTCAATTTGTGTTGAAAAGAATGATCTGTTTTATGTTAATTATATTACATTTTAATGACAGTCCAGTGGCAAATGTTGACTTCTTTAAAGAAACCGTGATCAGCTGTGGACTATTCTGGGGATAGCCATAAATTCTAGGTGTAAGGTGAACAAAGTCCTTGATTAGGGAAATGTCTGCATGCTTAGTTGTATCTGACTCTTTGTGACCTTTTGGACTGTAGGCTACCAGGATTCTCTATCCGTGGTATCCTCCAGGCAAGAAGGTTTGCCGTTTCCTTCTGTAGGGGATCTTCCTGATCTAGGGATCAAACCCACGATTCCTGCGTCTCCTTCATAGCAGGCAGATTTTTACCCTCTGAGCCACGGAGAAGCCCTAACTGGGAAAGGGAGTGATAAATACCCCTTCTTAGCAGACTCTGTCTCCTAACTGGGATGTATGTGCGCAAGAGGCATTTGCATAGCTGCCGTACAAAGAAAGGAAGTTGCCCATCCATTTTAGATGCTGAGTCTATTAGAAACATGCTCATTTCAGCCTCTTTCCTTACTCAGAAGCATCTGAACTTGCATGTTAGTTAGGGGGTCAAATATGGCCTCTGGGGGGGAAAACACACACACACACACACACACACACACACACACACACCCCTCCACCCACTCCAGCAGAAGGGGGGAAAACACACATACACACACAGAAGGGGGGAAAACACACATACACACACAGAAGGGGGGAAAACACACACACACAGATACACACACACACCACACACCTCCACTCACTCCAGCAGAAGGGGGGAAAACACACACACACACACCCCTCCACCCACTCCAGCAGAAGGGGGGAAAACACACATACACACACAGAAGGGGGGAAAACACACAGACACACAGACACACACACACACCCCTCCACCCACTCCAGCAGAAGGAGGGTTCAATTTAACCAGGGAGAGCTTCAATCCTGTTTCATCAAGGCTTCTTCCTGCTGCTCTGATGCAGAGCAGAGATAGCTGGGCATCTGCATGAGCCTTGAAAGCCCAGGACAGAGCTTCCAAGCACAGAGCCCTGCCTCCCAGTCAAAGCCCCCAGAGAGGGGGTTCCTGGGAGTGCGAAGTATCCACAAACTGAAATTTACTGTGTCTGGCCCTTCATGAGGCTGCTCTGGGAAGGACCATGCAGCTGTGGCTCTGGGGCCCCCGGCACATTTCTGAGTCTCCAGTGAGCACAGTGGCCAGAGAAAACTGGCTGCCCTCTATACAAGGACTGAAGGAAAGAGAACAACGCAGGGGCTGTCCAGAGCAGCCTTGGCCCCCCTTGGCTGAGAATGAAGAAGAAAGGGCTCCCCTGGCAAGATTCCTGTCTTTGTGTTGGGCACCTGCAGTTTTGTTTTGTTATAGAGCGAAGGAGTCAAATCTCCAAGTATTGATTACTCACAGCGTGCCTGAGCGTGACACAGCTTAAGGGGGCTGTGGAAGGCAGGAGGCCGGAGAGACAAGACTAACATTAAAACCAATAATGACGTGTTGGGCGTCATCACGTGGCGAGCTTAGCGGACAGGGATAGAGACGTTCCCGACGGTCAGAGCTAAGATCTAGTGACATCTGAAAGAAAAAAGTGAACCAGGCAGGCTGATGTGGACTCGTCAACTTTTCATTTCGCCACACTGGGGACTTTAAAAACAGCAAAACCAGAGAACAAGAAAATGAAAAAAGCAGCCGGGCAATAGGAGTTCTCATATTCTGTCATGCGGCTTCCCTCAGAGCTCAGCTGGTAAAGAACCCGCCTGCAATACAGGAGACCCCGCTTCAATTTCTGGGTTGGGAAGTTCCCCTGGAGAAGCGATAGGCTACCCTCTCCAGTATTCTTGGGCTTCCCTTGTGGCTCAGCTGGTAAAGAATCTGCCTGCCATGCAGGAGACCTGGGTTCCATCCCTGGGTTGGGAAGATCCCCTGGAGAAGGGAAAGGCTACCCACTCCAGTATTCTGGCCTCCATGGACTGTATAGTCCATGAGGTCACAAAGAGTTGGACACGACTGAGCAACTATCACTTTCACTATTCTGTCATCTTTATTAAAAAACATTTAAGTTCTAAAGTTGACAATGGTTTTAAAAAAAATAGATATAATGTGTTTAATGGGAAGCTTGCTACTTTGTGTCTGTTTGCTCCATTTGTAAATAGTCTGGTGAGAATGTGGTCACAGATGGGCCTCCGGTGTCTGACAGAGGATGACTTTCCTTCTCCCATCCTGGTGCCAGGTCTCAGCACCATCCTGGCACTCACGAGCTCCCAGAACACTGGCTGAATGAAAGCAGGGAGCAGGCGGTGCAGTGGTGAAGAACCTGTCTGTCAATGCAGGAGACACGGGCAAGATCCCCGGGTGGGGAAGATCCCCTGGAGTAGGGAATGGCAACCCACTCCAGTATTCTTGCCTGGAGAATCCCATGGACAGAGACAAGCCTGGCAGGTTGCACTCCAGGGTGCAGGGTTGGGGGAGTGGGGGAGAGGGTCACAAAGAGGCGGATAGGACTAAACACACACACACACACATTTACAAATGAACATCTGCCAAGGAGAGCGACACCCAGGGTGTCGGGGAGGAGAGGATGGCCTTGGTCTGGGGGAGGAATGAGCAAGTGCACCCCAGGACTTACAGCGTGTCCCAGAAACCCTTGAGGACCACCCGAAGACGCACGCACCTGCATGTTCCTTAGTGTTCCCCAGAGGAGGTTCCAGTTAACCCGCCGAGNGAGCGACACCCAGGGTGTCGGGGAGGAGAGGATGGCCTTGGTCTGGGGGAGGAATGAGCAAGTGCACCCCAGGACTTACAGCGTGTCCCAGAAACCCTTGAGGACCACCCGAAGACGCACGCACCTGCATGTTCTTTAGTGTTCCCCAGAGGAGGTTCCAGTTAACCCGCCGAGACCCAGGTGGATGGAGAGCAGCTGCTTGTCCTCATCCCAAGCCCACTGGATCCAACCAGACAAGCAATTGGAGGAAAGAGATTAGAGGAGCAGAGATGGCTCGTATTAGAGGAAAGAGATGGCTCACGACACTTGTTACAGAATAAGGCGGTTACTATGGTCCAGGGTGACTAGCGTCACTGGCCTAGGGGCCGCTGCAAATGGGGATTTGTAGCAGGACAGAGACGGGGTTCAGCCTCAGAGTTAGAGAGTGGGGGCAGGGGCATGGGATTAGCAGGACGGTGGAGTCTTTCTGGCTAAATGACCTAAACAGATTCTTGCTGAAGGCAGATCAGGGCGCGCAGATATTACCCAGGGCACAGGAGGCGATGAGGAAGGTCCTGGGATGCTGAGGGTGGGGGATTCTCACCAGACCAACGTGCCAGGAGTCCTGGAGCAGCCGGTGCCAAAGAGGACACGGACGTCTAAAAGCCGAGGACTGCCTGGTAAGAGGGCTCAGAGCAGGCTGGCCAAAGGCTGCTCAAGGGAAGACTCTCTGTCATGGGACACACCAACTCCATCTCAGAGCAAAAATTATTGGGACTGGCATATATGCAGTATTGCTACTTAGACACCAATGAGGACCTGCTGCACAGCTCAGGGGACCGTCCTTAAGTGCCAGGGATGATCCAAGTGGAAAGGAAATCCAAAAAAAAAGAGAAGGTATAACCAAACATATCGCTGATCCACTTTGCTGTACTGCAGAAACTAACTCAGCATTATAAAGCAACCACATGCTAATAAAAATTAACTTTAAAAGATCATCAAAGAAAGGCATGACAAACCAGACAGCAGAGATGTGTGTCCCTGATCAAGCCTCAACTTTCTTTCTCATCTGTGAAATGGATAAAGACAGTTTCCACTCCCAGGTGGCCTGAATGAGAAGCCTACAGCATAAGCCGTGTAAACCACTTTCTGCAGTGCCCAGTGTGAAACCATCATTCAAGAAAGACGAGGATTATTATCACTGTGACTATCACGATGAGAATGGAACGGCTGCATGGGAAAGGGTGCGGCTGCTCCATCCAAAACGTGTTCCGTCTTTTGAATGCACAGAGGTGATGCTGTTAGCATGCTGCCTCTCACTGTCAAACCAATAAAATCTATCCCAAACAGAACAAGACGATGAAATGTGAGCAGAAAAATGCTAAAGGAACAAGTGACTCCCACAGTCCTCCACGCTCCGACAAAAGAGGGATTCTGTTCGTGTGATTAGTTCAAAACAGTGTATTAAACCCAGAGGAATTGTTTTTAAAGTAAGACTCTAATTTTAGGAACCTGAGGAAAGGCTGCATTTTAATAGGATATTTCATTGTACCCCACATACAAAACTATTGTTTGCCTGACTCTATAATTTATTGTTAGACAGACACGGCACTATTAGCTGTGGCAAAATGAAACATGGGATGATTCCACTAATAAAACAATCAGTTCACAAGGCAAAGCACAGCTCGGCTGTTTAAACAGAGCAGAATACCCCTGAGTAGAGATCTACATAGTCTAATATTCCCAGTTGGAATTTCACCTTTCTCTACTCTTTCGTGGAGAAAAATCATTGAAATAGTCTGGTAACAATACCGTTACTGTCTCCTTAACTTAATCCTTTGTTCTTCCCAAAGAAAAGACTGCCGCTGATTATGAATATTCCGTGCTACAATTTCCATCAATTAATATACGACCGTGTTCTTAGTACGGTATTAACAGCTTCTTGATTTACATTAGGGAGTATATATTTTACGCCATGGGTGAAGCTCTTTTCTAACGGCTTTAACAGAAAGTACTTCTATAGAAAGAACTTACAATTTGGAAAATGGAGGTGGGAGGGTATGGATAATTGCTGGGAAAGAATATATTCTATTCTCCTTCCGGGTTTTTTTTTTCCCTCCTCTCTGCTGGGGAATCCCTGTCCCCTAGTCAAGGGGGGCAGGACAGGTCTCCCCCGAACCACCTCTGTCCTTTGACCTTCCATCTGGGAAGAGACATGTGGAGCTGAGCTGCTGTTTCTTGGTGGGTCTGCTGCCAACTGTCTGCGGAATGCAGAGTCTGCAGTTCGCCTTGCACAAAAAACCAGACCAAGCAGAGAGGAGCCCATCCCCCTTCCAGGTGACTGAAAAGAGGCAGGTGGTAGTGAAGAAGGGGACGGTGGAGATGAAGGGAGAGACAGCAGCCTGGGGAGAAGCCCAGCCCGCTCTGCAGGGAGTGACCGGAGTGTCTCTTACACGTCCGGACCCCTAGCCGCCTCGCCTGGAAGATCACACATCCCCGTCCAGCACTGAAGGCTGTGTGTGCGCCGTGCTTCCCCGGGAGGTGGAAGAGTGGAGGAGGCTCTGGAAGGAAGGGAGGTGTCCTGCCCCAGCCCAGGTACGTCCAGAGCCACTGATGCCCTGCAGGACTGAGACAGATGCGGGGTCCGCATGCAGGCTGCCCCCAGGCACCTCCGCAGAGGCTCCCAGGCCTGAGTTACCCCCGTGGGGACCTTCCAGGCTTCTCCACGCCTCTGGCTCCGAGAATGGACACACTCAAAGGGGCTGTGCAGAGGCGTCGACGTCTAGAACCCCTTTGGTGGCCTGTGCTCAGGGCTCCTGCTTTCACTGCCCTGTTGTCCTGCTACAAGTTCCCCACGGTTTCGACGATCACCAGGATTTCCCCATGGAACCAGCAGACTCTGGTCTCAGTCCCTCACTGTGCGGTTTCAGGACTGTCACATCATAAAATGAGGAGGTGGGTGCCTCCCACTTCCATTGAGGCATGCTCCATGAAGGGTTAAAAAAAAAAAAAAAAAGAACTGGTTGTCAATATTTAAAAGTGGAAATAATTCCTCCAAAACTCCTGAGTCCCTGTTTCTTTTTTAAAACACTCAGCAACAAAAGTCAGGAGCTCGGCAGCTGTTACTTTGACATTTGAGTCTCCACTTGGTCCACTTCTTCATTTGTGTGAACTTACAGGGGATCCCACAGCATCTCTGAGTCCTACAAATGCTAGAGTCCAGGCACTGTTGCTTAGAGAAATACGTCTGTCCTTTTCCAAGACGGACCCATTCCCAGGACACGTCTGCCAGATGACTCCTAAAGACCCCCATGCATCCCCCAGGCCACTCTGGGAAAGTTTCATCCTTGCTAACCCTCCCTGGTCCTCTCACCTAAACCTGAGTTATCCCAGAGACGCGCCCCTGCCCACCCAGCCCTTTGGGGGCTGCTCTGAGACACAGGTTGTCGCTGCTGTTCAGTCACGAAGTCGGGTCTGACTCTGTGACCCAGTGGCATGCTAGATCTCCCTGTCCTCCACTATCTCCCGAGGTTTGCTCAAATTCATGTCAGTTGAGTCAGTGATGCTATACAAGCATCTCATCCTCTGTCGCCTCTTCTCCTGCCTTCAATCTTTCCCAGCATAAGGCTTTTTTCCAAATGAATTGGCTCTTTGCATCAGGTGGCCAAAGTATTAGAGCTTCAGCAAAGCATCAACTGTTCAGCCTTCTTTATGGTCCAGCTTTCACATTTGTACATGACTACTGGAAAAACCATAGCTTTGACTATACGGACCTTTGTCAGCAAAGTGATGTCTCTGCTTTTTAATATGCTATCTAGGTTGGTCATAGCTTTCCAGCCAAGGAGAAAGCGCTGAGACACAGGAGCCCATGGTGATTGACAGGGCTGGGCTTTGCTGTATTTCTCGTAAAACTGTGTCAGGAATGATTAAATGGTGAGGGCTGGAAAAGAGATGGATGGACCCCTCCTGAGGCCGTGTCCACACGTGGCCAGAGCCATTCACAAGGCCGGCCAAGTGAAAAACGCCAGTTGGAGGGGCCTGGTGATCGGACTGACAGGCTGATTCCCCAGCCAGGGAAGGCAGCCTCGGGCTATGGCTGGGGGCAGGGCAGCTGGCCCTTTGGTTTGTTTGTCTTTTTTCCCTCCATTTAAAGCACTTTTCAGAGTCTCGAGCCTAGGGTAGAGATTCAGTTCAGTGTCTGTGGACTGATCGATTAATTTAAAGCCCCTGAGAGATCCCGCGGGCTCACAGATAAAGCTGGATGAGTCCCTGTCTTCCTCATAAGGAAAATGTTCAAGAAGCAGCTCCTAATTGGAGATGATTTACATTTCTGTCCTGATCTCAGAACTGGAGGAGCAACCACAGGAGTCTGGTCCCGAACCGCGGCTGCGGGGCCCCGTTTTGCCTGACACCTTCAAGACGCGGACTGGCTGCGGTGGCCTCAGAATGTGATTCACTTGTTTAGACCACAGGGGTCAAATAAGTTCTGACTTTTATCGCCAACTCTACCTAATAAGCAGGCCAATAAAATGCCCTATGTCTCAGTTTCCCTGGTGAGAAATGGGGATTCCCGTGAGCTACTGCCATCAGATGCCCAGCACAGTCCAAGATGCTCGCGGAAAGGTACCTGTAACTGTGCAGGGGACTGAGAAGACGTCAGATGGGAGCTCCCCGAACCTGGAAGACAAAACCCCAGGGGCTGCTCTAACCCAGATGAAAGGACCCCCGTGCCCATTCTGGGCGTTCCATAGTCCAGTGGACATTAATGCCCTCTGCATGTCAGTGGAGTAATACGCCCCGCTTTGCCACTGTAATTTTGAAAGGATACTTCCTTTCAAAACGTCTCCCTGCCAGTGACCACAGAACACCCCACCCTGTTGGTGTCTGTCTGCGAGGAAGTCCGGTTAAGGGACCCATGGGTTCCCTAATTCTCTCCTTCAGTCAGTCTCTCCCCCTAGAGAGAGATCTCTGGCTATTTGCTAAATTCTATCAGAGCAAAATGAAGCACAGAGAATAGAGAAGTGGGGGGTGGGGGGTGAGGGGTGGACCAGGGTGTGAAGTTAACAGCACCTTATAAATTCAATTTGCATTGCCCTCTTGATTTTAACCCAATCTCCATGAGCTTTCCAAAACAGGCAGTCATTTGAAATCCTCCCACGTGACGGACAGGCTTGGACATTTTAAAATACTGTCCTTTTGATAGACCGTGCCGCACAATGTGGTTTTAACTGGTTCTAGAATATTCTGATAGTGAAATATTTTCTGTTTCTGGGCCAGAACTGGTCATTTCTTCTTGAGAATATGATGTTTGAAAATCAGTTCCTCCTATTATAGATTTCTCCCTCAGCTTGTAGAAAATCCATGATTCCCTAAACATTGGTCTTTGAAAGCACATTGACTAAAATCTTCATGCTTAATTCATGAAGCGCAGTCTGGAGATTAGTGGAGCTGGACACAGACCAGGAATACTTTATCATATTCTAATAAGCAGAGGCTGAAAATTGCATTTCTAAAGCTACAGTATTAAAGGGCACGCCGCAAAACATGACCCAAACATAACTCAGTAGTTTTACAGTGTCTGAAAAGGCTTTGATATGATAAAGTATGCTGACGAGGGGAATAAACACAACTAGAAATTTCTGAATTTAAAAAGAAGTGTGTGTATGTTGGGCGGGGGGGATGTGCGGGCGTGGTGCTTGGCAAACATTCAGTATATTTGTGGAAAAATATATATTATAAACTCATATATTGTGATTCGTAGTAAACCANCGTGCCGCACAATGTGGTTTTAACTGGTTCTAGAATATTCTGATAGTGAAATATTTTCTGTTTCTGGGCCAGAACTGGTCATTTCTTCTTGAGAATATGATGTTTGAAAATCAGTTCCTCCTATTATAGATTTCTCCCTCAGCTTGTAGAAAATCCATGATTCCCTAAACATTGGTCTTTGAAAGCACATTGACTAAAATCTTCATGCTTAATTCATGAAGCGCAGTCTGGAGATTAGTGGAGCTGGACACAGACCAGGAATACTTTATCATATTCTAATAAGCAGAGGCTGAAAATTGCATTTCTAAAGCTACAGTATTAAAGGGCACGCCGCAAAACATGACCCAAACATAACTCAGTAGTTTTACAGTGTCTGAAAAGGCTTTGATATGATAAAGTATGCTGACGAGGGGAATAAACACAACTAGAAATTTCTGAATTTAAAAAGAAGTGTGTGTATGTTGGGCGGGGGGGATGTGCGGGCGTGGTGCTTGGCAAACATTCAGTATATTTGTGGAAAAATATATATTATAAACTCATATATTGTGATTCGTAGTAAACCAGCATTGGCTATTGAGTCATGGAATAGATCACTACAGCATGGGATAGATCAATTTAAGGGGTGTGGAAATCGTCAAAGAAAAAAATAAAGCGAACCTAATGAGGTTAATTTAAAGCTTTCCAGAAAAACCTGAGCTGGCTTTTCAACCTTCCTTAAAACAGGTCACCGACACTGTCTCCAAAAGCAGAAGGCAAGGAGTATGGGGGAAGTGAAGGTGGAGCGGAAACGCTGCTCGGAATATGGTGCAGGATAAAAGCCGTCCCCCACATTATCTGCAAGACGACGGCCATGTGTCAGAGCAAACACACAACCCTGCTACGGACATCAGTAGGGGCAGAAGCACCCATGCAGCGCCCGGCACACAGTAGGGCTAGTAAGCATCCGTCTGATCAACTGATGGATGGATTCATAGAAGAGGGAGAAAGCGAGCAATGAAAACAGGTCCTGTGCCCGCCACGCGAGCCACGGAGCCGGCTGGATCTACTCTGCTGAGTGCTTGCTGAGCTGCTTTTCCTTTTACAGAGGCAGCCGCTGATTAAAATCAACGCAGCATTTGGTCGGGAATAGTTCTCACAAAGCCATTAAGCCCGGACCCATGGGCGGTCAGAGATCTCTGCAGGAGCAGGTGGGAGTGAGGAGCAGTGATGGGGTGGGAAGGGGAAGGGGTGCTGGCCCCCAGAGGGCACACCTTTAAACCGCGGAGTTCGGGTACCGCCTATCGGCAGGGAGATGCTTTGGAGAGTTGGCCGCCGGGGGGTGTCTGTGATCCCCGCCCCTCAAAGCCAGCTCTCAACACTGCTGAGATCAGAGTGGAAAGATCAGAGAGGCCCAAACCTGCTGATTTAGAAGGTTTTCTTTTACGGGTGTGCACACACCATGAGTGCCTCACTCACTTCAGGGAGCGGAGTTTATCTTACTTCCTATCCGTCCTGGTTTACTCCCCCAGAATCTCCCTGCAGGTCTCTGACGACACGGCCCAGCCCTCCCCCACCACCCCAGATGTCAGCAGAGGTCAGCCGAGGAGGGGTCCTCTTTAGCTAGCTGGCTCCCCTCATCCTTCAGGGCCCCTCATGCACCATGGCTGACTGGACTAACTACTCCTGGGGGTTACAGAGCACCGCAGTCAGCGCCACCATCACCCTGGTGATACGTGAACGGTCACACACCTTCCCCCACCTCTCTTGACAATACACTCACTAAGGGCCAACAACTTGACGGGTAACCCACTGCCTCCCCAGGCCCAATACTGAGCCTGCCAAGGTAGGATCTGAAAATATAATTTATTGCTTAAAATGAATGGAGCAATCACAGTGGTGATTCCATAATATACAGTCCCAAAGGGAGACTGTGGACATCCTCCTCTCTTTTGCATTTCACTTACCCTTAGGGGGAAAAAAAAAAGAAAAAAACAATATGTCTAAGGTATTTAGCATGTATATATGCCAAATACAACGAAAATTCAACTGCTGTAAAAATGAGCAGGAATAACAAAGAATGAAAAATGACCCAAATTTGCACCACTTAGTAATTTTCTCACTTTGTAAATTTTACCCCTTTGAACACTGACAGTCTTTTCCATCCCACTGAATTCACATTTCCGACAGCGGTACCTGCTGGGCCATCCCAAGGCCGATCTCGGCGTGTTCACACATCAGGGCACCCTCTCTGGCGGACCACCATGAGCCCGCTGTTTACCAGGAGAGGTCGGTGTGGCCAGGAGGCAGAGACGAGGACGCACTGTCAGAAGGTGCGGCCTCAGCCACGGCTATCTGAAGCCACAAAGGGACCTGCTGGGTGCAAAGACGTGCCACCGTCACCATGGACGCGTGGTCCCAAACAGATCGGCAAGTCACGTGCTGGAGGGGGACAGGAATCACGCAGCTGCCAGCTGAGGGTGGTCTGGGCGAGGTGGACTGAGGCCCCGAGAAGACTCTCAGAGGTGAGCCACGGGGGCTGGGCTTTGGTTCCGGTTTCAAGGAAGGAGACAGATCCATTTCCAGGTGCTCCTGTCCCTGCGACTTCCTTTGTCCTGTGACTGCCAGCCTTTCTGCTGGGAGTACGCTGTCTGACTCTGTGTCCTGTACTAACACAGCCACAGCTGGCAAGGTGGCACGTGTCCACCCACCCTCCAGCTGGACACACCTGCGCCTCCTGACAGACCCCTCCCCTGAACCACGCTGGTTCCCAGGGCTGGCTCCCTTTCCCCAGGGCCTTCGATGGTAACCATGGGGTCCTGAGGAAAGGGAGTCATGCTTTCCAGGGAGATCAGCCTGTCTTGCCCCCTTAATTATAATTCTTTACTTGCAATATGCATCACCTGGTATTTAAATAAACAGTGAGGTATTTGAAACAGAGAAACTATGAAAACGAAACTGCTTTAATTTACATCCCACAGGACTGAGGCAGTGGACTTCTCTGAATGCCAAATAAACAAATACAAACTTAAGGAAGTATCAGGTTGGAGGTAGTCTGTGAATCTAAAGTGGGATGAAGGAGTCAGGCATGGCCCACAGCAACTTACTAGTCTCCATGCTTCCCAGAAGGGCTGCTCGGGGTTCCTTTAAATATAGGAAACAGAACTCCACCGGAAATACCGGCCCCTCCAGGAAGGGAGGTGGAAAGGCCATGGTTGATCGAACCAGAAATGATGAGTCATGGCCAAGACTGAGACTTGGCATAGGAGTTTTGCTCCAGAGCAGGGTGGACAGAGTGAGCCGTGTTTCAGCTGACATAAACAAGCCAAAAGACAGCAAGTCAGCCCTGGGGTGCCTCCTCCTCCCGCACTGTCGGGAGTCAGATGGCGTGGAGAGAGGTCAGACCTTGCTCCAGCAGATGCAGAAGCAGGAGTCGCTCTGAGTGTAAGCGCCGACGGAAGTCTCGGGGCCTGACTTTGCAGTGCTGCGTGGGGCGGTGTGGCTGGACGTGCACGCATGCGCACACGGCTCCGCTCGGCCTGTGGGGCTAAAAAGGCCCCAGGACGCCAGGAGGTGAGGCCGAGGACAGGCTGAAGGGTGGGCATTAGTAAGGCAGGGGAAAGAGCAGCTGAGAAGCGGCTCTACAATGCTCTTGCCGGGGACTTGGCAAGCGTCACCGCGTCTTGTCCTCAAATGGCTCTCCCCGTTCTGGGAGAAGAAACTGAGGCAAGCATAGGTGTCCCTGATGGCACAAGCGGCAGGTGGTGACGGCGAGAGTCAGATGCAAGCAGCTGCCAGAGGCAGAAGCCAGGGATCGTGTCTGTCTGCTCACAGCGTGGAACCACACGCACCACTGGGCCCAAGCACACAGGACGCCGCCGGCTTTCCCCTGGCCCGCTCTGTCTCTGCCTCACCTCTCCTCTCTGATCCTCTGTGTGTGCGCATGTCTTTCCACCCCGGCACACTCCTCTCTTTACAACGGACAGCCTTCTTCCGTGCACCATGGGAGGATGCCGTGAGGTGGCAGGGCCCAGGCGTAGCTGTGCAGGGGTGAAGGCAGCAGCAGCCTTCCTCGCCAGCTACAGCAGAGACGTCCCAGGAAGGACGCAGTGTGCCCTGGCTTTCCGCCTGCCCAGTCCTCAACCCAGCTCTTCAGCCAGGAGGCAGGTACCGGGGCTGGGCAGACTCCAGTGCCCATCCCCACGGGTCGGGGTGGGGAGTCACAGTGGTCCTTTTGAGGTCAGCAATCCTACCTCTACCATGAAGAGGGGGGCAGAGGCACCCCACGGAAGACAGGGCACTGCGAGTGGCACGAGGGTGATGAGAAAAAATGCTAGACATCTTGGTTACAGAAACAGAAAAAAATCAGGATAAAGCGCTGTGATCCTTGAAAGAACAGTGCTGGGGAGAAAGGCAGGCTGAGGCAGCGAACGGCAGCGTGGGGCCGAGTTGCCAGCGGCCTTCGCACAAGCCTTGTGCGGGGCTTTCTAGAGTGCTCCCTGGAAGGCAGGAGGTTGGCCCATTCTACCATTTCTCTCCTTCACTCTGCCTGGCCACTCTCAACTGGGGGACACCCTGGAGATGAAGGCAGTGTTGCCAAGTGGCGAGGAGGGGCGGGGTCCCTGAGGCCTTTGTGGGCTGACCATGCCAACTGCAGGCGGCTCTCTCCTCTTCGATGTGAAAGAATTTTGCCACCCTGGGTGTGCCCTTTTTACCAGCAGCCAAGTGCAATTCCTGAGGTCCCCACCTGGGCACCAGTCCCCTGGGCCTAGGTCCCCTCCTGGACTGCCAGTGGCAGCAGGCCTGCCCTGCCTTCCTCTTGCTTCAGCCGCCAGACACCCTGAGAATCCACGGGCTGGAGAAACAAGCCCCCCTCCTCGCGATATAAATGCTTTCCTCCTGACCCCATGTGTAATCAGCACATTCCTCCACCTCCTCATGGCTACCATTCAACTCAGGGATGCCCAAGAAACTGGAGGGAGCCCAGCATCGTGAGGCAAGAGGATGTTAGTCTGAGACCCTGCCACTCCTCCCCAAATACCAGCTCTGGGCAGGATATACCTATTAACCTACTTGGCTGAAATAGAATCTGACCTCTGAATGTTCATACAGTTGAAACAACACAAAACAATAGATAACGCAGCTATTTTGCAGGAAGCTTTCTTGTCGACCAGGGGTGTGTGTGTGTGTGTGTGTGTGTGTGTGCGTGCGTGTGTGTTTTAATGTGATGGTGAGCTTTATTTTCTCATATGTACATCATATATTGTAATACGAAATGGATATTGACTGCAGCTGGGGTGGATATCCACATATATTGACCTCAGAGGTAAATATTGACTGAGACAAAGGTAAAATCGATGCTTACCTTGAGGGATAATAAATCTGGATATCTATTGAAATAAGAAGTCAATAGGCACATTGTTACAAACACCCGTGGTTATAGTCACTTGAGCAAATTTGTACAGCGAGCAGTCAGCGGCTGTTTCGCAGAAACGAGAGGCAGTGGTGGAGGCCCGCGGAGGCTGCACTGACCGTCTGCTTTCCCTTTACTCCTCTTTCCGTCTGCCGCCAGCCAGCATCAGACTAGGTGTATCACCCCACCCTACCCTGTCAAAGGAGTAGCTCAGCCTCCGTTTTCAGGAGGTGGTTATTGAATTAGGAGTCTGCGTTGTGGCTCAGCTGGTAAAGACTCTGCCCGCAATGCAGGAGACCCGGGTTCAATCCCTAGGTCAGGAAGATCCCCTGGAGAATCGAATGGCTCTCCACTCCAGTATTCTTGCCTGGAGAACTCCACACAGAGTCAGACATTTCCTGAGTATGCATGCAAACATTTGTTACTGGGGGGAAAATCTGATATGGGTATCCCCATTTTATAGCCTGATAAACTGAGGCTCAGAGAACCTGAGAAACTCATCTGACAGAGATGATAAAGGGGGAAGCCCGAAACTCAAAACTGATGGATGCTGGACTTGTTATCTTGCTAACACATCACTGTCTCCGGATGACGGTCATACAACTGGGACTCGGGTGACAGAGATGTCAGAGAAAGGTGAAAGCAGAGACCGGAGGGGGTGAGGAAGAACCTATTTGGGGCGGAAAGTGACAGTAACAACCTCTTTGCAAAAATGGACAGGAGATTTTTGTGATGCCACTTGCCGTCACTGCTATCGATAATCACCATCATCACAGCTGAGCTTTGGTGAGTCGTGACTATGGGCCAGGTACCGTGTTATTAGGCATCGTACAGACGGATTTAGATACAGTCTCCCAACCCTGTGGGGTCCTGCAGTCGATGACCTGGTCACCTATTCAGCTTCCATTCTCCGTCTCTCCCTCGATGGCTGAGCCCAGCCTTGGTCAGCCATCAGCCCCTCCCCTGTACAACAACACAGGAGTCTCAGCTCACAAGCATGGTGGGCACAGATGCTGCCCTGGAGACTGTTTGCAGGTAGGCACGTGACACAGTTCTGGCCAAGGAGAAGTGAGCGGGCCTCTTGGAAAAGGTCTCCTTGTTCTCAGAGACCCACGTCAGGGCAAGGTGCCTTTTCCCTCCACCTTATGCTCCCTGGTTCTGGTGCTAGGAACTGCTGTGGCCATCCTGAAAATGCGAGGGAGATGACAACTGGGGAAGAGGCTGATGGACACAGAGAAGTGGAGCCCCATCAAAATATGCAGCTCGTCAACCACCCCACTCTGGGCTCCAGACTAGGCCGGACAACACACTTTCATATACTGTGGCCACTGCAAGTTGAGCTCCCTGTCACATGCAGCCCAGACCATCTGAACTGGTACACAGGGAGAGACCCAGGCTTAGGAATGTTGACTGTTACCTGCAGCAACGAGAACTTCCTAACTCCACAGTCTGAGTTCTTAACGGCTCCTCAGCAACCATCCCAGGCTACCTCCCATTCGAGGCTTAGACCAAGGCTGCTGGAGATCGGGTCCTGCAAATGAAATCCAGCAGAAGTGACAATGATCCCCTCTATGTGACCTTGATGCCATACTCTAAGCATTGTGTAAGAGATGCCCTCCCAAGACCTATTCCTGTCAGAGGCCTAGGCTCTCAAACTGTTCTAATGAATCACAAGGCATTTCTCCCGGCCTTCAGGTATCAGCTCCAAGAGAGCCTGATTAAGGCTCCTCAACACCTCATACTTGGAGAAGGCAATGGCACCCCACTCCAGTACTCTTGCCTGGAAAATCCTATGGATGGAGGAGCCTGGTGGGCTGCAGTCCATGGGGTCGCTGAGAGTTGGACATGACTCAGTGACTTCACTTGCACTTTTCACTTTCATGCACTGGAGAAGGAAATGGGAACCCACTCCAGTGTTCTTGTCTGCAGAATCCCAGGGACGGGGGAGCCTGGTGGGCTGCCGTCTATGGGGTCGCACGGAGTCAGACGGGACTGAAGTGACCTAGCAGCAGCAGCAGCAACAACACCTCTTACTACAGCTTATCAGATGGCATCCATCTGAGAAAACATACCATGTGCTTTCAGTTCTCCTTGTGCAACCTACTCTCTTCCCCAACTGGAACATCTGTTTTTAGTTCCNAAATCCTATGGATGGAGGAGCCTGGTGGGCTGCAGTCCATGGGGTCGCTGAGAGTTGGACATGACTCAGTGACTTCACTTGCACTTTTCACTTTCATGCACTGGAGAAGGAAATGGGAACCCACTCCAGTGTTCTTGTCTGCAGAATCCCAGGGACGGGGGAGCCTGGTGGGCTGCCGTCTATGGGGTCGCACGGAGTCAGACGGGACTGAAGTGACCTAGCAGCAGCAGCAGCAACAACACCTCTTACTACAGCTTATCAGATGGCATCCATCTGAGAAAACATACCATGTGCTTTCAGTTCTCCTTGTGCAACCTACTCTCTTCCCCAACTGGAACATCTGTTTTTAGTTCCTCAGTGAGCAGCAAACATGGCAGATTTAAAGGGTGTTTCGCTCCACTCTTCTTGACCGTGGCTGCCACCTTGGCTCTGCCTTCCGCACCAATAAAACGCCGTGCTGCACCGCCTGTGGGAGCACTGAGCACACTCGATTCCTTCAGGAACCCTCCACTGAGCGCCTGCTAGCTGTTTCCAAGATGCGTCTCTCTCCTTCAAGATAGGAACTGCATTTCATTTATCTATGGGACTTGAGGACTGCACACAGTACCTGACATGTGGGAGTAGCCACAGAATTTAGTGATAATTACAGATTTCAGGTAGGGTGGGAGGTGTCATCAACAGTGAAATCCTTCTGGAAAATTCCAATGAATACCAACTTATAAGAAGACCCTTTGGCCCTAGAGTTGATCATCTTCTTGCACCTTCCAGCTAAGAAGCAGCATCATGGTTAATCCCTCCTGGTTTTTTATTCCACAGAAAAAAGAAAGGGGGTTAAAAAAAAAAAAAAAGCCAACAGACAGGTTACAACACAGTGAAATGGGGATGGCCAAAGGAAAATGAGGACTCACACTCTGAGCTCCGTCTCACCTTCATGCGGCTGTGTTTTTACAGGGAACTGGGGCACTGTATCACGCACTTGCTAATTGTCTTCAAGCCGTTACCAGAGACGGACACTCGAGCAGCAGCCTCTCTACTGCAGCTTCTCTGTGGTGCCCGGGGCCCTGGTGAGGGGCACGCTATAGGGCTCACGGCACAGTCTCACCCACCGAGGACCAGCCATGGCAAACAGGCAACGGCCTCTGGACTCGGGCTTCCCAGGGCTCCCTGGCTCGGGCTCCACGACCGCACGTGCCGATTCCTGTGGCAGATCTCCTCCATTTGTCTGTCTGCACATGCAAGTCAGTGTCAGCCAGCCAGCCATCTACATCCTATCAGTTCTGCTTCTCTGGAGAGCCCCATACAGGAGGCGGAGGTCAGACAAAACTAATGTGTCCATATGGGGATCCCACAGAAAAGACACCGCAGTACAGCTACTAAAAGGTATGAACGGCAGATACAGTAGGGGACAGCCATTTCTTCCTGGAAGGCCAAGGCTCTCCCCGCTTTTCCTCCTCCTCCACCGTGACCACAGCCATCACAGGAAGCCCGCACACCCCCACAGGGGCCGTTCCGGACGCCTGTTCTTTATCCCCAGCACCTTGTTCAGTGTGTGCTACCAAGCGGGTGCGTAATCAACTGATGTTAGGTGACGAAGGTGTTAAAGGCATGAGGAGGTACCCAGGACACCCTTAGCTGGGATGAACACTGCTAAGCATTCAGGGGATGGAATGGCCTCACCTTTTCTGAGCCTCCGTGTCATTGTAGGAAAAAATAAAAAAGAAAAACATGAACTAACCCACTCTACCAGTGGCTTTGGTGAGTTTCACGATTCTAGTAGGGGAAGCCTCACTCCTGCTCAGGACCTGCTTCAAGCGAGTCATGAAGCCACTTCCGCGAGAGGGTGGATTTTGCTGCTGAGCCAGCGTTTCCTGATGGCTGGGCCCTTCGGAGTACAGAGAGGCCCCATCGCATCCCCCAGGACAGCAACTAAGCAGCTCGCCAGCAGCAGTCTCAGGAAATCGGCCGCTGATTTAGGCAATGGCCTGAATCTTCATTATCTGGGCCGAAAACCAGGAGTCAGGTCTCCTGTCTGCCCAGGCCTACAGCTCATCGTGTTCAGGTCTTTCATCACCCTGAGAGGATTTCAAAGGCTTCAGCTGGAGCAGAAGAGGCCCCCCAGGGGAAACCTAGCCCTACGCCCCAGCATCACTGACCCTCCCTGCAGTGTGCCAGGCCCGCCCGCAGCAATGCAGTTGGGGCCACACAGGAAACAGACCCAACGCCGACTGGCACTGCGGGGTCACGGGACTATTCTAGCTATCTGCCACAGCTACAGAAGATGCGGTTAAGTCCCCTGTAAACACTCGTCATTTCCAAGAGGGAGGCCCACTTGATTTACATAACCACCAGTAAAAGTGTGGAGAAAAAAGATATCACTTAAGAGACCTAACGTTTCCTGACAGCCATGAACCGGCACTCACTGGGGCCCTCTGCACATTTCCCAGGAAGGAGCCCTGGCATGAGGCACGTGGGGCAGGCCATGACGGCACCGGCCAGCCCAGAACGCCTGGCTCCAGCTCCGCAAGGACGGGGCAGGGCCGCGATTGAGCGCCCCGCTGTCTGGCCCACTCTGCTGGCTCTGCTCTCTGCGCTGAGGCCTCTGAATGCCCGATGGGTTCACTGCCAAAGAGAACGACAGGCCTTCTGATCAACGGCTCTGTTTACGGTAATCAGGGCAGGGCGCTGAGCGAGTTTCAGGACGCCAAGTGATCGCTTGTTTTCAGGATAATCAATAAGACACTTATCTTGAAAGATTCATGCAAGTTTGGAATCAATTATGAATGGGATGATGATAAAACTCCAAGAGAGACTCACTGGATCTTTTTTTTTTAAGTTATCAGAGGGCGAGGCTCCATTTTGTTGCTTTCTCTGAAATATATAAATTTTAAAAATGAATACTCACTCTGCTCTGCCATTTTCAAAGAGCTAGACCATCTCATGATTTAGTAGGGATTTTCAAATTCTGATGCCGTGGAATCCTGGGATAATATAATCCAGGGTATTTTTGATTTTGTTTTTGTTTTTAAAGGAAGAGGGATTTCTCACTGAGAGTATTAAGGATTGCAATGTTGTATGCAGTAGAAATGGCTGGCATGAACTGTAGACACGAAGGAATGTTGAGTCTGCAAGTAAGCCTCTACAAGTCAAAGATGGATGGTCTTGGGCATGTTAATCATCTTTCCAAATCAAAACTTCCCTGTGAAAACAACAATGGAATCTCCACTGTAGGATTATGGTAAAGATAAAATGAGATCATCTATATGGCAAGTTTACTATAATCCCAAGCAATGCAACAGGCTCTCAATAGAAGTCAGTTATTCCTAATATTAGAATTCTGACTTGATCCCCTTGAGTGAGTTACTCTTTCTGGTCACCTCTGTCCAATTTCTAACAGGGAAATGACAAATATGCTCCAAGGTGGTTGGGGAATTAAATGAGATAATGAATAAAATAGCTTCTGATCTCACACAACTGGCACAAGATAGATATTAGCAGCGATAAATAATGATATGGAAAGAAAGCTCAATTGTTTTCCTTTACCCTCATGCTCATAGCTTCTGACGGCAGATGAATAGGGTGTGTCCCACAGGGAGCGAATTGCTGAGACCGGCTGGGTGTCCCACAACTGCACTCACTTTTGACATTTAATAAGCTGCATCAGAACAGGCCCCACAGGATGAGGACTGAGTCCCACGGGGCTGCCTGCACTTCAGTGCCGATCTCAAATAGCTGCCCCTGGTTCACCCCGAGACTCCTGTCTAACTTGGCGACAAGCGGAAGATTCCCACCAGCTTCCTTCAGGTTCCACAACTTGCCAGAGTGGCTCGTATAACCAAGGACGCCAGCTTCTGTCATCTTACCCAGTGATTACCACGGCTGTTTCAAAAGGCAGAACAAAGGGCCGGATGAAGGGCCAGGTCTAGAAGGAACCAGAGCACAGAGACTCTGTCTGCTCGGAGTCAGGGGGTATCACCCACCCAGCGCATCAGCGCCCTCACCACCTTTAATGCACGGATTTCTAGGGTGGCTTCAGCATGTAAGCAAGATGTATTATTAACTCGATTTCCAGCCCCTTGTATCTCTCCAGAAAACAAAAGGTGAGCCTACCATTTCTACTCGTGGCTTGGTCCTTCTGGTGACCAGGCCCCATGGAAGGGGCCCCCATCAGTTGCCTCGTGAGGACAAAAGATGCTTCTGCCTCCCAGAATGTTCCAAGGGAATTAGGAGCTCATCACTAAAGAAATGACAAGGTCTCAGGAGCCCTGTGTCAGAACCTGAGGCCAAAGACCAAGTATCAGAAGGGGTCAGGGGGCCGAGACCAATGTAAATACACAGTTCTCATCACTCCATGGCAACACTTGGCTGGAGAAAACTTTCAGAGAAGCAATACATCTGGTCGCACCTCTCCATTTCACAAACAAGGGAACGGGGCCCTTGCCTGACCCTCAGGTTACCTGGAGCAACTCTTGCACAAGGGTGCCTGGACCAGACTGCCAGAGACGAAGCAAGCCCCGCATCTGGGTCGGGGGGCGCAGGACCACAGAGAGTCCAGGAGTCCATGCAGAGCTCATGGAGGCAGGCCGTCTGCCCTCTGGGGAAGCAGGGAAGGGAGGGGAGCCAGGCCTCGGGGAGGCCACTGAGGCTAAGCCAAGCAGAGGAAGAGACCTCGGTGTGAAGTGACGCGCAGAGGAAGCTACTTAACTCAAGGAGTCACGGTGAGTCCGCCACAGGCAACAAAGAAGACAGGGAGCCTTCTGGGAGCCCAGGGCCTGCCTGACTTCAAACCAAGGCCCTTAGCCAGCGGGCGGCCAGCAGGGCGGGGTGGAGTGGGGGAAATCAGTGGACTCAGCTTTGGGAAGCTGGTCAAGGGCTGCCTGAGCAGAACCCATAATTAAAAGGCTGGTCCCCAAAAGGACAGAGGTGAAGTCTCCTAGCCGGCAGCTGTAACAGCGGTCCCCACTCAACTAGGATTCTAGCCCCGCCACGGCCTGGGCTCCTCCGGGCCCTGAATAGCTCCACATTCAGCCTGAATGTGGACTTCACAGTCCTTGCAGAGGACTTTTCATGGGCCACGCCACTTACACTGTCCCTTTGATCAGGAATAGCCCAGGGCGGTCAGAATCACTGCATTGTAAATCTGACACTATACGTAGCTCACACGGCCACAGTTGAAGAATTTTTGTTGAGGTTCAGGTTTTGAGGAACGGCTCCATAACCTGCCCCTGAACGAGCCTCAGTAGAACCTGGATGCAGACCAGCAGTCACCTCTACCTTCCTCCAAGGTCACCACCCTGCCTTCAGGTACCTCGATCATAGGGGTAACCAATTTTGTGCCTAGACTGAGGCCGGAGGAAACTCTCCCAGAAACTGGCAAATTCTCTGAGATGGTTTCTTTGGAGATATTGCTCATAGCACTAAAGGGCACAGATATGAAGCTTGCTGGGCTTTTACATGTGTATACACACCTAAGATCCAATCAAGGATCACTTCCAGCCTGGCAGAGGGTGCCCCCACCCCCTAGAGGACACCACCCCCTCAGAGTGGCGACCACTGTTCTGCCCCCTCTCACGTGCAGACGTCCTGGCTGCTTTGGATCTTTAATTAATGCATTCCTACTCTGTACCTTTTCAAGTGTCTGGCTTCTCCCACTTAACTCTCAGCCTGACTCCTGGATTTTATAGTGTCTATAAAAATAGCCCATCCGCTCACCTGTCTGGGACTTCTATTGTGTGCTGGGCTCAGAGCTACCCTCATGTTTAATCCTCAGTGCAAACTCAGCAAATGGGAATTATTATTCCAGTTACACTGATGAAGAGAGGTTAAGTGACCTGCTGCAAAATCCCGAAGCTAGAAATCAGCGTATTAGGATCAGGGATACAATTTGCTGTTGACTTTTGATGCCAGGGTTGGCATCTTAACAGTGTTCAAGATACAGTATGTAGCCACAAATATTAGCACCAATGATGATAAAGATGATGATGCCAGGCCTTGTATTAGTGTTTGGGGAACAGAAAGGAACAAAACAGACGTGGCTCAGGGCCTCAGGGATCTGACACCCTGGCGCAAAGTACATGCAAAACGCATTTTATTGTTGTTCAGCCGTTCAGTCATGTCCAACTCTGCAACCCCATGGACTGCAGCACTCCAGGCTTCCCTGTCCTTCACTATCAAGACACAGACAAATACCTTTATAATGATACACCGTGATAACAAAGGGAAGAGACAGGTAGCTGTGGGCCACAGTGATGCTCAGGCAACATGTCTGCAATGGGGGGTTTTCATCTTGAATTATCAGAGAACAAGAAGGCTGGGGACCTTCAGCAATGTCGCACAGCAGTTATCGAAGATGCCTAAAATATTCCCCCGAAAGGTACGCCGCACTAACCAGCCTTGCTCTAATAAAGCTCTTCACCAGAGAGGCTCAATTACACCGGCAGTGGACTCCTCAGAAAGAGCGTTTAAGAGACAGCTTCGCCCTTGACTCTTGATTCTGCATGTCAAAAGCACTTAACTCAAAAACCTCTGGATTACTAACACCAGATCAGGGCGTCCGCTCCCAGAGCTGGGCCGCCCCCTTCTGATGCTCTGACACCAAAGGCGCTTGGATTATCGTCACGCTGTCACCGAGTCAACTGCCGCTTGGAAAGATGACCCCAGTATTCCCTTCCAAGGGAGCGCTGCCAAATACATCTTCCCATCGAACCTACAATGCCTATTCCATTTTAGGACCCAGGATTCGGCTTCAGAAAAATGAAGCGAAACAAAAAACCAACAAACTCCTCTTGTAGGCTTCACGGTGATTCGAAGTTCCTCAGAAAATGCTGGAGTGGATCTCAGCTGACACTGACGCGCTTCATTCTACAGCTGGTGAGTAAAGCAGACCTGAGTACTGTCAGGATTACGCCTGAAATGCCAACATATCCTTTGGCACTGGCTCTGTCTAAGAGAGCCGGCGTTTGCTCCAGCATGGGCTCAGATCCATTCCGCTGGCTGAACCACCAGTTAGATCAGCAGCCTGGGTTGACACTTCACATTCAAGATGCTCCAACTCAGGACACGAGGGCACAGATGCCAAAAATAAAAGATCTGCTTCTGCTTTGAGACTTCTGCTCAGTGAGAAAAAAGGAGAGAGTCACCAGTGCTAGGTGAACCCTTGATTATCTTACCTGAAGCTAAATCTCAGTAGGTTAAATGTCTGCCACTGAATCTCTGCTTAAGGCTGGGACAAGCCAACAACAAGGTCCTTCTCTGAATCTTCCCATGTCCTCAGAGCAAGCAGGTACCAGGCACAGAGAAGGCTCTTCTTCAATGTCAGGGAACACCCTCTCATTATTAACCTACCAAACAGCAGGCCATCAGGACTTTTTGCAGTAGGGGGTAGGGTAAGGATCTTGGATGATAGGAGCTGGGAGCCAGAGTCTGGCTCAACCTTTTGAAGAGTTTTCTAAGAACTATTGCTTTGCACAATAACAAGCTTACTACCAAGCAGGGCTCATTTGTCATCTACCAGAAATGACCCAGCAGAGAGAAACATAGTGGGCTGAGGCTGGACTAGTCAGCAACCAATGGGATGATGGTATTTCTGTGAATGTGGTCAGTAGTCAGTTCAGTTCAGTTCAGTCACTCAGTTGTGTCCGACTCTTTGCGACCCCATGAATCGCAGCACGCCAGGCCTCCCTGTCCATCACCAACTCCTGGAGTTCACTCAGACTCACGTCCATCGAGTCAGTGATGCCATCCAGCCATCTCATCCTCCATCGTCCCCTTCTCCTCCTGCCTCCAATCCCTCCCAGCATCAGTGTCTTTTCTGATGAGTCAACTCTTCGTATCAGGTGGCCAAATTACTGGAGCTTCAGCTTTAGCATCATTCCTTCCAAAGAAATCCCAGGGCTGATCTCCTTCAGAATGGACTGGTTGGATCTCCTTGCAGTCCAAGGGATTCTCAAGAGTCTTCTCCAACACCACAGTTCAAAAGCATCAGTTCTTCGGGGCGCTCAGCCTTCTTCACAGTCCAACTCTCACATCCATACATGACCACTGGAAAAACCATAGCCTTGACTAGATGGACCTTAGTCCGCAAAGTAATGTCTCTGCTTTTGACTATGCTCTCTAGGTTGGTCATTAACTTTTCTTCCAAGGAGTAAGCATCTTTTGATTTCATGGCTGCAGTCACCATCTGCAGTGATTTTGGAGCCCCCCCCCCAAATAAAGTCTGACACTGTTTCCACTGTTTCCCCATCTGTTTCCCATGGAGTGACGGGACCGGATGTAAAGATTGACAAATACAAGGATTATGCATAGTGCTTCATAAACTGGACTAGGTCCCTATTTCCAACCTCTCCTTACACACTGAAAGACAGTGTTCGCACACTGATCAAGGTCAACTCATAAAGAACATGACTTTCGACTAAATACATCTCGCACGTAAGCAAGCACTAATACTTGCTGGTTATAGAGAACTTGCTTGATGCCACATGTTCATCTATGTTGAGAGGATTAAC
Organism: Neotragus moschatus; assembly: GCA_006410615.1. Taxonomy (NCBI): domain Eukaryota; kingdom Metazoa; phylum Chordata; class Mammalia; order Artiodactyla; family Bovidae; genus Neotragus; species Neotragus moschatus. The sequence goes on along the minus strand of SJYA01002340.1, from coordinate 300,919 downwards.
ATTTTCATCTGGATTCATCGGTAACCTCAGCTAACAAACGTTAACAAAAGCCGACAGCATTTCCGATCAAAAGACTAGATCTTACTTTATTTTTGCCCTCACCTGACATACTCTGGCCATGTACTGCCCACTTAGGAACATTCTTCTGGCTGTGTATTCAGTCAATACCCCACTGGTGCGGAACATACAAGTGTGTGTCCTCTGCTCATGCAAACTGTTGGTGACGAGTGCCGACCCGGGAGCAGAGAACCAAAGGCACCCGTACGCTCAGTGCCCCTTCTTGGAGGACTGGCTGAGAACGATCCTTGTCCTGCCTGCAAATGAAATATTTAAAGCAGTGTTTGGATGCTCCGAGTTATACCTGACATATCTGTCGATTTTCCCAGGCGCTGGGAGTGATTAGATTTGGGGGTCAGTTGCTCTAAGGTCATGTGCAGACCACAGATTTTAATTTCAAATGCAGCGTGACAAACCTGATAAGCGAAACTTTATAAAATAAAGGGATATGAAATCAACTTACACTGCTAGTTGGTATGGGGAGAACTTTTGTATTAAGCCCTGTCACCTAAAGGTACCGAACCTAGTGTTGCAAGATGTAGTTTTCCCGACAAATAACCTTGATAAGTTAAGGCACCTAGCAAACACACTGTCATAAACGACTTTAAACCACGGAGAACACTTAGGCTTCATGAGCTAGGGGAAGGGAGGGGTAGAGAGACTCTGGCTTCGTGCTTCCAGGCACTTACTGGTAAAGAATATATTCTTAGGGTTCACAACAAATCTGGAAAGATCACTACCATGAACATGCAGTGGACAAGACTGGCAGGCGGGCAGTCAGAACCGCGAAGGGTTAATCTATAAAGACAAAGAAATGGTCTGGAAGTGCTTTAAAACTCAATTAAAATAAAACCAGGTCCTGTTAGTTTTTCCAATCCAGATTTAAGACTCATTCTGTATTATCTATTCATAGGAAACAGGGTACAGCAATTGAATTTTGAATTATGCTAACCCATTTTCTCAGCTATAGAAAATGTTGGCTTCCAGCCCAATGAATACAATGGCCACATGCTCGAGACCCTTAATTATCTAATTAATGTAGTGTCATTTCAGCAATTAGTTCAAATGACCATACGTAACTTTTTCCTTTTGTAAGATCACAACTGTAAATGTTTTTAAAAATACTTGTTATAACATGCCATATCCTGTACATGAAAAGATACATAATTCTGATTAAAAAACAGAAAACGACCAAGGAAGCTTTTAAATTAAAAGAAGAAAAACAAAAAACCAAACCAACTCTAATATGAGCAATGGCTGATTTCCATAAAATTAGACTCACAGGGTAAAGATCACAGATACCCTACTCAACCTAGAGTTGTGACCAGGAATTACTATCTGTTTTTGCAGATGTTAAGGAAAGAAATTACGAGGCATGTTTGGGGTGGGGTTAAGAGAAGTCATTCTAATGAAGGCCCTAATAAATGACACTATAAAATGAATAATAATTAGAAAAACTCTTCACAGAAGACTGCCCTTCCTTGCCGTTTTCTCCCCACTGCCACCATGGAGCTGAATTTTAACTTTCCATTTCTCATTGATTCTGCCAATCAGATGGTGTCACTAGTTGCCTCGTTAATCTAGTAATCCCAGAGCTTTCAGATTCCAAAACCAGAACTGTAGAAAAGTTCATTCATTCTACAGAAACCATGTCTGGGCCACTTGCTCCCAACCCTCCCTCCACCGGGCAATCTGTGCATCACGGGACCACTGGCTAACAGCTCCGGACAACTGCCAGGATTGCTCTCGGTCCTGAAGAGCCAAACCTGGTTCCAAGGAGATGTTATTTATTTGGGATCACAGAGACAACCATCAGTGATCATTAATTGAAATCCATCATTAGCCAAAAAAAAAAAANAGAACTGTAGAAAAGTTCATTCATTCTACAGAAACCATGTCTGGGCCACTTGCTCCCAACCCTCCCTCCACCGGGCAATCTGTGCATCACGGGACCACTGGCTAACAGCTCCGGACAACTGCCAGGATTGCTCTCGGTCCTGAAGAGCCAAACCTGGTTCCAAGGAGATGTTATTTATTTGGGATCACAGAGACAACCATCAGTGATCATTAATTGAAATCCATCATTAGCCAAAAAAAAAAAAAAGAAAAGAAAATTGTAAATATGACCTTTGCTTCTAAAGAGCTTGCAGTCTGACGGAGAAAGCAAGTGAGCATGAGCACGTGGGTGCACGCACACACACACACACACACACACACACGCACGCACGAGTAAGCACAGAGTTCCTAGAAGCCACTGTGCTTCCAACACTGCTTTATCTAGAAAACTCCTTCACAAGCCCTGGAGTTTTTTTTTTTTTTTTGTACTTTATTTTACAATATTCTATTTGTTTTGCCATATATTGAAATGAATCTGCCACGGGTGTACATGAGTTCCCAATCCTGAACCCCCTCCAACCTCCCACCCCATATCATCTCTCTGGATCATCCCCGTGCACCAGTCGAACATAGACTGGTGATTCATTTCTTACATGATAGTATACATGTTTCAGTGCCATTCTCCCAAATTATCCCACCCTCTCCCTCTCCTGGAGTTTTAATGCACACAACTGAAGTCTACGGTGTGGTGTGAAACAATGATGCTCTCCTTGGATCTCGGGGAGTCTTCAAGGCAGTCTTAGTTCAAGTGGAGGAGAAATGGACATTTTTCAAGCACTATTAGTGTCCAGAGATCATGATAAGGGATTTAAAGCTGTTACTACCTTATTTCATGCCTCACAACTACCTTACAAGGTCAATGGTGTTTGTTTTCTGTAGAGGTGGGAACTCAAATACTTCTCAGCCTGTTTCTCCATCTGTAATGGATTAGGGGGAGAGGGTCTCCCAGACCTCAACAACTCTCAGATTGTAGACTCTGCAGCTTAGGGACTGCCAGGCTGGCTTCCCTCCTAACTGAAACTCCATCACCATGGTCCCACTGGACATCTCGAGCCTTCTCTCTTGAGACTCTTCTTCCTCACCAGCCTCATCACCTGCTGCTTCCTACCCAGTGGTGTATATTCGGTTAGCAACACACACCTGCATGACTCTCGTACTCTCCCCTCCTCTGGTCCTTCTGCCTGAGTAGCCATCCCTCCTTTTGCCTGACTGGTGATCCTGGTCAGCCATTCAGCTTAGTAGAGACAGCCCGTCTTCCTGGGAGCCCGCCCTGCCTCTCCGCCCCGCTTCTTACTCTGAAGCACATTTAGGTTCGGCTCCGCTGCAGCTCACTGAACTATCTGTTCCTCTGACTGAGCTGCACATTCCTTAAGGCCAAAGTGAAACCCACCCCTTCATTCCTAGTGCTTCATACTGCAATATCCACACAGCAAGAACTTCATGATCATTATCAAATCACTAAATGGGTTTTTTTAAAGCTCCAAAAAATATAGGACTGAGGTAAGCGCGCAAATATGAGAAAACTCTTGACAATACAAAAACAGAAAGTAACCAAAAGTATGAAAAGGCAAAAAAAAAAAAAAAATGCAGAAGAGGACGGTGATGTGACCATCTTATTGTTGTGACTTCTCTGGTGGTGCAGGTTTCTGAAGAGCAAGATATATCATAAGTATACTAACAATCAACAGAGCTGGAAGAGTGTTCCAGATGGTATCCATTTATGGGGGTGCACCCTCACCACTAAACTGGTTTACAAACAAGCATTCTGCAAGAGGTCATACATGCTAGAGGTGTCAGAGATGCCATTCTGAAAGCCACACAGAAAACCAGGCTTTCAGAAAACCACGAGGTTGCATTCATTTTCATTTACTTATAATGTTGATATATCATATTGATTTTTTCCAAATGACCCACAGCTGGAAATGAATTTCTTTCACATAGTTCATAACAACTACACATCTATCTATCCAGCCAGCCATCACGACTGTATCAATGGATTCGGTGTATTCATACATACGCCAAATTCCTGAACGGTGAGAGACTAATCCAATGCCATGAGACTATTCTTAATTGTCAAAAAAGCAAGAAACCATCCACAAAAGCTTTGCTTGTCTCATGTAAAGGTCAGACAGTCCAAGTACTTTCTGAAGCGGGTGGTCAATAACGTATGCCTAGCTATATAATGAAGTGTCTACAAGAACAAAGGCTGTATATTTATTTCCCTCTGAAATCTAGACCCACGGGACAAATGTTCTTGTGAAAATAATAATTACCAAGTCTTGGCTGTTGAGGAAGAAGGGTGGCCAGGAGGGTACAAATGATATAAAGCTGTGTTTGAGTGCATTCAGTCAAAGTGAAAGCCTGGAAGTAAATTACCGATGGCACAAGCCCAAACAAGGTCACCTGTGCCTGNAGCCCTTCTTCATCTGAACATCTCTGACACAGAAAAACATGTTTTATGGGACTCTCAGAACTATAAAATACCTAAAAAATGGAGTCTGTCTATAGTGCCTTATTCTTTTTTTAAGTATCTTTATTGAGACATAACAATATATTACAAAATTCACCCATTTAAAGTTTATAGTATACTTACAGAGGCATACAACCATCATCACTATCTAAACTGAGAACATTTTCATCATCCCGAAGATCAACCCCATCCCCATAAACAGTCACCTACCAATCTTCAACCTCCAGGCCCTGGCAACCACTACTCTACTTTCTGTATCTACAGATTTGTCTATTCTGGTCATTTTGTCAATATGGACTCATAGTATGTGGGCCTTTAAGACTGGCTTCCTTTCTGTAGCATACTGTTTGCATGGTGCATCTATAGTGAGGCTGCATCACAGCTCCGTTCATCTTTACAGCTTAATAATATTCTAATGTATAGATATACCTCATTTTTTTCAGTTGATGAACATTTGACTTATTCTATTTTTGGGCTGTTATGAATCATGTCATAGACACTCATGTATATATTTTTTCTATAAATGTGTTTTCAATTTCTCGTGTGTGTGTATAAGCTACTATTGAGAGTGAAAAAACTAAATAATTCACATCTCAAGTCATTTGGAAAGAAGCTGGGAATTGTATTTCTAAGTTACAATATTAGTTGATGGAGGAGAAAAGAATAAACAAAAGTAATATTTAATAGCAGGAACACATAAAAGTGGAAGGTCAGATACAGGAAGACAGACCATGGAGGAAAAGCATTTTTACATAATCCTTCCAAATGGAAAAAAATTTTCAATTGCATAAAATAATGACTATAAGGCCTTCCTATTATGATCATAGAACTTTGCATTTCTTTTTATTAAGATTGTTCTCTTTTCCATGTAAAACAGAAAAGATACCAAAAATTGGTAAAATGCATAAATTTTTTGAGCCCTGTTCCACTGCCATTGACCTTGATGGCCACTTGGACTGCTACGTGAGTGGCCAAGTGGGAGAAAAGTCACCTGTGTGGGCTGCCCACCTCAACCCCATGGAAAAGCACCTCCACTTGGGGAAAGCACTTTTCCAGATCAATCGTATGTGTTTCTTTCCATGCTTGTAAAAGGGCAGAGGGCTTGGGTCATCTTTCAAGCGTTCACCACCACCCACCTGCATCCAACTCTAGGCTTGAACAGACCTCCCAGCACAGATGGAGATTCTGTGCACATGCGCTTTGACGAACACAGGTTACCTCCCGTGCCCAATTCACCACATTCACCACGAGCCAAGAAGCACCTCGCATCGCCAGATTCTCCCTGTGAATTTCAGATCCTAAACATTTCTGTTTACTCCTGGCACTTAACCACGGGTCCCAACTGACAGAATTAGAAGCGCCAGACCCAGCACCAGTGTGTCTTGTGGCCAGATTCCTGCACTGCCCTGGCCACCAGCCTTGAAACAGACCCGAAGCAAACCCCAGGATGATTCCTCTGCTCTGGCTGAAAAACGGACCAAACTCCTTGAAAACAAATGATACCAAAGAATAACTTCCAGGTACCCTGAAACCACACTAAATCAATCTCTTTGTCCCAATACGCCAAACATACCAAACTTTAAAGTCTTCAAAATCACACAGTCTTCCAAGCAAAAGCGCAATTTTTGTGTGAGAATACGTGCCACGTATTTATCCTCAATTTTGCACCTACTCAGCTTGTAAAATGACTACGTGGCAGATACAGTAAGACTGAGGCAGGACCATCACCTTCAAGCACCTCACCTGGAGAAGGGGCAAAGTTTTGTTCCAAAACAAACACCCCGAAGCACCCACAACAAAGCACATTCCTCCAGGAGGAGAACTTCAAACAGCCTTGGGTGCGGGGCCAGCCTAAGTTGAGCTGAGGCTCAAGAGAGGAGCAGATGTGAAGCAAGCAAGTGATCTAGGCGGGAGAAACTGAAAATGCCAGAGCAAAGGCAGGAAAGTGCAAGCAAGGCCAAATGGGTAGGGGTGAAGTGGGAGGGTCTGGGGTGGAAGAGGCAGGAGGGGTCCTACAAGGGACAGGCTCTGCTGAAGTGGCAGGACCTGGCCTCTGGGGAAAGCTGATATTGGGGTCCTTAAGCAGAAGAGTACATGGAAATGTGCATTTAGAAAGATCAACCATTCAGACACGTTTCTTCTTTTTTTCCTTTTGAAGAGGAAGATGAGAAAAATGTTAACAAAATAATAAAATGTATTTCATTTCACTATTCAAAAATAGGCTCATTCAAACTCTGCAACAATTTCCTAAAAGTTTCCTATTTTCCTAAAAGTTTCAATAAACTTGTGAATGTGTAACAACATGCAGTCATCCATCTGTCCACAAGAAATCACACACCAAACACAAGAGTCTTCATACAAACCATGACTAACATCGTTTTGGTAATCAACAGTCCTCCCCTCCCCCAAAAAAGGAAAGTATATTTTCAAAAGTTACTGCCCATAAATTTATGTTTGTGGGGTTTCTTTATACCACTAAACTGAAAGTGAAAGTTTCTCCGTCATGTCCGACTCTTTTCTCCAGGCCAGAATACTGGGTAGCCTTTCCCTTCTCCAGTGGATCTTTCCAACCCAGAGATGGAACCCAGGTCTCCCGCATTGGAGGTGGATTCTTTACCAGCTGAGCCACAAATAAATTGCTATTAAATCACTCTTAAGGTTTCCATGCTCAAGGAACAGAAGCAGTGCCCCCTACACAAATAAAAATGGAGGCCCAGAAGTCAATCCAGAGTAAAGCTGTAACAGCCGTGATTTTTACATTCTCCACTTTATATACACACACATACAATGTGCTCTTCTGATTGTGGTGTTGCTTAGGTAAATATTAACATTCCTACCTATTCTTTAATTAAATTACACACTGTCTTCCTGAGCAAAGAGGAAAAACCCAAACAGGACTAGCAGACTACTCGGGAAAGTCTCGCAGGCAGTCAAGTGAGTGAAACCATTTGGTGAGTGAAACCAATTAGGGATCCAGATGCACAGCTGAGAAGCTGCCCATTCATCACCCCTCAGCACTCACAGGAACCCTGCCGGGGAGGAACCTGTTCAAGATGAGGAAATGAGGCTCCGTAGGGCTGGTCTGCCCAAGGTTAGATGGTGAAGAAACCAGCGTTTCTGTAGACTGAAGGTGATCCTGGTCCTCTGCCCGGAAGAGACCTAGTCTTGCCCAAACACCTCAGTCCCCCGGGACCATCAGACTGCACGAAGCCTCGGGGTCCCATCCTGGCGTTCCCGGCCCTCCGCAGCTTGGTCCTGCCGCCGTCTGAAGGGACAGCAGCACAGGAGCCAACCTAGCCCTGATGCTGGCCGGCAATGCCCTCCCTTTCACCCCTCAGCACGGCAGCCAACACCCTCCAGATTCATACGCCCAGACCCACCAGACACCTGCCAAACCAGGACACCTAGGCCAGGCACATGGTTTTGGGGGTCACCCCACTACCCAGTTAGGAAGTGCCCTCCTAGATCCAGGCCAGCCTTCCCACTGACTAAGCCTAGTGTATGCAAACCCCAGTGATTCCAGGAGATTGCCACCCCCAGGCTATAATGACCACTTCCATCTCTGAAATCCAGAAGCAGCTACTCTCTGTATGCACCACCCTGTTGCTAATTAATGTCACTGCCTACTGTTATTCATAGTTTAATATATTCACCCTATTGCCCACATTACATTCTTCTTGAGAGCAAGAATTCAGCCTTACATTTCTTCATAGAGCATGACATTTTACACACAGTAGCCCTTCAACAAATAAACAATTTTTTTTAAAAAAAGAATGGAGATTTTTTTTTTTCCTGCTAATCAGAGTTGAGGTGCACAGCGGGAAAAAATGAGAAGTCTCAGGCCAGCCCTGATCCACTGAGAATAAAGAAAGAGCAGGCAAAGCCCTGAGAAGCCAAATGACCACATTACACAGTCCGGGCAGTTGGTGCTCTGCACCCTGTGTCCATCGGGGACCATGGATGAGTCAGGCCACAGGTAGGAGTAGAACAGTCCACATGACACGGTCCTCCATGTCTAGCAGGGCACCCTCCTCAGAGACGATCCGGATGAGGATGCGTGGAGGGGAAGAACAGCCAACCGATTTTCACCCATCAGGGATCATAAACAGAAAAACAGTTTTTAACTAGAGGGGAAAAAAAAAAGTGCTATGAATAACTGTAAGCCTTCAAATATCTGCTTATTGAGGACATTTCTGGTATTCAGTCACACCACTCCACTGCCCAGAAAAATGCATTTGTTTAACCTGAAAACAGCTTAAATATAATGCCAAAAATTAGCCCCACCACACCACAAAATGCTCACTGCAGAGAAAGTCTTAGTGGCTTGGGATCATTCTTTCTCTTTCCTTTTTCCTTTAATTTCTTTCTTTCTTTTTCCAGCTTAGCTGGTTTTTAAACAAAGCCATAAACATGATCTTCCCCCATTTTTCCCCACCAGATGGGAGTTCGGCATGGCACATGTCACCTAGCAACCAAACACCACTCTACAGCTACCCAGTTACCCAGTTCTTCATACAAAATTTATCTTGTTCTACTCAGCAGTAAGGGGTAAAGAAGAGACAAGAGGATAAAAGTTAAAACAAGTGTTAATAAGTGTTTGCTTCACAACCATTTTAAAGGAGGTGGGCAAAATGGAAAGAACCACTAAAGTTTCATCTTAGCCATTACCTAATCATTTAAGAGGAAAACAATACAAATGATCCTGGAAGAAACTCCAGCTCACGCAACACTGGAGAGTCAACAGTCCTGTGATCCGATGACTGAACTTTGTAGACCACAAAGCCCATTTTAAAATTTACCTGCTGAACTGTGAATTGCACTTAAAGAGAATTTAAACAATTTTGGAAGCCCCTGAATCATCTCTGAGTCATTTATATCCAACTCCAATAACACCGTCACTCTCTGAGCATGAGCCTTCCTTCCTTCCATCTCCACCAGGAACAATAACCAGTCTCACGCCTACCCTTCAAAACTCAGCTCTGATGCTGCTTCTCTTGGGTGCCTTCCCAGGTGCCCTGCAGAAACCTATGCTTCCTCCTTCAAGCTCCCCAGTCATTGCAAAACCACCACCACTGATACCTAAAGACAAAGTCCAGCTCCCTCACCAAGGCCTCTCAACTCCATCTACTCAAAACCCCAGAGGCCTGTCTTCTCCCCACTGCATGTAACTCACCAGTCCAAAGGCTAGCGACCCTCACTTGCAGAACCGTGTAGCCTCTCTCCTTGAGCCTCACAGTCCAATTTCCACAAACAGCCAGTGGATCTCACAGATGCCCAGCACCCAGAACAATGCCTCAGTCACAGTAAATGTTTAAGAATTTCTGTGGAGCATACAAATGACCCAAACAACTGCATTTGTATCTCCCGAACAAGCTGTTCCACCCACATGCATCGTGTGCATAATGAAATATGACTAATGTTAAGCATGTTAATGTTTAAGCATGTGAATGACTAATGTTAAGCAGGTCCATTTTAAGCATGTAAGCCAAGAAACGTCCATCGCGCCTCTGTACTCAGAACCTGGGCACACTGCAAAGTATATATTATTCTCTTTCCTCTCACGGTTTATTTTGTTGGTTTCCTGAGTACATGTGCAATCTGATTATTGGTACCGAACATTTAGATCACAAACTGTCATCAATAAACCACCCTTTAAAATGCTCAAGGTATGTTCAGAGGTTGACAGTGGTTCAAGATAAGCAGGTGCCCAATTTCCACTAATTTTATTTGATTTTCAGTAAAAGTTCAACCAACTGTAAGGAACATTTTAGAGCCGTGAAGTAAAGTCAACATCTTCCATCACTGTCATGTTCTTAAACTTCCCCAAGATTATCTTTAAAAGGCCAAACGTGGGCTAATTTTCCTCTCGCCTCAAAACAGGAGGGTAAAAAAAATTTTTTTCCTCTGTGGCCCCCAGACCCACAGGGCTCAAACCACTCCAAGATCGGGGACAAAACGGGGATTCTGAAAGTGACTGCGCTTTCCAACCAACGTTCCTCTGGCGCAAAGGAAATATCCTCAGGTGCTTGAGAGAAACTTGGGAGGCGTGGGCTGTTGTCAAACAGACACAGACGATAAAACAATTTAACAAAAAGCCTTTTCACTTCTGACACATTGTAGAGGAATGCAGGGAAGTGGAGACAATGTTATCACTCCACGGGGAAAAGGGAAATCCACTCCGCTCGAGGCCAGGGCGCGGCCCGGGCTCCGCAGGGAGCTCGGTGCAGACGGGTCCACGGCGAGGTGCCGGCAGGAACACTCGGGATTCGGTGACCCATCTCCAGGCTGTGCTCCTCCCAGGAGCCAGCTGTGCTCCCGGGCCTGTCGGTCTCCGAAGGACTGGGCTCCAGCGACGACCGCGAGCCAGCTGGAGCTGGCCGCGCCCCCACCCGCCCCGGGACCCCCGCCCGGCAGGGCACGCAGGAGGGGCTCCCCCACCGCCCGGCGGCGGGGCGCAGAGGCACCAGCGAGCCACTCTCCCCGCGCGCGGGCCGAACTCCGCTCCAGCAGGAAAAGTTCCCTCGCCCGGCCTCCGCCCGCGGCCCAGGGCGAGGAGCCGGGGCCGCAGCCCGCGGCCGGGAGCAGGCTCCGCACGCCCAGCCGCGGCTTGGGCTCGGCTCCCCGGAGGCTCGGGGCGCGGGCGGCCGGGCCTCGAAGGAGCAGCGGGGGCCGGGGCGCGGGGGCCAGGCGCGGGGAAGTTTGCGGCCCGCAGCCCGGCCGGGGGGCGCAGGCCGGGCCGGCCGCCGCGCGCTCCCTCTCCCCGCCTCCGCCGCCGCCTCCCCTTCCAGGAAGCGCCATATTGATCCCGGCGCCTTCCCTCCTCCCGCTCCTCCGCCCCTCCTCCGCCCCCTCGGCCGCCCGCCCGCCCCCGCCCGCGCCCCCGGCCCCTCACCTTGGCGATGGCCTTCCGGTAGCGGGTCACCGCTTGCTGGATGAGGCTGAAAACTTTCATGTGGCCGTCCCCGCACGGCACGACCACCCGGGTCCTCCCGAAGCACACGGTCACTTTCATGCCGCCGCCGCCGCCGCCGCCGCGGGCCGGCCCGCGCCCCTCGGTGACCGCGNCATCTGGGTCTGCCATCAATGTGGGAAACCCTCTTGGTTCTCTGAGCATCCTTCACAGAGCAGTGGATCTAATACTGACTGGCACTGTCCTCTCAGGACACCTCATATTGTGGACACAAGCCAATCAGAGTCTGCTGTCCTCTAAACAACTCTTTCCTAAGCACCTACTTGAGAAGCCCCAGGGAAACCAAGCCAGACCAGTTCTGCTGTTCTCTGTCCTCACCTCCAGGGGTGGAACTAGTCTACAGGTGATTTCTCATCCCTGCTGAAAAGAGGCTTGCAGACCGCACTGAACTCAGGCAAGCCTTCTTCAAAATCTCCCTGCTTTGACTTGAAGGCTTTAGGTGGCAGCTTTGGAAGGCAGCTCTGGCCCTGAGACTGTTGTCTTCTCTGCCAGTCCCAGAGAGACAGCAAGTATAGACAGCCTGGGGCCAGACTTGGGCTTGAGATGCAGACATTAACTACAGCAGCGAAGAAGAGCAAGGATATCCCAGTTGCTGTGGGCAGAGTCTACTGAGGCTCCACAGGGCCCCTGCCTGGCGTTTACACCTGTGGGTACTTGCCTGCCTGAGTGTGGGCGGGATCTGGGATATGCTTCTTCCCAGCAGAATGCAGTCAAGGTGACCTGACGACACTCCTGAGATTACGTGATGTTATATATGACTTGATCTAGCTCTGGCTGCCATCGTGGGAAAGCCAGTGCGGTAAAGGAACTGCAGATGGCCTTGAGGAACTGAGGGCCACCTCCAGGAGCTGAGGGAAGGCCTCCAGCCCAGAGCCCACAGTCAGCAAGTAGCCAGGGGCCTGGACACAGCTCAGNCCAGCACAATGCAGTCAAGGTGACCTGACGACACTCCTGAGATTACGTGACGTTATCTATGACTTGATCTAGCTCTGGCTGCCATCGTGGGAAAGCCAATGCGGTAAAGGAACTGCAGATGGCCTTGAGGAACTGAGGGCCACCTCCGGGAGCTGAGGGAAGGCCTCCAGCCCAGAGCCCACAGTCAGCAAGTAGCCAGGGGCCTGGACACAGCTCAGTAAAAGGAAGTCCACCCGTAAGTGGACTTTGTGACCTCAGAGGTGGGGGGTGACTTTGGACGCGTATACTTCCCCAGTCGAGCTCCTACACGAGAACACAGCCTGGCGGACACCCTGACTGCAGTCCCTCGAGAGCACAGGCAGAGGAGCCANCTGGACACAGCTCAGTAAAAGGAAGTCCACCCGTAAGTGGACTTTGTGACCTCAGAGGTGGGGGGTGACTTTGGACGCGTATACTTCCCCAGTCGAGCTCCTACACGAGAACACAGCCTGGCGGACACCCTGACTGCAGTCCCTCGAGAGCACAGGCAGAGGAGCCAGCTAAGTCCGGCCCAGGCTCCTGACCCACGGGAACTATGAGATTTCAAAACTGCAAGAGCTGCGCACTGTCTGGTGGGCATGACGCCCTTTTCCATTTCTGTTTTCACTGCGCTGCCTGAAGACTGATGAGTATGAGACTGTTTTCCATAGTAGGGTACTCTTAGCAGGACATTCAGAATTATAAAACAGGTAGGTGCTGCCCTTTAACACCTATATATCAAGTTGATAAAATAAGACATAAGCCAAGGGAAAGTCATTAATACAGCAGATAAAAGAATGCATCCTGGGTATATATATGTGAGTATATACACTTCACTGTACGTTTATATACAATGGGAAATATAGATACTTATATAATAGATAATATGTATTATATACATTTATATATAGAAAATGGAAAACTTCACAAAATCACAAATATATATATTTAAACTTTCAATATGATGCAATGCCCTGTACATATGTGCTAAGTCACTTCAGTCATGTCTGACTTTTTGCTATTCTATGGACTGTAGCCTGACAGTCTCCTCTGCCCATGGAGTTTTCCAGGCAAGAATACTGGAGATGGGTTGCCATTTCCTTCTCGAGGGGATCTTCCTGACCCAAGGATCAAACCCACACCTCTTATATCTTCTGCACTGGCAGGGGGATTCTTTACCACTATGTTACAGATAGATAGATAGACAGATAAAATGGAAAATTTCACGAAATCACACATGATTGATCTTGGTTCCCAAGAATATTGGCAGTGTGACCTTGAGGGAGTCATTTATCTATCTAAGACGTAAGAGGCACACAAAAAGCTATCTACAAGTTAAAGAGAAAAGAAACAACTGAGGCAAAACGAGAAGAGCCCCTGTGTTCCTAACACTTAGAAAGCATCACTGCCCCTTCTCCTCCTAGGGCATTCAGAAATGTACATTTCTCCTCTGCTTCGAATAACACAGCTTTCCCAGCCCACTCAGACACAGAGGAAGGATCGATATTTCACATCAAGTGCAGACCTCAATTCTAAATTTAAAAATCACAGGGCAGATGAATGGACTCTCTGCTCAATGCCATCTCTTCGACAGTGTGTAACGCTTGCCTTCACAGGGCACCTTTGCACTTTTGGTCCCTTCTGCCTGGAACACTTTTCCTCTGGCTCTTCTCATTCTTGAGAATCCTTCTTACCTGTGAAGCCTCAACTTCAGTGTCACCTGGGCATCCTTCCACAAGCCAGCCATATTCCACCTCGGACATTCCTTCTGAACAGGCATCTCCATCAAAGGCATTTTCTTTAGTCCTTGACTCGTTTCTTGCCTGCCCCCATCCTCCCACAACTGAAATGCAAGGCCTGTGAGGAGAAGCACCTGCTTGCCCAGGGGGTTCACCCTTGGATCCTCCGCACCTTGAACAGCACCTCGTGTCTAGTACGATGCTGGTAAATAAACAACTGCCGCGTTAGTTCATCTACCGCTGAGTATCAGGAAAGACTCTGCAGTGGGCCTGGAGAGTTATACACAAGTTTATATGTAAGTAAGACTAGGACTCCAGATTCCTAAGTCAGCAGTCATCACCTCCACTTCACTGCTTTCCCCCTTGAGTTTCCTGCCAAGGGGGCCAATTGCTCCCAAGGCCAACAGGACCACTAGTCTTTCCTGGATTCTACTCATTTCCTCTTTACTATAAGCATCCACTAAAGAAAATAAATCAAAAGAAGACTCTGTTTTCTTTATCTTTATATCTATCTGATAGCTTTAGAGTTTCAGTCTTGCCAATAACTATCCCATAAGTGTGTAAGGATGGAAACCGTCTCATTATATTGGAAATACAAAGAGGAAGTTTGGGGAACAGCACATGACAAGAGGTACCAATGGATATTTATGGTGAAGGAAGATGATCAGTCAGAAGCAGGAGCTTGTCAGTGAGGTCACATCATGTCACAAAGATGGTTTATTACCAGCGCGCAAAGAAATGCCCTCTCTTTGGTCAATAAGGTATGGATAAAAGGTTCAAGATAGGGAAGAAGCACTTTATAAATGAAAACGTTCCCTAATGAAATTAGTATCGTTACTGCAGGAAGTGCTAATTTTCCTGCCCACTGAGAGTTTAATAAAAATGTTATGTCTACTCTATAACTGTGATTAATCAGTGTGGTATTGAGAAGTGCAGGGGTTCTTTCTCAACAAGGCAATTTTCGAAATTTGAAAAGGTGTAAATTTCATGCAAATTGCTTCATAATCATATATGTACAAAACGGAGCTGACAAAATTGCAGTTAGGAAAGAAATCATTAACATATAACATTTTTTTAAAATCTTTTTTTCCCCCAACTGCTCATGAAAAGGTAAACTGTAAAAGAAAAGATAATGACCAATTGAAAAGTGCACAGTTAGAAATGCCAATAAAATGGTTGACAGCTTCAAACAAACCCGGATGTGGATGTCAAACTAGAACAGCCACAGGAAATCCGAGGTTTCATCAAGGAAAACACTGCTTTGAGGCACAGGAAACACACCCCCTTGTTTTAATCATAATGGTAGTGGTGGTTTCAGTCCTTAGGTTGTATCCAACTCTTCAACTCCATGGACTGTGGCCTGCCAGGCTCCTCTGTCCATGGGATTTTCCAGGCAAGAATTCTCCAGTGGGGTGCCATTTCCTTCTTCAGGGGACCTTCTCAACCCAGGGACTGAACCTGGGTCTCCTGCATGGGCAGGCGGGATCCTCACTGACTGAACCACCAGGGACGCCCTTGATCACAGCAGAGAGAGAAGATGAAATACTTTGCTGTGTCTGATTCTTTCTGTGCAAACAGTGCACTTGCCTGAGGAAAACCGCATTTCTGCACACAGGATTCCTTCTTAAAAAGTCCCAAGGTCTCCTGTAATTTTAAACAATGGTTTGCAAACCTGAGGGCTCCTCTGACAAAGCTGCCTATTTGGTGGCTCATCTGAGAGGAGTTCCCCTCCCCGTTATAAACCTATGTGAGAGGCTCACACAGAACCCCCTCCCACTTCCTGGAGTCTGTAGCAAGCACCATCTGGGTAAGTCCCAAACAGGTTATTCATCTGTTTACACAGCTAAGGGAAGGATAATAAGACCTCAAGTGTCAATATGGCAGTGTTAAGATGATTAGACCCTTCTATGGATGGCCCTTTACACGTGCAAGGCGAAAGCAGAAAGCTAGCGGGAAGACAGTGACAGGTCACTAACAGCCAATTGTTTCTGGAGTTTAAGAAGTCGGAAGCCTACGCTTACGTTTTAACACATAACTTAGAAGGCAGTGGTTGGCAATTTCGAGGTAATAACTCACAGGGATTCTAAATGGACTAAGTACTGCCACGCTTCCTTGCATGGGGAGGATTGTTTTGTTTTGTTTTTTTCCCGAGCAGGCATTTGGAGGGACAATGTCATGATAAGTGGGAACCATTTTCCTCCCTTGTGTTCATCCCGCGCCTCATACATTTTCTAAAATTACGGCCCTGCTCAAGGCAGTTATTATGTGCAGTCGACGTTCTTTAGGGGAGCTTTTCAGAGGACGAGCTTGGGTTAGAGTGGCCTGTTTTAGGACCATCTGGTCACATGCATTACTGCACACTTTGAAATTCTGCGCTGATTAATACGACGGTGAGCATCCATCCTGAGTGTGTCTCCCATGGATGGCTCGTAAATAAGACAGAGGCTCCTGCTGCCCACAACCCCTGCATGGTGGTTAAGACTCCATTATATGCTAAGATTCATAAGCCTCGAAGGGGCCCCAGACGAGCCGCTGGGGAAAAAGGGCATGGGTACTCGTTTCTGTCCCATTAGACACAGATGAGCCACAGGCGGTCACTCTCTGTCACTTCAGCCTCATTACCGGCCCCGGATGAGACCCCCGCCATTCTAGGGGGCCTGCCGAACTCTCCTGTTTTTCCTTCCCCTTGACTTGGCCATGGGGATGGCGTGGGCCAAGAGGAAGTTTCCATGGTCAATGAGGGGCACCCCAGTTTTGCAGCAAAGGCCACCCTTCAAAAAAACATCAGGGCTGGGCATGGGGACTTCTGAGCACAAAACAAACCTCACTTCTTGGCAGAGGACAGGGGTCAGGAGATGGGGACTCCAACAGCTGCTGTCCATCACAGAGGTGGGACTGGGGAGTATCCCTCTCAGAACCTGTTTCCTCATCAGAAACCGGGGACGGTGAGCTCATCTACCTCCTGGGTGGGAGAGGTGAAGAACGAAAGTCAAAATGTAGCTGAGCGCATGGTGCACAGAGGAACCACAATAAATGTGAGTTTTCCTATGAGCATTCTGGTAGCTCCGCTGATTTTAATGTCCAATATGACATTACCAAGAGAAGGCGATGGCAACCCACTCCAGTACTCTTGCCTGGTAAATCCCATGGATGGAGAAGCCTGGTAGGCTGCAGTCTATGGTGTCGCTAAAGGTTGGATGTGACTGAGCAACCTCACTTTCACTTTTCACTTTCATGCACTGGAGAAGGAAATGACAAACCATTCCAGTGTTCTTGCCTGGAGAATCCCAGGGATGGGGTAGGCTGGTGGGCTGCCGTCTATGGGGCTGCACAGAGTCGGACACGACTGAAGCGACTTAGCAGCAGCAGCATGACATTATCCCATCCCAAGAGGCGTGTGCTCATAGAAAGGAAGGGGCAGGGATCAAGGGANAACCATTCCAGTGTTCTTGCCTGGAGAATCCCAGGGATGGGGTAGGCTGGTGGGCTGCCGTCTATGGGGCTGCACAGAGTCGGACACGACTGAAGCGACTTAGCAGCAGCAGCATGACATTATCCCATCCCAAGAGGCGTGTGCTCATAGAAAGGAAGGGGCAGGGATCAAGGGAGGTGGAGTGCTAACACCCACTCCCTGACCCTTCCCTTGGGCCCTCGTACGTGACCCCTGTGAGGGATGGACAAGGTTTGCAATGATTCTCCACTTCTTGAATACCCACCGAGCCCATAACTTCCTCCATGGAATGGTCATGCTTCCTGCGATAGAACGCACTCGCTTCAAGTCATCAGCAGGGCTTCACTCACCAACTACTTGACTTCTCTCACGTACTAGGCCCACAGCTGTGGAAAAGGACAGACTATGATCCCTAGTGCTTTACAATACCCTGTGAAGAGTGAAATTTGTTAAGTACAGTCTCTTTTCTCATAGGAAAAGTACGTTGACATTTCTTATGCAAACAAGCATGCTCCAAAGGTGCGGTTGAAAAACAACAGCAACTTCTTTTTAGCCCCTGATTTGATGAGTCGGCAGTTTGGGAAAAGCTTGGCTGTCAGCGCGGCCGTGTTGACTCGGGGCTGCTGGCTCGCGGTCAGGACCAGGTGGCTGCCATGTGGCTGGGTCCCTCCCCACCCAGCAGGCCAGCCTGGGCTTGCATGAGCCCAGAAGTGGAAGGTTCCAGAGCAGTGAGCACTGACGCGGAAATACTTTGCCAAGCCTCTGGTTATATCCTTGTTTACAAGTGCCCCAAGGCCAAAGCAGGTTCTGGGAGGCCTGCTGATTCAAGGGGTGAAGACGCTGACTCTGCCGGGTTTTTTAAAAATTAATTTTATTTATTATTTATTTATTTTCAGTTGTGCTGGGTCTTCACTGCTGCACAGGCTTTTCTCTGTGACAAGCGGGGCTCCTCTCGAGTCCCGGTGCTCCGGCTTCTCACTGCAGCGGCTTCTGCTGCTTCAGAGCACGGGCCCTGGGGCGTGCAGGCTTCAGCAGCTGCGGCACGTGCACTCAGCAGCGGCTTCTGGGCTCCAGAGGACCAGAGGACCAGTTCAACAGTTGTACTGCATGGTCCATGACATGTCCGATTTCCCTTGAACCAGGGATCGAACTCCTGTCTCCTGCCTTGGCAGGCAGAGTCTTATCCACTGAGCCACCAGGGAAGTCCTAACGCTGCCTTCTGAAGGGACGTTTAAGGCATCACAGGCAGGGGCACAAGTGTGTGGGAGCGGCGGAAGGAATCGTGGTCATGTTTACAATCCACCTCAGGAATGAACAGTTGGCATCTGTGGACATTGTATCTGTCAACCAGGGCACACTCAGAGACAGCTTCTAATTCCAAGGGGTATTATTTGGATCAGATAACAAGTCAATTTTCTCAAATAATTTACTATTATTTAGCCCAAGGGCAGGTGGGCAGAAGAGAGACGGCTCCCTAGAATTTTCTTGGTTCCAAAAGTCTGTAAGTCTTCATATAATAGGGGGAAAAAAAAAAAAAAAAGAGCAGGCGGATGCATGTGTGTGTGTATTTCACACATACGCGAGCATGTATCCTACATATAGTATCTCTGGACTCTCTCTTCTACGTTGGTATTGTTCATTTTGAGGGGCATTGCTGCTTGTCAGTTGCATTCTTGAACCATCTCCCATGGCCCCCAAACTGCAACTGCTTCAATGATATTCAGACGTTCCAAAGAAATAAATTTAAAAAAAATTTTAAAGGCAAGTTTCAGGAGGGCAGCACTTACCCATTCTCAGGAAAATAGACCAAAAGGAAAGGATTGGCGGAGTGTTCTGCGAGGGACGTTTTCAGCCATATAAATTGTGATTTATTTTCCCATGTAATCATCGTGATTGCAGACATCCTTTCTGAGAGATCACACCGCTCTTGGCTAGCTTTTTCAAACTGCACAAGACAACTTTCAAACCTGATTAGTATGTATGATGGGAAATCAGATACATTATATTTAGCTTGAAGTGCAGAGCGCCGTGGGTGCAAAGAAAGAAAGATAGGGGGAGGGATAAAAACGAGGGAAGAAAAAGAACATCTGTAATCCTTTTCAGAGGATTCTGCGCGACCCAGGGTGGGGTGAGGAGTGGGGCTGGTGGGTGGCATCTGCCCGTGTAATTAACCGATTGGGGATCATCTCTTTATCTGGCATCTCTCCAGGCTGGAAGCTTAGGGGCCCGAAGCTTCCGTCCACAGGGCAGACACGTGCTTTCCCGTGACGACATCTGAGAGCCCGTCACTCCTCAGCCGGGCCTCCGCAGTGTCGGGGCTGTGGCGTGTGGTCAGCAGGCCTCCGTTCCCTTTGAGGAGCCCTGGTGCCTGNCAGCCAGAAAAGGGGGGGTAAGGGAGAGGAAGGAAGGTTTCCAGTGGGGGGGGGGGGGCGGAAGGGACGGTGAGGGTGGGGGATGAAAAGCTACAAACTACAGGGTATCAAATAAGCTACAAGACATACTGTCCAACATGGGGAATACAGCCAATATTTTATAATGACTCTAAGTGGAGTACAGCCTTTAGAATGACTTCCCAGGTGGAGCAGTGGTAAAGAACCCACCTGCCGATGAAAGGGGGCATGGGAAACATGAGTTTGATGCCTGGGTCGGGAAGATCCCCTAAATTAGGAAATGGCAACCCACTCCAGTATTCTTGCCTGGAAAATTCCAGGGACAGAGGAGTCTTGCGGGCTCTAGTCCGTGGGGTCACAAAAAGTCAGACATGACTGAGCACAGCCTTTAAACACTGTGACTCACCATATGGTGTACCTGTAACTTACATAATATCGAACAGCAACTACACCTCAATAATAAAAGAACAGCAATTTGTGCATCCTTCTGCTAACAAGGCTAGGTGTTCAGAAAGAAGCAGAAGCTAAACCTAATACCCGGCTTCCAGAAAGCATGAGACACAGCACCTGGGATTCCCCTCACCTTCCCCCCACCCCTCAGCCCTGCCTCAGAACAACTCCCTTCCCCTTCTGACTTTATTCCAGCGTGTTTGACATTTTGTCTCTGCTCCCTGAGAAAACAAATAAAAACTGGTGCCATGCAAAATCACACTAATATATACTTGGCTCAATTCTTTCCTAAGCATGGACAGAGGCTTATGGGGGGGCAATGGTGACCCCCATGCACCCGCTGAATATCTACTTCAATTGATTTCAGGTACCCTTTCCCTTGTAGACACTTTATAATTGTGCCCTCACGCCAGTGCAGTTCAGATTGGGTCCAAGATCAATGAATCGCTGCGGGTATGGGAACAGACTGCTCCATCACAGAAACTCCCTGGCTGTTCCCGGGGCCCTGACCCCACGAGAGCCCTGCTCCACGCAAGTCTCATGGTAAGATTCCCTTCTGCCTCGTGTGAACCACAGCCTGACAGCCAGCCGTATGCTAGCGAGGGTCAGCCACCTCCAGTTCTCGTTTTGTTTTTTCTTTCTTCTTAAAGGAGGAGGAGGAGAGTATCTTGCGTTTATTTCCAAATTCCCTTGCATCTGATGTGCAAAGGGCTGGCATTTGCTGCTAAAGCAGAAAATTATAAGGAGGGCCTAATTGACCCTCCTGTGTCTTTGGAAAAGCCTGTCTGTGGTCTCTAATTGACCCTCTAGGTACCGATGGAACAATGAATGGATCCTCAGGAAATAATGGAAGGCGATGATTAATAGCCTGGGTCTGGCTGGACCTCTGTCTCTCCCAGCTCTTCTCCTGCACTTACCTTCCTCCCTTCCTGACATCCGCGTCCCCTGATTTCCTAAGCTGCGGTTTATTATCATTGCTGAATAATAAATAATCTGCAGTCGACACTTCAAAAAAATCAGAAACACTGTGATTCTGCAGAGTGGGATAACACCCATGTGAGCTGGCACTCTTCTCCAAGGTGAGGCTTGGATGAGTCTTCCACTGGTCCTTGTGGGCAGAGTCCAAAGGGGAGGCTTCCCTTGAGTTTCTGGTCAAGCAATTGGAAAATGAAGCCCTTGGGAGCTGGGAGGATTTTTCCTACTCCCGCAAGTCAAGAGGCGCCATCCTGCCTTGTTCATGCTGAGGAGTGAAGACCCTTCAGGAGCGCTTGGATGACAACACTAACCAGAGTAGTGACCGCTGACCTCCCTTTAGCGTCACGGCCCCTCTTACCCACTATCTTCAAGTAACACTCCTGGAAGAGATGCAGTCAGTATTATTACCCCCATCATTCAGATGAGGACGCTGGGGTGCAGGGGCAGCAAGCAACTCACCCAGAGGGAAGAGGCTCCAGTTCTCTAAGTCCCACAATATTCAACTGTGCCGAGTGAACAATACTAAAGGGAAAATATTTTGAGGTAATGGGTAAGAGAACAAAATGCCTTTCCCTTCTTCTACTTTGGCTTTTTAAAAATGTAACTTTCCCCCAGACAGGGCAGGAGACTGTAATGCTTAAATGGAAAAATCTGCCTGTCTCTCGAGGATTTTAAGAGGCCAGAGGGATTTTACTTTCCTGTTTTGCAAGCTCATAGTATTAACTATCTCTTTAATTAAATATTATTGAAAAGGGAGGGAGGGAAGCAGGAAGGAAGGATGGATGGATGGAAGCCACTGCAACTCCCCTTCGCTCCTGCCGTGGCCTCCGCCTTCCTGGGGACCCCAAGTGGTGAGGGAGCCTCAAGCCGCCGGCCAGGCCCCTCGGGCGCCCCGGTCCCTTTCTTCACCAGTGCTTCGTGGGGAGCAGGCTGTCTCCACAGCAAAGGAGCTCTTCGGCGGGGACCACACCTCCTGTGAAAGGCGCACAGCCTCTCCCTGATCGGGAAAGTTGGAGGCCGCCATTCAGGGTCATGAGCTGCGGGAGACAGTGGGCTTCTGGGAGCTGTCAAATCTGCAGGTCTCTTCCCCAGAGAAGCCAGCTGAACAATTAAATCCGCGGGGGCTGGATGGAGGACAGGTGTAGGTCGCCTCTGTGGTCCTACATTCCATTCAGGGTCACGATTTTAAAATCAAACAAGACTGTCTTAAGGATCTTTGGCCTTCCAGGGTTAGTCAATTTAGAGAGGCAGGAAACAAACAATCCATCTGGGAGCTCCCCTTTCAAATGGAAGCTAGCCCCTCCACATGCCCCATAGCCCCAACTTTAGACTCTCACACTCCCTGCCCCACCACCCTGAGGCCAGCCCCAAACACCCAAGGGCAATCCATACAGCCCAGAGCCTGCAGAGGCAGGCACATCAGTCAGTCCCAAGACTGCTTGCCCTGCCTCGCCAGTTCCTTCCTACAGACCCCACAGTAAAGACTCCTGCCCACCACGCCCCCAAGCCCAGCCTCTGCCTTCTGACCAGTGCCCATGCTTCCCAGGCAACTCCCCATGGCACGGCCTGGGCCCTCTTGCTTGAGATCTGTGAGTACAATAAGCCATCTTTTCGAGGGTAGCTGTCTCCTGATCTCTATATCTAGATGAAAATAAAATTTACTAAAACAGGAAGAAAGGAAAAAGGAAAGGACTAAAAAGTGAGCAAATGATAGTTAAAACCCACTTTTCTTTTTGAAGGGAAACAATTATCAGAGCTATAGAAGAAACCTTCTTCTCCTCTGGGTGGTGACAGGCTCATTAAAGACACACATGAGTACTGGGTGTGCAGGAATTCCTAACGGGAACCCTGACCTGCCGTCCAGCGTTCAGTATCCAGTGGGCTCCCAGGCCCTTCTGGCTGCCTTACTTAGGAAGCTAGCAGAGAAGTTAATTTCCTTGTGTGGCTGATGGTAAACATCCAAGGCGGGGCTGGATTGTGAAATGGTATCAGACTATAAATAGAATCCTGCTAGTCCCTTTTAAATCCCTCTGGATGCTTTTGTTTGTTAAGATTCAGACACCATGGAGGGTATAGATGCGCCCTGGATCCCAAATACAATGCCCCGTACGCAGGCAGATGGGTCTGTGTAAGTCAGATGACAGTTTACAGGGTGCTATGTGGCTTCATCTGAACAGCACTGCAGTCTGACCCACTTCAGGCGGATGGCAGGGTGGGGTGGGGGACAGGTGGGACAGAGTTAGGCAAATCCAGCTTTAACTGGAGGCCACATTTACATGTGAAATCTCAGGTGCCTGTAAGGAGTGCCCTGGTCTTTGGGCCACCCCACCAGTGCCCTCTCCATCACTTTCCTCCCAGAGGGAGCCCCCGGGGCAGCCTAAGGAAGTGAGCCTTGTAGGAAGCCAAGGATGGCTGGCTCCCTAGTATAAGCTGGTCTTGTTAACAGCCTAGAGCCCTCACCCATTCAGTCTCCAAACCCCCCGTGCTTGCTCGGTGCAAAAGGGGGTGGTTCTCCCGACTGGGAACCACGTTACTGCAATACCTGCCTGGGTGATCAACCTGGGAATGGAAAAGGTGAAAGGGTTTCTGCTTCCTCTTATCTCGACTGTGAAATGGAAGTGTGATCACATCCGTCCATCTCGCGGGAAAGAAAGGCAAAGTTGATGGAAGACGGCAGAGCCTGCTTTTTTAGGGGTGTGTCATGGGAGGCTGGGGCACTGAGTGCTTCTCAGGGACGGTGGAGGCCAGCGCCCGCCTCATGCTTTTGGTGTTCACCATTCAGGGCAGAGCTGCGGGGAGCACACGGCTACCAAGCACACTCATCACACTCATCTAACTCCCTGGAAAGAGAACAGGAACCGACCACCTGAGCCCTGCCTCCCTGGACCACTGCAGCACCAGCGGCAGTCTGACGGATAGCCCTGCCTCCAAGAGAGTGGGGAGCTGCTCGCCCAGGTCCTTATTACCCTGGGTCAATTTCAGGGTTAACATTTTAAGTAAAACACAAATAAATATGAGTTCAAATGACCACAAGTCCCCTTCTGCTGAGATAACTCAGGCGCTAATACTGAAGACAAGCCACATAAATAATATCCAGGAAAAAGCCCGGGCACACTCTGTTTTCCTTAGGTTTCTTCCAAAACCAAGAGCACAGTTCCTTAGTATCTGAATCATGGAACATATTGCCTGCTATTCAGAATCCTAATGATGCAATATCTGTCCTCAAAAGGCTTTGTAACATCCTAATAACACACTCATCAATTCACGCTGAGCCTCCAGCTAGGTGAGAGAGTAAGTCATCTCCCCCTACTCCCTTTTCTCTTATTTCTTAAAAAATAAAATGATGTCAGCCCTTAGCCTTTTTGCTCCTAACTCTCACTCCAAACTCTAAACTTTCCCCTCAAGTTGCCCAAGTATNAACATCCTAATAACACACTCATCAATTCACGCTGAGCCTCCAGCTAGGTGAGAGAGTAAGTCATCTCCCCCTACTCCCTTTTCTCTTATTTCTTAAAAAATAAAATGATGTCAGCCCTTAGCCTTTTTGCTCCTAACTCTCACTCCAAACTCTAAACTTTCCCCTCAAGTTGCCCAAGTATGAAAAATATCATCTCCAAGCTGGTCCCTGCCCTCAAATCCAGCCATTCCAGACCTGCTGCCATTCCCCACAGATTCAATGGGTAGGGCATCTAACAGGAAGTTCCAGGGTTAACAAGAAATTCCAAAGCAAGGGCCTCCGGTGATGTCAGAAAGCAACAAAAACTCAAAAGATGAGCACTTATCCATAGTTGAAGATGTGTTCCTAGACCATAAAAATTAAAAGAAATTAAAACAAAGATTTCTGAAATTATATATTTCAAACATGTGCTCCAGCTATCAGCAGACGTCAACGCACAGGCCAAATCCAGCCTGTTTTTGTAAATAAAGTCTTACTGGCACGAAGCCATGTCCATTTGTTTACACGTTATCTACACTTGTTTTCAGGACACATCACAGCTTGGTAGTTGTTATGGTTGCCTTAGGGCCACGAAAGTTAAAAATATTTACTATCTGGCCCTTTATAAACAAAGCCTTCAGACTCTGTTCTAGACCAAAAAATTAGTTTCTGTGACCCTGAAGTCCTTGTGTCTGCTTTGTCATCCTTTGACTATAAATGGAATGGCCAAATAAGAATATTTTAGTGACAATATCAATGAATTATTAATTTGGGTTAGGGTAGAAGAGAAAGCCAAAGAATTCTTAAAGACCCCCAGCCATTATTTTTTGAAATAAAAATGAGATCTACACCAGGTTAACTCGATTCAGCCACAATTATTTCCTCCATAACACGCATCAGGTATTCTCAACATAGGTATTTTCCTTGATTAAGGGGGAAAAGTATTTTACTTCTCCCTTCCTTTTCCTTTAATCTGTTATGCCCTTGTTTACCTTGCCTGATCAAATGAAAGGTGCTTTAAAGAGTCCTCATCTCAGAAAGGTGCCCTGCACAACACAGGTTGTATGTATTTGAGTAACGCAGGTCATCTGAGAAGTTCGTTTTACCCCCTAGGCTCAGAATTCAAACTGCAGGATTAAGCCATTTAGGATGTACTTGATTCCTATACAATGTAGTGATTCTGCTAATGTTGCTCAGGTTTATTTCCTTCCCCAGAATGATTTCCATTAGCTGGCTTACAGATTAGCTGCTTAATCTCCTAACAAGAGGTCTTCGATCAAATGGTCTGGGGTGGCCCCACGTCCTGCTGCTGCCAAGTGACCGATCTGAGTGAGAGAGTGAAGCCGCTCAGTCGTGTCTGACTCTTTGCGATCCCATGGACTGCAGTCTACCATGCTTCTCTATCCATGGGATTTTTCCAGGCAAGAGTACTGGAGTGGACCGATATGAGACAGGCAAAAAGGAGATACACAGAAGTCCAGGTCGTGTGCCTAACGGTCGATCCAACTTTCTCTGAACCATGCATCATGACTTAATGGGAAACTCTGAAGAATGAAAGGGGCGGGGGGATTGCATTACCATGAATAATATAAAAAAAGTGATATTCTGCCGAAAAAAGCTTTTGAGTGCAAGTGACTCGAACAAATGTATTAACAGAGCTTACAGCAGATTCAATCAGGTTGAACGCTCCCAGGAATTTATTTTGAAATAAGCTTTATATAGCGGAGATGTGAAGAATGAGTCTACCGGTGACTGGCAGGAAAGCTATTAGCACGTCGATTTTAATTCTGCCTCAGATTCTGAGCTGGCCGCACTCTCCCCTCTCTTACTTCTGGCCACCTGTCCCAATCACAGACAGAGCACAGCTCCACAAGTCTCAGCGCCACAATTATGCTCCAGGGAGCAAAGATTTATTTTCCTCACTTTACCCTAACTTCTAAAAATTGTTTCAAATAGGTATTATCAAGGCACTGATAAAGCCACTATGTTTCAAAGTACAAGTTATGTCACTCCAATCCGTCTATTGGTTGGAAACGCCAACGTAGGGGTATATTCTGGGGACAAAACTGAGCCACGAGGAGGAAAAAATCTGTTTTATAAAACCTGGGCTCCCATTAACTGATAATTAAGCCAGGATGTTAATGAGGTTACGGGGTGTGACAGGTTAACGGGCTGCAGCCAAAAGGCAAATATCGAAATGAAGGCGTTTATTTTCGAACCAACAAGCCAGAACTGAACCATTACAATAAGTCCCATCAGCATTCTCGTTATTGGGCAAAATAATTTCATTTCTGAAATTAATTAAATAAATGGGAATGACCTGCAGTTGTTTCCATGGCAGGCGGACCGGGCAACACTGCATGAAAGGCAAACCCATCTGGAGTCAACAGGCCCGTCGGTCCCTGGGGAGGCTACCTGAAGCTGACGGGAAGGGAGGTGACAAGGCGGATGCACCCAGCAAGGCCGTGGCAGGCTCTTGAAGGAGCTGGCAAAGCAATTTTTAAAATAATGTCCATTTTTATCATTATTATTTTAAAATTTAGAGGTAGAATGCTTTTGGATTGAGATGAAAACTAGGTAGAATTTAGAAAATTCTGATTCTGCCCCGAGTCATTCACGCTTGTTTCTCCAAGCTATCTGGATTTTTTCTTTTTTTTTTAATGATGAAGATTCATAAACTATATCGCAAGAAGAACTTAGGGATGAGGTCAAGGGCTGCTGCCGGGTTCTGAAGAGAATCAACAGTGAACCCTTGGTTCAAGTCAGGTCCTCTCCACAAGCATTTCAGGATCACCTAACGAACGAGGAACGGAGGTGCAGGAGCACTGGTCTGCAGCGGCTGCACCAGGGCTGTCGCGGCACCTCAAGGGCACATGCATCGCAGGGGGTCTGGGTGCCCACTGTCCCTCACAAGCTGTGCGACCTGAGAAATGCACCTAGCTCTCTGTCCCTTGCTTTGTTTACCTGTGAAGCAGGGGTCCTTATGCCTCCTCTCTAGCCAGACTGTCGTATTAAATGGGAAGGGCTGATATACACAAAGCACTAACTACAGGGTCTGCAGTGCAAAGGCTCGAAAAGGACTCGACTGGCCCCTGCCCATGGGCCGAATCAGGTAGATCCTCCAACAGACCTGGTGATTCTCTGCAAAAGTCATCATGTCCAACCTTTCTGGGCAACGCTTGCTGAAGCAGATCAGACTTTCTCAAAACATGTTCTGTGGACCGCCTGCAACCAACAGTACCAGAAGGGCTTGCCTAACACAGATTCCTGGATCCCATCCTGGAGGGGCCCAGTCAGAATCTCTGGGGAGAGGGGGACCCAGGAATTGATGCTTTTAAAATAAGTTCTTGATCCAGTCTTAGGGATCTAGAAGTTTGGACAAGTTCTTGCTTCAACACACAGGATGTAAACAACAGAGCCGCAGACTTCTCCTGAACAAATGTGCTGCGTTCCCGCAGCATTAGACAGGGTCACAGAGCACTGCAGCTGCGGGTCTCGTATTCTTCTAACTCTCTCGCTCCCACTGTCTAGGCATGGGGACTTGCTGGACGCAGGGCCATGTCTTGAAGTCCTGACCACACAGACTGCTTGCTCTCCTCCTGGACCCAGGCTCCTCTCCCACCAGACAGCCTGCTTCCCTCTTTCCTACCTAGTACCAACCTCGCCTCCTCCTCAGGAAGACTTTTCTATCCCTTGACAAGGTGAGTGGAGAAGGCAATGGCACCCACTCCAGTACTCTTGCCTGGAAAATCCCATGGATGGAGGAGCCTGGTGGGCTGCAGTCCATGGGGTCACACAGAGTTGGACACGACTGAGCGACTGCACTTTCACTTTTCATTTTCATGCATTGGAGAAGGAAACGGCAACCCACTCTAGTGTTCTTGCCTGGAGAATCCCAGGGACAGGGGAGCCTGGTGGGCTGACATCTGTGGGGTGGCACAGAATAGGACACGACTGAAGCCACTTAGCAGCAGCAGACAAGGTGAGAGTGGTTTATTGTAAGCCATACTGTTTATAGCCTTACGTTCTTTGTCACAGCCTTAACCATCTTGCAATCATTCAACTATGGGATTAAAAAAATTGTCTTTCCTGAAAAGTGATGGAGGGTATGGACTGTTCTTCCTGATCCACCACAAGATCCCTGACGTCCAGCATGGAGGGTTTGAGGACTGAATCGCATCCCTCCCAGATTCCTGTGTGGAAGCCCTAACCTCTAATGGGACTGTCTGTGAAGACAAGCCCTTTAATGAGGTAATTCGTCATAATAAGGATGGACTCATAAGGATGGACTCTCACCCAGCAGGACTGGCAGCTTTATCAGGAGAATATACGCTGGGGGCGGCACCCAACACACAGAGGGATGACCTCGTGGAAGCAAAGCAAGAAGGCCGCCACCTGCAAGCTGAGTCGTCTCAGGAGAAACCAACTCTGCCCGCATCTCGATCTTGGCCTTCCAGCCTCCAAAGCCACAAAGAACCGAATTCGCAGTGTTGGAGGCAGCCAGCCTGTGGTATTCTGCACACTAACACGGGACTCGTCGCAGAGGGCGCAGTCGAGAGCTGCTGAACGGCCAGCCAGGACCCCTGGTGCTCCCCCCACCCTCAGCAGGCCTGGGGGAGTCGGGCTGGCCTAACAGCTCACGGGGGTGGTGAATGAAACCATCGGCCGACATGCCACAAGCGGAAGGCCGCGGAGGGCGTGCACGCAGTAACAGTTTCTTCAGGAGCATGGGGCTGTGCTCTGGACATGGACACGAGGAGGAGGTTCACGCTCACGTGGGGGGACTGGCTGCCAGTAACGCCCCATGCAGGGCCCCACGCAGAGTCTGCTGGCTGCGTGCCCCAAGCCAGTGCCCCCTCCCTCAGCCCTGCTGATGGCGCTCCTGCACCCCTGAGAGGGCACCTGGAGTCCCTTAGACCAAACAGCCCTCCTGGCTCTTGCAAATGGCACCCCGGGCCTGAAAGCAGCTCGTGGAAAACAAGTCACCCCCTAATCAAACCACACTGTCCCGTCCTGGGGAGCTGAGCCTCAGCCTTCTCGGGAGTCAGCTCACACTGACGGTGCTTTGGTGCTTGCTTAGAAGAGGATCCTTAAAGTGAAAATGAAAACTGGATCCCTGTTTAGGTCACCACTTTAACCTAGAAGTCATCTCATTCCTAATAATCTCATTTGAACCCGGTGCGTATTGTAGTAAGTTAGAAAATGCCTTTGACGCCACACGGTTCTGTGTTCGTATTACAGTTCTGCCACTCAACACCTCTGAGACTCTGGCAGTCACATTATTCAGCCAAGGTTTCCTCGTCTGTTAATGCGGAGCCATTTGTAAGTTGGAGATGACATCTACTTAATAAGGCTGTGGAGAAGATTAAATCAGAAGAGAGGCAAGTTGTTCACCACATTTATTGTTCACTTGTCAATAAATCATAAATGGTGGTTACATTATTATTGAGTCAACTTCATTATTAATAATTAAATTAATAAACGTTAGCACTTACTGAAACATGTCTACTGTTTAACAATTAAAATCAGAGAGAATACTGGTCCCCGTTTTCTGTTTCCTTACTAAAATATCTGCTCTCAGAGCTCAATTTTTTATTCACTGCAAAGAGCTTGTGCCAGATCTCAGTCAAAATATTAATTAATTCACTTTTCTTTTCCGGAAAGCAGGAAACGTAGATTTCTGATCCCAAGCCTTTTCTTACTGCAGTAACCTCCGAGCTCTACTACTGAAGGTTTAAATAAGTTGAGATGGAGATTATCTTTCATCACAGTCTTCTAATAATAATCTCTCCTTTGACAAGAAATTTATGGCAGGCTGCTAAAATGCCAGTTTATTGATGATGGAAGTATCAACTGTCCTTGATACAAATAAACAGGGGTTTTTGATTCATAAGCAGGGAGACCGGGCACCTCCTGGGCCCTGGGGGCTACGCAATTTATAGGCATTCAATTCTCATCAATGTATTGTCAGTATATCCAGGGCATCTGACAGGTTCCTGTTTGCAGGATGAATGTTCCCTCCACGACCCAGGGAGCACAGAAGGAGAGGTCTGGCCTCGCAGGCTTAAAGCCGCCATTATCACTGAGGATTTCATAATGGGAACTGCCCCTGGGTCCAGATTTTTCTATTCCAGGTCATTCACGATTGGGTACATTCAATACAGTACTCAGACAAGACAAGGCAACCACTGCAAAGTTTGCAAGTCAAGGTCCAGACCTCTGCTGCAGGTGCTAGATTCAAGTTCCAAAGACCAAGCTGTGACCCTTAGAGGTGATGGTAAAAGGAGGCTTATTCTCACATGGAGGGGACTGGGTGCAATACAGACACCATAGAGGACCCTGTGGTAGAGGCTACTGGCTGCCTGTCCAACAGCCATCATTCCTGCCTTCACCCTTGCTAACAAAATCTAAGGTCCCTCCCAGGCCCAAGGAAAGACTCTTGACTTATGGTAGACAGCTGTGGTACTCTCATTTTTCTTGCAGAGACACAGGCAGATGTGAGCCCCCATTCTGGTCCATGTGTCACAAGGAAGGGTCTACCGGCAGAGGCATCTGGGAAGATGCTCTTTACCCTTCAGATGGTGCACAAGACGAGCACATTCCTATCTCTTTCTGCCTCTGGTCATGCTTGTCTGCAAGTGATTCCTGGGACTGGGCAATTACTTTGTGACCATGAGGCAAACCTGACGAAGAGGATAAACCAACGTGTGGTGAAAGCAGAAAAGAAAGTCAGAGCTCCCCCAGGGACTCGAAGATGAAGCCCTTGAATTAACCAACCAGAAACTGGTTGGCCTCCAGCCTTCTTCTCATGGGAGATAATGTATTTTGTTGTGGTTGTTGTTGTTCAAACCAATTTTACCAGTTTTCTGTTGGCCAGTATCACTTATTGAGGGCCTAAAAAGGACCTACATCTCACATCAACATTCAACGATGAAGGGAATCAGGAGACTGCTCTAGAAAGCACTACTTCTAGAAAAACTGCAAAGATTAAACCCAGGTGCATACCTGGGACCCATCTAATTCAAACTTTTTCTATCCCCCATTTAAAGAGGCTTCTTAATAAGTGGCTTTAAGCAAAAGGCAAATCTGTTAAAAAAAAAAAAAAAAAAAACAGTCCCACCAGTCATTGGCTGATTCTTAACAATGAAACAAAAAGCTTTTCTTTTTATTTTCCACACTGTAAAAGCAGTATGTGTGCATGCATGCATGCTAAGTGAATTCAGTCATGTCTGATTCTGTGTGAATCCATGGACTGTCACCCGCCAGGCTCCTCTATTCGTGGGCTTCTTCAGGCAAGAATGCTAGAGTGGGTCGCCATTCCCTTCTCCAGAAAATGCGTGTGTGTGCTTGTAACGGAAGCAGGTTTAGACAGTACTTACAATTTTTTTGACTGTTTTTTACACTTAAATTGAAGTTCTCAAACAATATTACGTTCTCTTGAGTATTTTTAAAGGCCTTACAAATGCCTAAACTAATTTTATCTGCTCACCACCCCCCAACTCAGCCGACAGTGATCAACTGTGTAATAGTGGGGTACCTCACTCCTATGAAACTCTCCATTGGATGAAATAAGTGAGAGTTCACAGGAACCCACAGAAACTCACTGCTCCTGCAGGATTTAATCATCAGAACCTGGAGAGGAGTCACCACACGCAGATGTGAACAAAGGTACTTTTCATGGTTAGTGAACATCAGCATGAATGAACAACTGGCAAGACACCTTGTTGGTAAACCAAAAACAAAAGTCACTCTTGTTCTTTCACCCCACGTCAGTGACTTTCACGGATACCATGTATGTCCATGATCAAGGACTAACATACTTGCGGTCAGCAAATGCATTTGAATACCACACATTACACATCTGTGGGAGAACCACGGCCCAGGCAATACAACTAAAAAGCCAGGACCAAAGCTCAGAGTCAAGGCTGTGCTGAAATGGATAAATGGTCACTGTTCACAACAGGCATATAAAAAGCTCTTAGGTTCGTCATTCTTTTTTCCAGGGTTTCCTGCCAAAGGATAGTAGCCCTGTGTGTTATCACGCTTCTCCTTTTTCTCAAACATACCTACATATATCAATCTATCACCTTCTCAGACAGACACTGACCATGGATCAGTAGTGACAGGACTGTGTTGGTGGAAACAGAAACAGGCTTCCCACACTACTTACTAGGCTGGTCTGTGGCTCGGGTGTGTGGGTGTCTATATGTGCATTTACTCAGTTCAGTCAGTTCAGCCACTCAGTCATGTCTGACTCTTTGCGACCCCATGGACTGCAGCACGCCAGGCTTCCCTGTTCATCACCAACTCCCGGAGTTACTCAAACTCATATCCATTGAGTCCATGATGCCATCCAGCCATCTCATCCTCTGCCGTCCCCTTCTCCTTCTGCCTTCAATCTTCCGCAGCATCAGGGTCTTTTCCAGTGAGTCAGTTCTTCACATCATGTGGCCAAACTACTGGAATTTCAGCTCATCATCAGTCCTTCAGGACTGATTTCCTTTAGGATGGACTGGTTGGATCTTGCAGTGCAAAGGACTCT
Source organism: Neotragus moschatus (assembly GCA_006410615.1). Taxonomy (NCBI): domain Eukaryota; kingdom Metazoa; phylum Chordata; class Mammalia; order Artiodactyla; family Bovidae; genus Neotragus; species Neotragus moschatus. Next base: position 267,610 of record SJYA01002340.1, on the reverse strand, counting down.
CAAGAGTCTTCTCCAACACCACAGTTCAAAAGCATCAAGTCTTTGGCACTCAGCTTTCTCTACAGTCCAACTCTCACATCCATATATGACCAATGGAAAAACCATNCTCATCATCAGTCCTTCAGGACTGATTTCCTTTAGGATGGACTGGTTGGATCTTGCAGTGCAAAGGACTTTCAAGAGTCTTCTCCAACACCACAGTTCAAAAGCATCAAGTCTTTGGCACTCAGCTTTCTCTACAGTCCAACTCTCACATCCATATATGACCAATGGAAAAACCATAGCTCTGACTAGACAGATCTTTGTTGGCAAAGTAAGGCCTTTGCTTTTTAATATGCTATCTAGGTTGGTCATAGGTTTTCTTCCAAGGAGCAAGGGTCTTTTAATTTCATGGTTGCAGTCACCATCTGCAGTGATTTGGGAGCCCCCCCCAAAATAAAGTCTGTCACTGTTTTCACTGTTTCCCCATCTATTTGCCATGATGTGATGGGACTGGATGCCACGATTTAGTTTTCTGAATATTGAGTTTTAAGCCAACTTTTTCACTCTCTTCTTTCACTGTCATCAAGAGGCTCTTTAGTTCCTCTTCACTTTCTGCCATAAGTGTGATGTCATCTGCATATCTGAGGTTACTGATATTTCTCCCGGCAATTGTGACACCAGCTTGGGCTTCTTCCAGCCCGGGGTTTCTCATGATGTACTCTGCATGTAAGTTAAATAAGCAGGGAGACAATATACAGCCTTGATCTACTCCTTTCCCGAATTAGAACCAGTCTGTTGTTTCATGTCCAGTTCTAACTGTTGCTTTTTGACCTGCATACAGATTTCTCAGGAGACAGGTCCGGTAGTCTGGTATTCCCATCTCTTTAAGAATTTTCCACAGTTTGTTGTGATCCACACA
>SJYA01002340.1:167762-265277 GCA_006410615.1 Neotragus moschatus | reverse complement strand
GCAATTGTGACACCAGCTTGGGCTTCTTCCAGCCCGGGGTTTCTCATGATGTACTCTGCATGTAAGTTAAATAAGCAGGGAGACAATATACAGCCTTGACCTACTCCTTTCCCGAATTAGAACCAGTCTGTTGTTTCATGTCCAGTTCTAACTGTTGCTTTTTGACCTGCATACAGATTTCTCAGGAGACAGGTCCGGTAGTCTGGTATTCCCATCTCTTTAAGAATTTTCCACAGTTTGTTGTGATCCACACAGTCAAAGGCTTTGGCATAGTCAATAAAGCAGAAGTAGATGTTTTTCTGGAGCTCTCTTGCTTTTTAGATGATCCAGTGGATGTTGGCAAATTTGGCCTCTGGTTCCTCTGGAATCAGAAAGACTGTGAATTGGGAAATGCATGTATTTAAATCAAAGTGTGGTGTTATAAACTTATACTGGAGCTGATCCTATCTATGATGAGAGAGCAGACTGCTCAACAGAGGTGCATTAATAGCAAGATAAAGAAAACGAACACGTCTCAGCAACAAGCATCAATGCTCTGGGGGTCATCGCCTGCGTTAGATTATCTGTTGCACCTCGCCCCGACATTAGCATTCGTAATTACTAGCAGCCTCTCTCTAGAGGGAAAACATGCTTTGGTGAAGTACAGAAGTTTGATTTCCCAGAGAGCCCCGGCAGGAACAGTGTGTACAGACATCATGCATGCAAATATCTGTCCAGATGTGGAAAAGAGTTCAGAAATTTTTCAAAATGCATCTGTGTGCCCCCTAAAATATAATGCCTTTGGGCTTAAAGTCCTACTTCTGTCAACAAGAATTAACTAAATATTTGGCACTTATTCTGTGTCCACTTCTTATCAATGCAGAACTGCTGAGCAGAAGAGAAACAGACCCTTTAAAATTCCACTGTAATTTCTCCCCTTAAATAATGTGTTAAGTTTTCTTTCTAGAATTACAATAGGTTCTGTGACAAGAGTGCTTGTCACATGCTGAGCCAGAGAGGCAGAGGGCTGAGTATTTTTGTGACTCATTTCAATTAATCTTTGCAAAAATCCTTCAGGAGTTTGAGGCTCACCGAGGCTTCAACATGAGTCCTCGAGTCTGAGAGCTGCAAGAGTTTGCACTGAATTATTAACCTGAAAGCCATGGTTCAGGTCCACACATATTCACTGGGCACACACCATGTGACACGCACTGAGAAGCCAGGGGAGAAATGAAACGATTGCAAAAGAGCACAGTTAAGGGGCTGCAAGACAGGCAGACATGAGACACAAGGGCTGCCGCTCCTCTACATGCTTCGCAACAGAAGATGGTAGCTCCTGTCTCGAGGCGCTTCTGTGGCCTCCAAGCTGCTTCCTCATCAAGACTCCTTCACCTGTTCATCCCTCCCCAGCCCAGTCCCCCCAGCAAAAGGACACGGCTTTGCTCACTGTCCAGAGCGTCTATTTCAGCTAATGGAAGAAACTGCAACAGAAGCAAACATAGAAAACAGGCTGTTTTCAAATGCATCTCTCAGGGACTATTTAGGACAAAACGAACAGAAATAAACAACCCTCCACTATCAGGTGACATATTTTACACGCTCCACCCTGCATTGGAGGAAGGGAGCAGACAGAAAAGCGCTCCTAAATCAGGGCTTCAAAATCAGACGCTGGTATAGAAAGAAGATTAACCCGGTCCCTTAACAATCAGATTTATAACTAGTAGAGGGCTATGAAAAATTCTATCTCTGTGTCGAGCACAGGCAAAGCACAAAGTCTTTGGAGGCAAGGGATGATAAACTACGGCTTGGGCAATAAGCTGGGAAGGGAATGGGCAGTTCAAGAGTTCAGCACATGTGTGCTGGGAAGGCGTTTAGTTAAAGAGAAGGGCTGGCTCCAGACAAAGGCATGGAAAGGTCATCCTGAGAGTCATTCTATCTTCATTCCGATGGGGAGGACCACGGGCCAGAGTGCACACGCCCGGCCTCCACCTGCACCCTGCACGGAGGTTTCGGACTTGTGGGGACACTAAAATATGCAACAGAAGTAAACACACCGTGCTGGCAGCGGGGCCTGGATCCTGTGGTCTGGGCAACGGATGCAGCCCCGGCCAGCCAACACAAATGTGATTTAAATGTGCCCCCCGCAACCGGCACCCTGAATTTTTTTTCAGGGTGAGTGATAGATTAATTAAAGATTACAATCTATCTTCTTCAGAAGGCCAGAGAATTGAACTTGCAATCAGTGACTTAATTTTCTTCCAGGTAACTGCCAAACTTGAGTGTGTTCACCCAAATAAAATAATTTCCCCCGACGGTGCAGCTCAAAATTTCCGTGCTCACTTAAGAGTTGCCCTGTGACTCAACCCTCATCTTTCACGTTTCAGGAACTGGGGGAAAGGTGAATTTCATTTACTGATTATCAGCAGCCTGTGGAGAGATAGGCCCGGGCTGTTGTAATGGGAAAGCCGGCCCCGACTCACACTTTGTACAACCTTCCTGAGGAGGCCACAGCCAGCGGATTTCCATGCTGGAGTGATGTCCACAGGGGCAGAGGAGTGTAACCTTCCCTCCTCCACCCACTCCAAACCCATACAGGCCCACCTGCCCTACTTCAGCCTCTACTCCAGTCAAAAGAACACCCTGTCCATCCTTGCCTACCCCTGCCCCACATGAACTGTGGCAATGGGGCCTGATTCATTACAAAAGGCTGTAATAACAAAACATAATTAACTCCCTTTCCCTGCCAGTGTATGAGGAGGGTTTTAACAGGTGGGTTTGTTTCCAGTTACAAAGGGCATGTTTTAGTCTCCTCCCACCTCCCTCTGCTGCCATAACCAATCAGAAGGCAAGAGACAGACGAAGAGCAACTCGCTTAAGGGCAGTTAAGGAGGACCAAGAGAAGAGCTGGTTGAGTGGGCCCAGCAGAGACAGCTTCAATGTCTACAGTTAGTGAGAAGACCAACCGACTGTACTGCTTGGGGGCTGTGTGACTTAGGAAAGGGAGTATCTTAACCCTCCATCCACCCACCTGGAAAATGCACACCACTTACCCCTGGGATGTTTGGGGATGGAAGACTAAGAAGGATGATGGCTACAAGGAGAGATGAGTGGATGGACGGATGAATGGGCAGATGGGAGGAAGGTAGGCACAGACGCTAATATTTTAAAGGCTTGGCTGCCAACTAGCACCGAGTGCTCAGTAAAAGGATTCCGTTGTCCTTATGATGAGAAATCTGATCAGGCCACACAGACATGGAAATTAAGAGAAAAGGTNGAGATGAGTGGATGGACGGATGAATGGGCAGATGGGAGGAAGGTAGGCACAGACGCTAATATTTTAAAGGCTTGGCTGCCAACTAGCACCGAGTGCTCAGTAAAAGGATTCCGTTGTCCTTATGATGAGAAATCTGATCAGGCCACACAGACATGGAAATTAAGAGAAAAGGTAAGCCAGAGGCAACTCACCTGCTCCCCTTGCTCACTGTCCTCATTCTGCTCCCCCCGCCCCCATGACCTCCAGCATCAGAAGTCAGGCCTTGGCTGACTAAGCAGGCCCTGCCCTAACGCCTGAAAGGGGCTGCACTGCGTGCCCGGAACGACACTGATTCTAGGGTGAGGAGTGGAAGAGGAGGAAGACTTGACTAGCCCTGCCCTTGGCCACTGTCTGCACCAGCGCGTGTAGGAGCAGCAGGAAGGTGGAAAGGGAAGGAGAATCAGAGCAGGCCTTGAAGTGGGCATCACATGGCTCAGTGCACGAAGCCGCATCCCAAGGTGACCTGGGCAGCCGATTTCTCAAATGACAAGGAGTCACAACCTCCCAGATCAGCCCACAGCACCAGCCCAGTGGGGGCAGCTTCCGTCTCACATGAAAAATAGCCCTTCTTCTGGGAGGATTCAGTCATCACGAACTCATCTGGCTGAGAACCTCAGACACCGAAATCGACTGTGAGTGAAAACACTGAATTCCAGAAAGGATAAGACATTTACGCTCAAAACTTAATTTGGTGGAAGAGGAAGTGAGAGGAACAGGGCCCAGTTAAACCAACGACACTTTCCAATGCACGTGTCCTCCATGGGGGGAAAGCGTCTAATGATGTTTACGTCAGGCTGTGCGCCTGGTAAAGTTATGGATAATAATACCAGTCAGCATTTAATAACTGCCTGGTGTATGCAAGGCACAGTGCTGGGCACTCGAGAAACTCGACCTACGAACCCTGGATGGGGTCCCACTGTCGCTGTGGACACTGGGTATATTTAGAGCTATCGTTTACGGAATGCTTGGCGTGTACCAGGTGCCGAGCCAGACAGAAGACTCTGCCCTCAGGATGCCCCGGCCACGCCCAGTGTCTCATCCCAGCTTTATCACAGAGGAAACCACGTCCTGCAAAGCCTGCACTCCTTGCTTAAGGTTACATCTTGGGGAAGTGATTAAGACGGATTCCATCTAACCCATGTCTGATTCTTTTCTTTCCTTGCTGTGGCTGCCCATGGACAGAGCACCCTCGGAATTCCTGAAGGTACACTGTAACAAAACTGTGTAGTTAACAATTACTGGGAAGAAGAGGTCACTGGTTCTGACCAGTTAACCTAATCTTCATAACTGTCTGAGGAAAATAGGACTTTTCCAATTTTGATACAGGAAGAGGCTCAGAGAGGTGAAGCCTTCTGCCCAAGAATGAACAGCCAGGACAGCTGGGATGTCCACACTCAGGCCAACTGCCTATATTCAACGGTCAGGAGTACCAGCCAAGGCAGGGCTTCTCTTCGAAACTCAAACATCAAGACCCAAACGCACTAAACATCAGACGCAGATGAGGTCGCGCGTCTGAGGGCGCCTAACATCCCCTTTCCCTGCTGCTCCCAGCGGAGTCTGTGTGTACACATCCGTAAGGTGGCAGCCCCTGGCACTCCTCTCCAAACTTCTCTTCAGAGAAAGAGAATCCTACCATTAGCTCCAGGACCGTGCAAGAGAGTCGCTGGCGCTGCGGGAAAGAGATGAGGAAGACAAAGCAGGGCGATCACTCGCATCATCTGTCTCCCAGGCTCAGAAAGCAGGGGCCCTGGAGACCTAATCCAGCCTCGGGCCCCGTCACTGCTCACTCAGATTCTGACGCCAGCGGCAGAGTTAGCAGGAGATGCTATCTCCTCGAGCAGACCCCGTCCATCTGCAGCCTCTGCTTGTGGAACAAGAGGCCCCACGACATGCTGGCTTCGTGCAGGGAGGGAACCGATGGTGCAGGGAGAGAATGAGACACAAACTGCCTTGGCAACCTCTCCCCGCTGACGTGAACCTGGGGTTTGGAGCGGTGGTGGTCTGCAATCACGACATAAAAGAGTATCACAGGGCGTGCTCTCAAACTGTGCGGCTTTGAGCCTAGTGGGCGAGTGGCAGTGGGCCTACCCACAGGGACCCCCCCAGTTCACCTGGATGCCCTTCTGAGATCCCAGGGCACCCTTCTTGCCTGTGCCACGTTTCCTTCTGCTCTTGGGTCAAACCGCACCCAAAGGACCATTTTTGTTTGGTGGTGTTTCTTTTTTCCCAGTAGCGAAAATTAGAGGCTTCAGATATTCAAGTCAAAATTGAGTCTCCAGGAAAATGGCAGCAGTTCTCTCTCACCATGAGTATGCTGACAGTCTTCAGTTGGTGGCATCAATTAGTGAGGATTTAAAAATGCAAGTGGGATTTACAGTAACAACAACGATAACAAAAATCCAGCTAGTGTTTATTTGGCACCATCATTTGTCCTGACTGGCTGACATAATCTTCATAACATTCTGAGGAAAACAGGGTTTCTCCAATTATGATAAAGGAAGAGGCTCAGAGAGGTGAAACCTTCTGCTCAAGTGTGGCCAGCCAGTACAGCTGGGAGGGCCACACTTTAGGGCGGGAACACGCAGACAGTTCTAAACCTCTTTTTAACTCAGAGAGTCCATGATTCTAACAATCAATTTCCCAGCGTAACCTGAATTTCAACACTGCCTTATACCCACCTTTCAAGGAACTCCTTCAGCATTCATCTTTTAATTTTAGCAAATATCTGTAGGCTACTATTTTGCATCTGACCTTCTACTCATTACCAGGGATCAAGCTATTACTGAGACTGATGCCTGTCTGCCGTCAATGAGGCTCGTGGAGAAGACAGACGTATAGATAAATGTGATGAACAAGTGTGCTATGAGTGACGGGGATCTAGAAAGTTCTGAAGGAACGCCCAGGAGTGACCCAGCTCAGTCCTACCACACGAGGAAAGTCTTCTGGAGGAACGACAGTTAAGCTGAGACCCAACAGATAAGTCGGAGGTAGACCTATGGACAATGGGGATCCAAGGACCACATTCACGGAGTAGAAAAACCACAGGTGTTCCCTCCAGAAGGGCCTGGCTACCTCTCACCCCAGGAGTCTTTTAGACACGCAAGTGCACCTTGGAAAATCGGGTAAAATAGAGTACTGGCTGTGTCGCTAGCTCATCTGGAATCTCAGATACTGGAGGCGTACAATGAGAAGTGACCCTGTCTGGTCCCAAGGGAAAAGGTGGAATGCTGCCTGCAGGGCCAGCTCTGCGTCATTTACCAACCAACTCCAAGGGCCACCTGGTCCACAGCTGCCTCCACAGCTCAAGGCCTTGACCACACCAATCCAAAGCACAGGGGCTGCCAGACAAGAGGCGCTCCTTGCGTCAGCCCCTCTCCCTTGCTGGTTTTCTATGTGTAGTCTGTGCGCGCTAAGTCGCTTCAGTCGTGTCCAGCTCTGTGTGACCCCGGGGCCTGCAGCCCACCAGGCTCTTCTGTCCTCGGGATTCTACAGGCAAGAACACTGCAGTGGGTTGCTGTGCCCCTCTCCAGTGGATATGCTGAACCCAGGGATGGAACGCTTGTCTCTCACGTCTAACCTGCATTGGCAGCAGGGATCTTTACCACTAGTGCTACCTGGGAAGCCTCAGTGTACGGTCTATGAAACAGTAACAGCCGGCTGTTAGTCCAAACCACGCAGTTCGAGTACTCTGCTTCCTGGTGCTCTTGTCTGTTCTGAAGATCAATGTTAGAATATAAAGTGGGGGAGGGGGGGAGATGGATTCTCCTCGAGTAAAGTAAACGTCTGATCAATGCGAGAGTGCAGGGACCTAAGTTATAACCCCTGGCAAGAGCTGCCGGTGCAGAGAGAGCCTCTGTTGCCAAACATGGGCAGAAGCCATGAGCATTTGGCAACCCAATAAACGGAGGGACGATTAATAACCTCTTAAGAAAATTAAAGAGGCTAAGCCAGAATACGCACTTCTATCGATCACCCACCCATTTCCACAAGGAGGTGTCCAGACGGAGTGCTCCTGAATTCCCCAAGTTTTATTTCAGAAGCAGCTCCTCCCTAACTCAGCACGGCCACCTGGTGAGAGGTGAAAGAGCAGACAGCTCATCCCCAAGCCCAGAGACTCTGCTTCAACAGATGAGAAGCAGGATCCTAACAAGCACCTTCACGCGGTTCTAATTTAAATCCAAGTTTAAAGCACAGCCGGGGTTCCAGGTGATTTTCTTCGAAGGGTGGAGCAGTGAATAACTTGCCTGGTATTTTCTGCACCGGCAAACACCCTTTTGTTTAGCATGTTATTAATGAGACTGCATCTGCAAGCATGTATTTTTAAGATGTGGACTGTGTATACACATAAGTCATAGTACTGTGCCGGGCATGCCATACTTCACAATGCTTTCTTAACCTTCAGAAGCCCTTTCCTCTCTAGATAGGGAATTCACAAAGAAAACTCCAGCATTCCTTAACTAACAGAGGCCATGCCTATTATTAGCTATCGCAACTTTTGCCAAACATTCCTAATGCGGGGACTGACTGGCTCATAGATCCATCTATTAACTTTAGTCCTTCTTTGTTCCCTTGAGAAAAAGAACAATATGTTTTGAAAACACAGAAATGCATAACAGTAAAAACAGGGGCCCCCGAAGACCTAGATCACGCTCTTCTAAATTCAGCTACTCAATATTCACGTGTACTGTGCTGGTCACTTTGTCCAAACACACACGTGTACCTGGAAATCTAGGCCAAAATCCAAGACTTGGCTTTGCCAGCAGAGTTAAGAAGGGCAGTGAGGCTGTGGACAGGAAGAGGCTGAGAAAGTCCCTGTGACTGGTGGGCTTCGACAATTCGTCTCTAATCACCCAACTTCAGACTTCGGAGGAAAATGGAAAGACTTGGTAGCAAATTATAAAATGTAATTTTTGGTGTAAGATAATAATATAGGGTTAGGTAGCAATTTTAATCACTACATTCTCAACGTGCAACTGCTTTAACCAAGCAGGTGGTATAATTCAGTCAGAGGAAGCAACCTACGGGAGGTCAGGAAAAGGTTTCACACCCTTCATTCTTACGCTAGGGAGAAACACAAAGGAGACAGTCACAAAAGAGTCCGTCCTGGAGACCAGAAACCCTGTCTTGCCTTCTGCTGTCCTTCAAGGTAGATCCCTTAGGATTTCTGAACATCGAAATCTGCACAAGGGGTAGGAAGCCGAATAGAGACCTTTGCTTTGGTTTGTCTGATTTCTGTCTATCAAAACACTGTGGGAACCTGGGAATTTTCTCTAATAAACATATGGGAAACTCCTAAGATATAAACAATTCCAAAGAACCACACCAAAATAAACCAAACAGTGTTAATGAAGTGAAGACAACAGAAGAGATGAAGACTGAGCAAAGGTCTGAAAGTCAACCATGTTACTTCTCTGAGCCTTCATTTCCTGCCCTGTGGAATGAGCATAACCTACCTTACAGAGACGAGAAAATGAAATGACATAATACGCTATAAAATGTTTAGCACAAAATATTGTAAGCGGTCTATAAATTAAAGATCATTATTGTCATCAATAGCTGGACCAAACTGAAGTTTGTAGGGTGAGGATTTCAGATAGTAACACAGAAACATCCACGAATCTTCTCTTGGATTTCAATTTATAAAGCCATGATTACATCACATGGTGGTTTTGCTTCCATACAAGCCTTGGGGCCAAAGACACAACCTTATTGAAGTATAATCTGTGCCTTTTATTATCCTAGGTATTTTATAGTAAAAATTTTAAAACACTCTGAGAAGGCTCCAGCAGACTGCCAAGGGACAAAAAAAAAAAAAAAAAACCTAAAATAAAAGATACCTAACCAATGTCAATGTCAAAAAATTCAATAGCTGAGCATACCTGTACAAAGCTATGTTAGGATGCATTTGATGGGGAGAGGTCACTTAATATCAGTAATTTTTATTAAAATGTTTATGATAGAAAGTCCTTCACCGAGCAACTGATTCTTCATTGGTCATGTGAGGAAGTGGGGGTCTAAGACCTACTAGGTCCCAGGTGATCTGCCTTCCACTGCTTCCTAAGACTCGACATGAAAAACCAGCTACGGAAGAACAAATAGGCCACTCCATTCTCCTTAAACTCCTAACTAAAGTTCATTTTCACAAGCCAAATTTAAAAATCAATTAATAAATTACCGCTGCCAAAGAATGTTAAAAAGCCCAGAGGCACCTAAGAAGAGCTTAGAAGCAACAACAAAGCATTAAGCCTGAGATAAATGGGCTTGCTAGGAGTTTACTGCAATGTTGACTTAGGATCCCGAAGCAGAAATTCTCTTCCCTCTACTTACCAGTGCGTTGTGTAATAGGAGCAGCATTAATTTTAACCTCATCATGAATCAATCATGAAACCTGGATGCTTGTTTTCCTGGCAACAGAACAATGCAATTAGCAACCTTGAATAGGAGTGCTTTCTAGATGGGCAACAGTGAGGGCGACCTCCTACAGTTAATTCTTTCCTAATCGGCCAGAGCAAGGGAGGCCAAAATACCACTGCCCGCGTTAAAAACTCCCACTCTCCCAGTCATCCATCCTGTGACGTCGCCTTGAATCTTTCAGGACCGGTCAGAGTGGGGTTGCTCAATCTTGGTGTGACTGACATTTTGTCAAGGGGGCTTTCCTGTGCACTGGAAAATGTCTAGCAGTGTCCCTGGGCTTGATTCCTTAGATGCCAGTCCAGTACCATCTTCCCTCCATCTGCTACCCCCTCCCCAAGATGTAAGGACCACTTCAGGTCAGCAAAGGGGTCTGAAGCCATGAGCACCGCCTGGCCCAACCACGCCTGCTCCTCTCTCCCCCGACCCTCTCCTCCCGCTCTTGGTTGAGCAGAGCCCTCCCTAGGGGTGCTCTGAGCTCCATCCCTCTGCCCTGGTGCAGACCCAGAAGCGTATGTTCACAACCAAGGCCTTGGGTGCCAGTGCAAAAACCCTATTACAGATGCTCCTTCAGCAAAATCACAGAAGCCAGAACCACCTGCTGCATGCCGGAGGGAGATCCGATGATACATGCACTCTGGAAGGCAAAAACGGAATGTCCCAACCAAATGGTACATCGCATGCAGACGACTTTCATATCTCCAGTAAGAAGGGAAAGAGTTATACTTTTCTTCCCTCAGAGCTTTTTCCTAAAGCAGTGATCATCTTCCTGAAACTTCTGGTGAGTCTCAAGCTGGGATGCCCTGTGTCAGAGTCCACACAACTGGGGACAAGAAAGAGGAGCTGGAAGACCTGTTGTCTGTACACCTTGTGATGGGCTCCAGACAGCGAAGGGCCCAGCCCAGCACACCACAGCCCCAGCTCGTGGGTCTTAGGAGTAGAGAAGTATTAAAGATAACAAACGAAGCAACTGACAGAGAATTAATCTCAAAAATATACAAGCAAGTTCATGCAGCTCAATACCAGAAAAATAAACGACCCAATCAAAAAATGGGCCAAAGAACTAAACAGACATCTCTCCAAAGACATACAGATGGCTAACAAACACCGTGAATAGATGCTCAGCATCACTCCTTATCAGAGAAATGCAAATGAAAACCACAATGAGGTACCATCTCACGCCAGTCAGAATGGCTGCTATCAAAAAGTCTACAAACAATAAATGCTGGAGAGGGTGTGAAGGAAAAGGAACCCTCTTACCCTGTTGGTGGGAATGCAAACTAGTACAGCCACTATGGAGAACAGTGTGGACATTCCTTAAAAAACTGGGAATAAAACTGCCATACAACCCAGCAATCCCACTACTGGACATACACATCAAGGACACCAGAATTGAAAGAGACATGTGTACCCCAGTGTTCATCGCAGCACTGTTTATAGCTAGACAGGGAAGCAACCTAGATGTCCATTGGTAGACAAATGGATAAGAAAGCTGTGGTACATATACACAATGGAGGATTACTCAGCCATTAAAAAGAACACATTTGAATCAGTTTTAATGAGGTGGATGAAACTGGAGCCTATTATACAGAGTGAAATGTCAAAGAAAAACACCAATACAGTATATTAACACATATATATGGAATTTAGAAAGCTGGTAACGATGACCCTATACATGAGGCAGCAAAAGAGACACAGATGTAAAGAACAGACTTTTGCACTGTGTGGAAGAAGGCAAGGGTGGGATGATTTGAGAGAATAGCCCTGAAACATGTATATTATCATATGTGAAACAGCTCACCAGTCCAAGTTCGATGCATGAAACAGGGCATTCAAAGCCAGTGCACTGGGACAACCCAGAGGGATGGGAAGGGGGGGTTCAGGATGGGGGACACGTGTACACCCGTGGCTGATTCACATCAATGTGGCAAAAGCCACCACAATACTGTAAAGTAGTTAGCCTCCAACTAAAATAAATAATTTTAAAAATTAAAAAAAAAGAAAAGACACAGAGTGTGCACAGCTTCATTGTCTCTGTCCCGGCAGAATGCAGCGGAGGCTGCAAAGCATTTTGCTACTCATATGTCTGGTCCCTGACTACAAAGCAAGAACTACAAGAACCATTTCTTTCTTTGCCATCCCAACATGTGCGATCTTAGTTTCCGACCAGGGGCCAGACCTGTGCCCCCTGCACTGGAAGCTCAGAGTCTTAACCACTGGAGCACCAGGAAAGTCCCACAGGGATTATTTCTCAAAGACAAGTATTTTCTATTTGGCTTGATAAGAAAACGTGTGTTGTCAAAAGAAATGAAATAGTTCTTGTATTTCAGTGTCCACTGATAGATATTTAATATTATCTGGTAAAATGCTGATAATTCATTAAAGGGAAAGTGATGGGAAACAATTCTAGACAACGACAAGTAAGAGTAGTATGTGTGGCCGCATCCCTGAGGGCCTTGCCTGGTCCCCATGTCAGGCGTCTCATGACAACTCCCCTTAAAAAGCAACAACAATAGTGCCTGAGCAACATAAATGGGACGTAATAAAGAGAAAGACGCTCAGAAAAGGGAGTCAGCCCAAATGCATCAGAGATTTCCAAGATGAGGTTTGCAGGCGGAAAGACGGTCCGCGGTCCTGGATGCCGACTTGATAACTGCACAAATTGGAACTGCCACAGTTTAATGGAAGTCCCCATGTGATGCATGGGAAACACAGGCCTACGTGAACTGGGCTTGAGTACAGTAGCAAATGCTAATAAAATACTCATGGAGAGAAAAGAAAAACCCATGGCTTATTTCTGAAAATGGTATATGTTCTTACCTGCAATTTGTTAGCCTAAAAGCCCTGCTCCTGGCGGGAGTCAGGGCTTCCCAGGAGAGCCCAACCTCCTGCAGGGAGAGCCTGGGCAGCAGTTTTCTGACGCCCGAGAGTCCTGGTCTCCTGAACTAGACACCCCGTACCGGACACCAGGAATGAGGGGAAATGCCGTCTCTCTGCACAAGGAGGCCTGAGGGATGTGCCGGAAGCATCCGCACTCACTGACGGCCAGGCCCCACTATACTACAAACAACAGAAAGTCTTCTCACCCAAGAGGAAGAAAAATCAGTATGGAAGAAGAATCCTCTCTCTTCCCATCAGACTGTCTGGTGGGAATTAAAATACCACCACCCGGATACGGAACGCAGACATTTAAAATGCATAAGGACAGAGGAAACTTGCCACCAAGCCCATGACCTCCAGCCACCCAAACATTGATGATTTGGTAATGGCCGGATGGTATTATTCCTGATGGCTAAGGTACTTCCTCTCTTCCAGGATGATTTGAATACAGTGGGGTGAGTGGAATTCTCAACCTTTGCTGGGTTCTGCTGTGTCTCTGGCGTAACCCTGACTTTCTACGTAATGCTACATATTAAATACTATAAGAATTCACATTTTAGCTCCATTTGCTTTAGATATGTTACTTTCAACAAAGGCAGTAATGATTACTATTACAACAACAGCTATCAATAAAATGAAACAGGTAAACCACCGCTCAAAGAAGGATTCAGTACCGGATTCCTGCTGACACCAGTGGTGGGTTTTAAGCCACCAGACACTGGCGTTACACACCTGACTTTATTATCGCGAGCTCTCCGCCTGTAACCTTGCCTGTTCTCTTCACCAAAGCCAGCAGGAACATCTCATCTGCTCAATTACTTATTAGTGTTGCTACAGAATACCATTTCCTCTTGCGGCTGATAAAATATTAATCAAAAACAGGAACTGAGCGATTTCCCAGTGTGGATGTCTTCTAATGGTAATACAGGGAGTCAGAGAGAGATCTGGAGGTCATGTAACAGCTTCTGAGGAAGGCAGAGGGGAGTGACGTCGGAGCCAGAGGCGGAGGCTTCAGCCGGAGCCTAGAACTCGGGTGATTTCTCAGCATTTGCTGCGGGAGAAAACTTCCAGAGCATGAGGATGGAGGTGGCTTGTGGGGAAAAGCTAAGTCTGAGAAACACTCAGAAAAGAAAGCTTTTTGTGTTTTCTTTAACATAGAACAAGCCATCAGTGAACCAGAACGGTGTCCTGATTTCACTGGTTTTTTTTCTAATTTTCAAATTCTAACCCTCATTTTCAACCACTTCCAGGTTTCAGGAACGCACCTCGCGCCTTGGTAAAGAGAACAGCACTTGAGTGAATGAAGAAGTGGAGATCAACTTTTGAATTTGAAAATATTCAGAAGAACTCTGCGCTGAGAGTCGGACACGACTGAGCGACTTCTCTTTCACTTTTCACTTTCATGCACTGGAAAGGGAAATGGCAACCCACTCCAGTGTTCTTGCCTGGAGAATCCCAGGGACGGCGGAGCCTGGTGGGCTGCCGTCTCTGGGGTGGCACAGAGTTGGACACGACTGAAGTGACTTAGCAGCAGCAGCAGCAGCCCAGATGTTAAAAGAGGAGGCCTAACCAGCAGACACTGAGGTTGGAATTCGCCTTTTGACTCACTCTGGCCCCTCTCACATTCTCCTAGCTCTCTGATGCACTCCTGGAATCTCCCCCATCACCACTTACTGGACCCCAGTTAAAAGTAATTACTAAAAGCAGGGGAGATGCACACAATGTCTGAAGGACTCTCCAAGACCCAATGGGACCAAGAATTACGTTACGGAAGGAAGCCATCCAACAGCTTAAATCAAGGACGAGGTTCAACTGTTGAACGCTTACACATAACAACTCGATTCTCCTCCAAGATGAAGGAGGGGTTTCCAGAAGGGTCTGAAGGCTCTCGCCCTTGCCCTAGAAGGTTGGTCCTCCATCCAGTTCTGCTCACTCTGATCACTCTGATGACCCCCACCCCCACCACCCCACCGACACTATGATTTATTCTGGGCTCTTCTGGTTCTTCCTGCTTACTAACACCATGCAAACTCATGGCTCACCTGTCAAGTATCAGCAAGCTCCTCCCTGAGCTTACAAACCCTGGGCCTCTAGGCAGTAGGTGTTTGGCCCCATGGAGATGTGGAGGAAGGCAGTCCACGTCACAGAACATTCCACTACCAGCTCTGAGGTCTGGGAGGTGAAATGCCCACTCTGCTCATGGGAGGCAAACGCATGAATGCTTAACGCTTCCCCATACAGCCTGTCCTTCACGACAAGCCAACCCACTAGGGTTCTCAGGACCCCGACGCCCTAGGCTGGACTAAGCCTCAATGGCCCAATCCACTGGACAATCTGGACAAACACCGATCACCTGTGCTTGCCATCTAAGTCAACACACGAGCGATATTTGTCCTACGAAACTCCAAGCAAAGATAAGCTAGCTGCTTCCAGACACTTGTGTGCAAAAATCTGTGGGTGTAACTGGTGGAGATTCCGCCTGCTTCCTCGCCGTCAGATACTAGAATCCAAAGTCTTCCAGACATTATAATCAATTAATATTGTGATACGCTGGTCAAATACTCTTTTTTAATGTGTGAGTGCTTAATTACCATCCACTTTTACATCTAAAAAATTCACTCTCAGCTGAGTGTTTCTATCAGGGTTTTGGCTCTCGTCAGCACAGTCCATTAGATTGATAAAAATCCATTTAAAAAATGTAGAGTCTGGCCCAGAAATCCCACACCTGGGAATCTATCCCACTGAAATAAAAGCATCGGTCTGGACATAGGAAAAAGATGCTTATCCTATCATTATTTGTGGCCAGAAGGGAGTGTGTGGAGAAGCCTTTGGAAACTGAATGGATGCCCTGCAACCCGTCTGAGACAGGGAATGACTGTGTAACTCGTGGTACATCCACACTGTGGGATATCACACCACCATGGGATGAGAAACGAAAGACACAGGACAGTGTGCATAGGATGATTCCGTAGTTTATCACACAGAACTATCAAAAAGAAAAAAAAAATCCCCCAAAACCCTAAGTATATATGTGTATGTATATATACCCACATGGAAGATTCATATAAATGTATATGAGCACAGATAAAAATTCAGAAGAAACAGATTGTTAACCTGTTTAATCTTATATGGATGGGTTTGATGGGGGAGATGGGGCACAAGGAGAGAGAGAAGGTGGAACCAAGCCAAAATGTGATTTAAAATGTCCCCAAGATGAGTATGATCAGAACGACGCATTTACTCACGAGAAGCGGCAGCAAAAGCAAGGAGCTGCAAAGCCCTCACTGCATCTGAGGCTTTCCCTGGGCATTCTAATGCGTGAAACCTCTCATCGTTACCAGCCAGTGAGGTCTGCGATACTGTGGTCCCCATTTACACAGGTGACAGAAAGTGAGGCACGGCCAACAAACAGAGCCCAGCGGCCACGCTCCAGACTGCACCTGCGTCTATAGTCCAATCTAGTGTATCAGGCTAAACTGGGAAAAGAGCTAAGCAAGACTCAGACTCACCAACTCTGGTAAGTGCTGAGACATCCAGCACAGGAAGCGGGCATCAAAGGAGTTTCTGGCAGGTGCTCCTGAGAGCAGAATCCAACCCACCCCACGCTGTGGGGGAAAGAGCTGCATGGCCCGCGGGCCGGGGTCAGCAGGCGGCTGCCCCGATGGTGGCTGCAAAGGCAGTCTGTGCACAGTGGCGCGGGAGCCACGCATTCCCCCAGCCCCGCCTGGGAGCCACGCCCTCGCTGGTTGGGGAGATGCAGACCTCTCTCCTGCCGGAATACGCTCCTCAGAATCGCCCCCTCTAAGCAGGTGGGGTACGCGTCCGCTCCCCTGGAAGTCCGTGACCTCCATGGTGAGGGCCGGGGGCACTGGTCGGGAGTGGCGGGCTGTCTCCCAGGGCCCAGCACTAGGACTCCTGCACAACTGGCATTCAGTAAATACCCCTTCGATGAGTGAAATCAGGGTGCTTGGCAAACACGTGGTCCTGATGCTAAAATGGTAAGTCCCCATTGTGTACAACTTGGGGGAAAACGACTCCTAAGAACTGTGTGTGCTCTACATAGACAGAACATTCATGCTAATAATAGAGGCAGCCCAAAGAGCCGTGTCAGCTGCCACGGTTTCAGCCACAACTTAGGAGTCACTTGCTAGCCCTTAACGTTCCCAGTGACTGTGAGTCTCATGAGCATACTAGACAGTACAGAGCACTGCTGGTGCCTGGTCAGCGCGAGGGAGCTGGAGCTCAAAGCGTTTACTCACCTGGCTCCAGGGCACACAGTTGGCGAGGGGGCGCCGAAACCAAACTCAGGACCAACCCTCTCTCCTCACGCCGCTTCTGCACTCTGCACAACCACATGCTCACTCACAAAATAAAGACTACATAATAAGTCCGTTCATTTCAAGCTGGCACTCAGAATAAGAACAACAAAAAAAATTTAAGGTCTGCACAACATAATTCTTAGTCCAGATTAAAGCAGACCCACAGCCACGCCAGGTAGCTCCATGACCTGACTGGTGATCTCACACCTCTCACACCTGTCCCCTCACACACTGCCTCCTCCAGCCACCCCGCCTCTCACCCCCAGCAGATGAGGCTCGATAGATGTGTTAATGGGGGGGGGGGGGGAGGAATACGTCAGTTTCCACCCTTCTCGGACGCAGCGTGACAGTTACAGAATTCAAGTCCATTTGTGTCCCCTGCTGAATCCCCCATAATTCAGCAGGCGATCATTACCATGCCATAATGATATCACACGGCCATAAATACATATGCTAAGAGTCGAACAAGACATTCATATTTAAACAGAGCTGGAAATAATTTCAACTCTGGCGATTTTCTATTGCTCATTCTATTACTTTTCGCTGGATGTTTAAAATGTTGAGACCAAGAATGAGGGGGTGTGTGAGTGTGTGCGTGTGTGTCACAGCTTCTGGTTAAGCAAGGAAAGGAATTTGGGGATCAAGTTACATCTGATAAATATTTTGTTTGAGGAAAATTTAAGTTAATAATAGATGAGAAGCTCCTTGATATGTCAGTTCCAGAAGAAATCATTCATACTGCTCTAAATGCAGGCCAAGATGTTAATAGTCCAAGATAGCTGCTTCATATCTGAAAGACAGTTGCCCTGAATAGGAAAAGTCATGTACGACTTTTTCATAAAACTTAAAAAAAAATACATACGGCAAACAAGTAACATAGCTCAAATTTTGACCACTGCAAATTCGCCATTCCTAAAGATCAGGAGAAATGATTTCATAGGAATCAGACTGGTGCCTCCGGAAAGGAACAGGTGACTCAGATAACACACCACCAGAGATGACAATGCTAATCTTGATCTCTATCTTAGACTCTTCAGCTGCAGACGGAATAACACAGTTTGTCTTCAGCCTCGATGACGTTTCCATTAACAGCTCTCTTCCCTTCGTATTCAGACACCTTGCTACGGCTTTTTGAATTATTTAAATGGAAGTAGCATTAGAAAACCCTCATGTTTAAATTATGCTAAATAAGGATTCTTTCAGCTGGACTTCTGCCCATGCCAAAAAAAAAGATATATTCTGCGGGCATGTAGGAAGGGCTCAGAGGAATACGAGGAGTCGGCACATGTACAAAGCGGAGACAAATGTTTGGGGAATAGGAGTGTACAAACAAGCCACGTGTGCGGGGCATTCTAAGTATCTGGATGTTCGAGAGGGAATTCGAGTTCGTACATTTACAGACATGATGTCAGTTTTCTAAAATGCTTCCACATGTCTGGAAAGCTCTGAACGTTAGAATTTAAAATGGATGGAAGTCTAACTGCGACAAACCATGGAATATCATACTATGGAGTATTATGCAACTATCAGAAGAAAGAAGTTCGCTCTTCCACCTCCTGGACCTGGAGGGATGTCCCTGATCACTGGCTTGGGCAGTGCTCCTGTGAGAGCAACCAGCAGACCCTCCGAGTTTGCCTGCGGAGTCCCTGTAGGGACGGAGAAGCTCCAGGCAGAGCAAGGGCTCCTGGCCGCTGTCAGCTGTGGTCACTGGGAGGTAGGCATGGCTAGGAGGGCCCCAGAGGGAAATGGGAGATGTCCTGGAGGTTGTTTTGTGTTATTCGTCGGGGCAGTTTCGCTGACTGGTGAGCACATGCTACTGCTTAGCCTGCGGGAAAATTCTCTTCTTAAGTGAATAAAGGGGGGAGTCTGGGAAGGAAAGAGAGGGAGAAAAATAAGAGACCAAAGTGGGGAGAAAGAAAGAGAGACAGACTGACTGACAGAACTAACAAAGCCAAAAACTCCTGCCAGCCAAAGGCGGCCACTGTCAGGACCCTTTCTGCTTCGCCAGGATGCCGCGCTTAGAGGGTTTTCTTCTCTTCTATTTTCGTTTTTTTCCTAAAGCAAAAGCGCTGATGTGTTTGGGAGAAAGCTCTCTACCCTCTGCGAAGCCTCCTTTTCAGAAGAAACTTGCCATAGTGCTGAGCATGCAGTCTTGCTGGGCTTGGAGCCCGGCAGGTAGGAAGGTGGGTGCAGAGGGAGCTGCAGGGGGGAAGCTCGGAGAGACCACACTCGACTTGGCTGATGGTGGCCTGACACCTCCCTCACCAGGGTGCTGCCAGGCCTGGCCAGGGAGGGAGACAGGGGCCCGCAAGATCTCATCAGTGGTCTCCAGAGGACCCGTCTGGAGAGGATGTGCCTGTCATCCTCCCAGGGAGAACCTCCAGGGCAATGAATGATTGCAAAAGGGCAAACAAATCACACGCATACACTGCTGCTGCTGCTGCTAAGTCGCTTCAGTCGTGTCTGACTCTGTGCGACCCCATAGACGGCAGNACTCCAATACTTTGGCCACCTGACGTGAAGAGCTGACTCTTTGGAAAAGACCCTGATGCTGGGAAAGATTAAGGGCAGGAGGAGAAGGGGATGACACAGGATGAGATGGTTGGATGGCATCACCGACTCAATGGACATGGGTTTGGGTGGACTCCGAGAGTTGGTGATGGACAGGGAGGCCTGGCATGCTGCGGTTCACGGGGTCACAAAGAATCAGACACGACTGAGCGACTGAACTGAACTGATAGTATCTTCAACTTTCCCATGCAATTTGAGGGCTTTTTTTCTTTTTTTCCTGATCATAAAAGTGACAAATTCATTCCAGAAAATGATCAACTTTAGGAAAATACTTCTTGTGCTCAGTTGCTCAGTCATGTCCTACTCTTTGCAATCCCCATGAACTTGTAGTCTGCCAGGTTTCTCTGTCCATGGGAGTTTCCAGGCAAGAACAGTGGAGTGGGTTGCCATTCATCTTTAGGAAAATAGTTAAAAAAAAAAAAAGCCTTCCATCTCCAAGTCATAGGTGGTGACCGTCTTGTTATTTGATATAGTCAAAGCACCAGGATGGCAAGTGGCACTTACCGATAGCGCATCAATGTTTCTTGAGGAAAGGCAGGCAGGCAGCTAACTTATGGTAATATTATTTATGTCAATCCATTTTCCGTTTTTATATAACAAGGAAACCACTCTATACATATGATTTTTTAAACTGCTCAGTCCACTTAATAATATATAATAAGTCTTTTGCCAAACAGTAAGTGCATACTTTAAATGCGTCGGAAACCCCCAGGTCCCTGCCTCCAGGGCAGATGGTCACCTGGGGAACCTGGTAACTGGCTAGGGTGGTGTTACCAGCGCTGGGCGCCCCAGGGGGAGGTGATGATACTCTCCTCCAAACCTACAGCTAGAGCAGGGCAGGACCATCTCATCTTTGTCAGCTATTTAGTTCACCTCACTGCCTTTCACCTCCACGCTCAAGGGAAAAAAGTGAAAACATGCCAAGGAGAAAAATTTCACAGGTCTAATGGTGAACTCACAAGCTGTTGCCAAGCGGTTGTATACACACACGCACACACACAATCAACTCCAGCTGTTGCACGTAATTAATGAGCTAATTATACATAATTATCTAATTACTAAAGGAGAGAGTTACAGCAAATGCATTAGTAAAGATATTAAAATTGGCTCCTTTTAGAACACAGTATAGACGATCTTGGTATTTCTGAAAGTCACCCTGAATTTTTGTCTGACAATTGAGGGCTCTGTCAACAGAGGAAAAGTCTTTCTAAATGTTTTAATGGTAGTATGGGTTGGATGATTTTGAGTCACTCCATTAACAGGGTTTTAAAAATATATAACATATGGGGGGAAAAATGTGTTACACAGTTACTCTTTACAGTGTTGTGTCAGTCAGGACTTGCAACAGACTCCCTAGAGTAAAGTCAGTCCCCCAAAAAATGATCCAAAGAAGGCTGGACCCACAAAATGAAAAAAGTAGAGGGGAAGGCAGGAGCTAAGTGGCAATATAAATCTGGAAAACACTCTCTCTCCCTTGGGTGTTCTACTGGGTTGGCCGAAAAAGTTCGTTAGGGTTTTTCTCAGAGCTACTACAATAAAACTTGAACAAACTCTTAGGCTAACCCAGTATATAATACTGTCCTGCGTAACAGAGAACAAACTGTGGGGTGGGTGGTAAGTGGTCACAATGCCAAGACTGAAAACAAGATGATGCTTTCCCTTTTTTAGGTATGAGGCATTTGAAGGCTCTGATAAGTGCTGCATTTCTGAAACAGTTTTGCCCACAGAATCCTTCTTCATTTGCCTGCTCTGTGCATCCATAAGCATCAGTGGACTCCACAGACAGTCCACAGTTCGAGACCAGGCTACCACGGTTACTACCTCCACCAGATCTCTCTGCGTCACACAGTGAAGCTCCGTTCTGAACCTGGTCCCTGCCCAACAGGAACTACCTTAAAATAAAGCGTCTCAGCATCTAAAACACTCCTCTGGATGAAACTTCCGGAAGCACTGTTTTCTACTGGTCGCTTCTCCCAGGGCTGTGGATGCGCTATCTAGATACTTATTTTCTATGATCAAACAATTAAATGTTTTATCAAGTGTTGCCCACAGTATTTCCTGAGAACGTTAAAGATGCCACAAATAAATTCCACGTCCGGAAAGAAAAGCCTGCTACTTACAGAGGAGATATAAATCAGCATCTTTGGAGTCTAGGCTTATTGTATTAATTTGCTAATTCATACACTGTCTCCTTCCAAAGATGAATCAAGGCATCCCTTTTTTTTCTTCTTTTAATGCTATCATCAAAATTCAATGGGCCTTGACAAGCGGAGGGAACGAAAACACAAACCAGCTGGATCCTCCAAAGGCCCGTCTTCATTACTTTTACTATTTAACTTTTAACTTTTAAGCTTGGGCCATAAAAACTGTCCTAATAAAAGATCCATAAATATCTCCTGAATGTGCAAAGGAGTGACTTTGACGAGCCGTGAGCATATGCTGGGCTCTTCTCGCTGATGGGCCTCGGCACCTGCGACCGTCTGAGAAAAGGCACCGAGCGAGATGTAGATCTCGAGTCTTCCAGGAAGCGAAGGGAACTGCCTCTGTTTCCATCGCAAAAATTCCATTACAGAAGGAACGAAACTACAGCCTTCACTTATCTTTAAGCCAGTTGGGCAGATGTGGTCATCACCAGTTCAAGCATTTTTTAAAAATTGATGAAAGTATCATATAAGTGAGTATATAATATTATTACATATATTTTATATTATTAAATATTATACATTATAATTTTATTATACTTATGACATACATATAATAAAAATATTATCATATATATATATATATGATACACATAAATGACAGGGTAGCCTGGGACATGGGTCTCATTGGAGTCCCCATCTAGGACTTTCTTCTCACCCAGTTTTGCTTTGCACAGAGAAGGGCTCAATTCTTATTTGCCGGAGGAATGAAGGAAGGCACCCCTTTGAATACTGCTCTTTCCACTGGTGTTTCTAATCACACATCGAATCCTAAAGTAAATACAATTAATTGCCCAATAAACAGTCTCAGATTATAAAATGGCTTTTCCTGCACACGGTTAATTCAACTGAACAACCCATTTTTAAAATTAAGAAACGCTCAAATCTCCACACTATTTTCCCTCATACCTTTTTTTCAAATTAAACTCTAAAAACAAATATACTTTTAAAATTGTGTTATCATCACAGTGCATTTCTGCATGAACAATACATAAGGATAATGGCTTTTATAATGTGATGCCTAAATGCGAGTTTATAGGAACCGGCAATTTGTTACATTAAATACTGGGATTTTTCACCCACATATATGGCTTTTTTCTCTTTTCCACAACACACTGCTCTAAGGACACACCATCAGGCTGTGATAGTCGATGACGCCACTTTGATTACCATTATTTTTCTAGCTTTCTTAAATTAGATCCAAGGAGCATTTCTAGGTTTAGAATATTGGACAGAATATCCCATGCTTGAAGCCAGCCTTTCTAGAACTCTTTATTTCTTACGCCCAGAGAGTTTCATACAACTGCTTTTCATATGTAAAGCAGATCCATGTGATCCTATCTTACACGTTCAATGGAGAAGAATGTGTAAAGAGAAGTAGCTGTGTATTTTAGCACTGAAGGAATCATCTGTCATAAACAGCACGCCGTACTTAATATTCAGATCAAGACAGTTCTGTCTCATTCCAGTAGACCCTTCTGACAAAAGCCGTCCCCCGGCTGCCAGGCGTATCGAGTCCAGCTGAGGACAAATTTCAAGATGAACCTGAAATCAATTTGCCATCAAATTTTCATGCCTCTCCCGGACTATCTGTGGCATTTTAATTACAAGCACCCTAGGCGGGGGGTGCAACAGATATTGACACGCGGCTCCTACAATAAACTTTATTGGCAACCTCTGTCTGAATGCAGTACTCAACTAGAATAACAAGAAAGAGAGCAGGATGTGGGAGCCAGGAGGTACCGCGATCACTTTGGAATGGTTTTGTTCCAGGGGCCTGGGCTTGCTGTACGCAACAGGCCTGGGAGCCAGGACGCCGGGCTCTCAGAAACAGAAATGGCCTGCAAGTTCAAAGAGCCCGCAGTGCCTAGGAGCTCTGCGAGGGCCCAGTCTTTCTACACGGGGTGGCCAGGTGTCCTCATTTTCCTTTTGTTTTTCAGGTGAACATTTCAGGTTCGCATCACTTTAGAGCTCTTAAGACTTCAGATCGTTCTGGAAAGGTCAGGGTCTCTGGGTAGAAGGGGTACCTGTAAACTATGCTGAAAAGGCTTTGTTTAAGGAGACTGAAATGGTCCCTGACTATTGGTGGAGAGGTGGGAGGTGACCAGCGGCCCTTACCTGAATAACAGCCACCACACCCCCCTGCTTCTTCCTGGCTTATGTACAGCCTGTAGCAGGGCCATTAGTATGGAGAGAAAGGGGAGGACTTGCAGTCTGCCTGGCACAAGGGATTTTTGCGCTGGGGAAATGAACGTCCTGGGACCACAGGCATGCAGTCTTGAGCAGGCCAGTCGGGCAGCCCATCAGAGAGGATGCGTCTGCTCTCAGACACACTGCAGGCACATGTCACCTTGCTCCCTCTGATGGCCACCGGGACTGAGACAGCGTTGACGACCACAGCTGTCTTGGCAACACCACACCAGGCACTGGAGCAGACCCATCTGCACACGCCGTCTCAATGAATCCTCCAATATTTTCCCAAGTGGGCAGCTGACTGACTCCAGTATTCCTTCTTCCCAAAAATGAAGGCATGCCTATAAATGTACATACAGCTGGCCCTTGGATCTTCCTGGGATTGCCTGCAGGACCCCCGTGGACATACTTATCCCGGGATGCTCAGGGTTTTTACATAAAATAGCACTGGGTCTGCATATAACCTAAGCACATTCAACGCTCCTGTACCTTAATCTCCAGATTACTTGTAATACCTAACACAGTGCAAATGCTATACAAATAGCTGTAAATGCAATACAAATGCTCTGTTAATAGCTGACAGCATGTGGCCAACTCAACTTTTGCTTTTCAGCTATTTCTGGAGTTCTTTTCCCCCAAATATTTATGATCTGAGTTAGCTGAATCTCGAGATGGGGGTCCCATGGATAAGGAGGACCAACTTTACACATGTTCATTATAAATTTCATTGATGTAAAAGATGTCGGCACACTATTTAAAAATGAATCATGCAACATTCTTCATTATAAATTTCACAGGACTAGCTTACTCTCACCCAATGCTTTCATTGCTTCTTGCCTAACTCTTGCATCCAAGGTCAAGAGACAGCCAATAAACACTGCTGCTGCTGCTGCTAAGTCGCTTCAGTCGTGTCCGACTCTGTGCGACCGCATAGACGGCAGCCCACCAAGCTTATCTGTCCCTGGGATTCTCCAGGCAAGAACACTGGAGTGGGTTGCCATCTCCTTCTCCAACACATGAAAGTGAAAAGTGAAAGTGAAGTCACTCAGTCATGTTGACTCTTAGCAACTCCATGGACTGCAGCCCACCAGGCTCCTCCATCCATGGGATTTTCCAGGCAAAAGCACTGGAGCAGGGTGACATCGCCTTCTCCAATGAACACTGGTTGATGCTTTTAAGTTAACCAGTAAGATCAAAGTAAAATAACTGAAGACAGTCATTAGTTTGAAATGTCACCCATTCTTCCGTGGCAAGAGTGGCTTTTGTGCCGAGTTGGATAATAGTTTTTTTTTTTTTAATTAATGTGATAAGGAAATACTTCCTCTTTTTTATAATATTCATAAGGTAACAACTACAGTCATGACACCCATACACTTAACCTGCACAATGAACAGTGCAGTTAGTTTTCCTCCACCAAGACAATATAAACAATCAACCAAGGCTTGGTTTACAGCTTGTGCCTATTTCTGTGGTATAAATGCTCCCAAGGTTGCTTCAGGCTAGCAAGGTCACCTTCCAGTGCAGGCCTGAGGACCACGTGCAGCTGCTCGCCGGCCTGACCCAGACAGACTCAAGGGGCACAGATAAAAACAGGCAGAGGCCATAAAAGGACTAGGAACAGAGGAACTGTGAGTATTCAACAGCTTTGTTTTGAATTTAATTTATTAAAAAGTAAGTTTATGTAACTTAAGTGTTACTAGTATCTGTGTTTAACTGGGTCACAACATTTCTGCCAGCTGAAGCTCACTGCTGGTTCCAGGGAGATGGGCCGGGAGGACTCACTGGCTGCTGCTGCTGCTGCTGCTGCTAAGTCGCTTCAGTCGTGTCTGACTCTGTGTAACTCCATAGACGGCAGCCCACCAGGCTCCCCCGTCCCTGGTATTCTCCAGGCAAGAACACTGGAGTGGGTTGCCATTGTCTTCTCCAGGACTCATTGGAAATGGTGCCAAAGAGCCTGCAAGCACAGACCTGCGTGTGCACAAACACCACACGCACACACAAGCACACGCACACCAAAGAGAGAGGCTCCTGGCACAATCCCCTTGTTTTCTTTGAGAGGGAGATAGTTTCGAACACGGCCAGGGGATCCCAGGATCAAGACGCAACCACAGCAGATAATGGAATATGTGTTCCTGGAAAGAGTCGGGAGGTGTCACAAAGACTCAGGAGGCAGAGGCGCCCACGCCCGCCCCTCCGCCAGGAGAAGTGCAGCACGAAGTCGGCCACGCGGAGGGGGCCTCGCCACCTGACCCGCACAGCGACACCTGCGCTGGCCAGCTCCCGTCAGCATCCGCGCTCACTTCTCCCTTCCTCCCCATGACCGCCCACCAGCTCTTCTTTTGTTCATTTGACCCGGACGGCATAGCCCACTTTCCACTCCACATGAGAGAATAAGAAGCCACCTTCTTATTCTCTGAAACCCGTTACCTCCAAGGCAAAAACTGATTTGAGAAATAAGAGAGTGAGAATCGGGGTGGGTGTTGAGTCTGGAAAACAGTGATACCCTGACGGCCAGGCAAGGTGAGCTGGGCCTCTTCTGCAGGGCAGTCAGCTGTGCCCTGCAGTCAGAGGGCCGAGTCATTCTGTTCAGTCCAGGCAGGCGAGAATATGGAGGCTCCCCCACACCTTATTAAGCGAGGGGGAGACGCAGAAAGCAGCATCAGTATCTGATGGGGTAGCCAGGTAGTGTTTCCCCCGATACATACTGCAATTCAGATGAGTTCCCAGACTGTTCAAGGTGTGTACAAGAAGCACAGAGCTCACCTGGCTGGACAGCCCAGGACATTTCTCAAAGGGTATCAAGGGCAGGGATGGCACATGGGTGACACCGACACTGTGTGCTGTTAGCTCAAGGATGAGACGCCTAACGGGACAGGACAGTCTCTGCCCGTCTTTTCAAAACACAAAGCACAGGCAGCTTCTTATGGAAGGACGGGACCAAAAGTATTCCAAAGTGCTCCCTGGAAATGCCAGAGCTGTAAAAGAGCTGCGAGATATAAAATAGAACATCCTATCGCTTGTCAGTAGCACGGCTTGTTTGTTTCCCTTTTCCTTTTTTATTTCTATCCCTGAGGGTCAGTCGCTTAAAATGAACATCGGTGTTTCCCAGGCAAGATTTACATTTTCAACATGAAATCTAATCTGTAGTGCCCGGCCAGAAAGAAATATTTATATGTTTGTATTGCTGTTAATCTTGCGTGTGTGTGTGTTTTTTAAGGGAGTCAGCACACAGAGGTCATTCATACTTTCTCCACTCCATCTCTGACTCTTTTCTTTCTCTGCTGTTGGCCGAATATGAGAGCACTCTCTGTGTCTATCACATTATTCGAGATAACGCTGCCCTTGCTAGAAAGAGCTGGCTTCTTGCATGTCTACTGCAATGGCACAGATGAAGAGGCACCTGACCTGAAGAACTGGAGCTTTGCTTAAAACAGGACCTGGGTAAGAAAGAAACAGTCACCACCGAACCTCCAGAGAGAGTCTGTCCCCTAACGCCCAAGCCCTCCCTGCCTAGCAGTGTAGCAGCCCCGGGTCCAGGTATCATCGGGCAGGTGCTGGAAAAAGGACCACCTGGAAAGAGGTCTTTAACTTGCCCATCAGCACGTGGGTGGGCGGGTGGATGCTTTTTTNTGCTGCTAAGTCGCTTCAGTCGTGTCTGACTCTGTGTAACTCCATAGACGGCAGCCCACCAGGCTCCCCCGTCCCTGGTATTCTCCAGGCAAGAACACTGGAGTGGGTTGCCATTGTCTTCTCCAGGACTCATTGGAAATGGTGCCAAAGAGCCTGCAAGCACAGACCTGCGTGTGCACAAACACCACACGCACACACAAGCACACGCACACCAAAGAGAGAGGCTCCTGGCACAATCCCCTTGTTTTCTTTGAGAGGGAGATAGTTTCGAACACGGCCAGGGGATCCCAGGATCAAGACGCAACCACAGCAGATAATGGAATATGTGTTCCTGGAAAGAGTCGGGAGGTGTCACAAAGACTCAGGAGGCAGAGGCGCCCACGCCCGCCCCTCCGCCAGGAGAAGTGCAGCACGAAGTCGGCCACGCGGAGGGGGCCTCGCCACCTGACCCGCACAGCGACACCTGCGCTGGCCAGCTCCCGTCAGCATCCGCGCTCACTTCTCCCTTCCTCCCCATGACCGCCCACCAGCTCTTCTTTTGTTCATTTGACCCGGACGGCATAGCCCACTTTCCACTCCACATGAGAGAATAAGAAGCCACCTTCTTATTCTCTGAAACCCGTTACCTCCAAGGCAAAAACTGATTTGAGAAATAAGAGAGTGAGAATCGGGGTGGGTGTTGAGTCTGGAAAACAGTGATACCCTGACGGCCAGGCAAGGTGAGCTGGGCCTCTTCTGCAGGGCAGTCAGCTGTGCCCTGCAGTCAGAGGGCCGAGTCATTCTGTTCAGTCCAGGCAGGCGAGAATATGGAGGCTCCCCCACACCTTATTAAGCGAGGGGGAGACGCAGAAAGCAGCATCAGTATCTGATGGGGTAGCCAGGTAGTGTTTCCCCCGATACATACTGCAATTCAGATGAGTTCCCAGACTGTTCAAGGTGTGTACAAGAAGCACAGAGCTCACCTGGCTGGACAGCCCAGGACATTTCTCAAAGGGTATCAAGGGCAGGGATGGCACATGGGTGACACCGACACTGTGTGCTGTTAGCTCAAGGATGAGACGCCTAACGGGACAGGACAGTCTCTGCCCGTCTTTTCAAAACACAAAGCACAGGCAGCTTCTTATGGAAGGACGGGACCAAAAGTATTCCAAAGTGCTCCCTGGAAATGCCAGAGCTGTAAAAGAGCTGCGAGATATAAAATAGAACATCCTATCGCTTGTCAGTAGCACGGCTTGTTTGTTTCCCTTTTCCTTTTTTATTTCTATCCCTGAGGGTCAGTCGCTTAAAATGAACATCGGTGTTTCCCAGGCAAGATTTACATTTTCAACATGAAATCTAATCTGTAGTGCCCGGCCAGAAAGAAATATTTATATGTTTGTATTGCTGTTAATCTTGCGTGTGTGTGTGTTTTTTAAGGGAGTCAGCACACAGAGGTCATTCATACTTTCTCCACTCCATCTCTGACTCTTTTCTTTCTCTGCTGTTGGCCGAATATGAGAGCACTCTCTGTGTCTATCACATTATTCGAGATAACGCTGCCCTTGCTAGAAAGAGCTGGCTTCTTGCATGTCTACTGCAATGGCACAGATGAAGAGGCACCTGACCTGAAGAACTGGAGCTTTGCTTAAAACAGGACCTGGGTAAGAAAGAAACAGTCACCACCGAACCTCCAGAGAGAGTCTGTCCCCTAACGCCCAAGCCCTCCCTGCCTAGCAGTGTAGCAGCCCCGGGTCCAGGTATCATCGGGCAGGTGCTGGAAAAAGGACCACCTGGAAAGAGGTCTTTAACTTGCCCATCAGCACGTGGGTGGGCGGGTGGATGCTTTTTTTGTTTTGAAGAGATGCTAGCTGGACCTTCTAGCCAGCCAGGGGTGGAGGGAATCGAGAGGGAAGAGGCTCAGACCCTTTCCTTTTGCCTTTTGTTAGGTTAAAATAAAATGTTATGAG
The DNA here is from genome assembly GCA_006410615.1 of Neotragus moschatus. Lineage (NCBI taxonomy): Eukaryota > Metazoa > Chordata > Mammalia > Artiodactyla > Bovidae > Neotragus > Neotragus moschatus. The sequence goes on along the minus strand of SJYA01002340.1, from coordinate 235,834 downwards.
CATCCGAGTGCTACTCATCATTGCGGAGAGTGACCAAGTAACACGCCGGGTCGTTTCTGAGGCGGGAGTGATACAGAAAGTATGCGCGAGCCAAGAGCGCGCGCAGGCGCGGGGCCCGGAGCATGCAGCCCTCCTGTCCACAGGGAGAGCGCGCGGCCAAGTTATGTTTGGAGGGGCGCCTTCGGCCTCAGTGTCCTTCATTCACGGCCATGAAGCCACACCCCCGCCCTTGAAGCCCGTGGCTTCTCTCTCGAGGCAGCCACCCCCGAGTTGATCCACCTTCTCTGGGGCACAGACCGACCCGAGCCCGGCAGAGGGCCCAGGAGCGCGGCGTGTGAGGGGCTGAGTGGACGCGGCGTGCCTGTGCCGTCCCTCCAGAGCCTTCCTCCGCTCTGGAGCCTGGCCAAGGAAACGCAGGTTCCCGAGCCAAGCCCCAGCTTCTCTCTCCAAATCACATCGTTCATGATTAGGGGGAGAGAGGCCGAATCTTCCTCTGCGACCTCTCCACCCACTCCCGATACAGAATCAGTTCATCTGGGTAATTTTTAAAGCGCGGCGCTGGGGCCAGCTGGAACCGGTCGCCTCCTCCCAGCCAAATGCTTCGAGTTTCTTCCAGCCTCGAGGCGACGTGCTCTGGGTACCGGGAGAGCCCAAGACCCAGCCAGGCTGGGAATGAGGCACTGGCTCCCCACACTGCCCAGCAGCTGCCCCAGTGGGGAGCAAGCAGAAAGCCTGGGCTCTGAGGGTGCCTCCCTGGCTCGGAAACGAGGGTCCCTGAGATCCCAGTGCCCTGAAAGCCCTGGAGGACTGGGATATCCGGTCTTGGCCCAGGCTCCTGGGCTGCCAGGGCCAAATGTGCGTCCCAGCCCAGAAAGATGATTTTCACGGAGCAGCAGATTCACTGTATTTGCTTTGGCCTCTTCCAGCTCAGGGGTGACCTGAGTGCCACTGAGCAGGGCCCAGGGGGACCCTCTGACTTTATTCTAGAAACTAGGCTGGTTAAATAAGGCATTGTCAGGCCAGGAGCCGCCTCGGACTCTTGGCAAGGGTGTTGACTCAGTATGAAATAATATCAACAGAAAAGAACAATATTCCCTGTTTTCTCACTCCAGGCATTCTCGAGGCTGGGAGTCGGTATTTGTTTGGAATGGGCCAGGCACTTTCAAAACTCAGTTCTGTGTATTTAAAAGATCTTTAGATCTGAAGTTCTAGGGCATGAGGGCTGCCTGATGTGATGGCTCCTAAAGGTACCTACTGAGCTCCGGAGACTCAGAAACGCTCAGGAGTGAAGAACCCTGTGTGGAGAGAAGGGATTGTGCAAGATACACCACTTGTCTCTTTTCAGGCACAAAAACATACAAGTTTATACACGCATCTTCCGGGAGCCCCGCATCTCTGCCCAGTCATTACTCATGCTAATTAACGGGTGTTTGGTTTCTAAACCATTCAGCTTCGGAACTCCAGTTGAGGTGTTCTAGAAAGTCAAGAATTCAGCTGTGCCTACAGCGGAGGGCCCCAGGCGTGAACCTGCAGGCCCCTTGAAGCGGGGGGTGGGAGTGGGTTTCAGAGTCCACGCTGAGCCTACAAGCCCCCGACGAGCCTCCCTTCTGCTGTTTGGAATCTAGAATTAATTCTTTCTCTCCTCCCCGATTCACAGAGATGCTCTGAGGAAGAACTGAGTCGTACTCCATCAGTTCTGAGTGCAAAAGGAAGGAAAAAAATAAGACAGTATTACGAAAAGTCTGCCACTGCTGTCCCCAGTTCTGGGACCAGCCCGTCCTTTGAGAATTTTACAACTAAGCAACATGGGCCCTTTCCGTGCTGGAGGAGCCCAGGAAGAAAACCGTGACAAGAAACTCTCGAGAAATTCCTGAAATTTTGTCCAAAGATGTTTAACAAACCCACAGTGGAGAAATGAATTCTGAGAGAACAACTGTCTTGCTGATAAATATTGGTTAGGAAAATAATTTAATTTATATTTGTGAATCTTGGAGAGTATCTTTCTCACAGGATTTTCTCTAAGAAAGACAACCTTCTTGAATTCACTGTTTTTAAACTTTTCCCCTCCTTGGGGGATATTTGACTCTCTCCACTTGCCAAAGAGCCGTTTCCTAGTACATCCCAGAGAATATATGAGTTCATTTTTCCATAGATGCATTTCTATACACCTGGTATTTCAGTTATTTATTAACCATGCCTAGTTTTGTGGTTTCTAGCTTTATATCTTTAAAGTCATTAAAACTTAATAGAATTAATCATAAAAGAAATCTATCAAACACAGTTGCCAAGCACTTTCTTTTTCTCCCGACTGACATTTTTAAAATGTATTTCAATGTTATTTATTTCATCACACCCAGGGAATAAAAAAAAAAAAAAAAATAACTTGCAGCTTCCAAGTTCAGAGAAAGCATAAAAATGTGATTTACTATTTATTGTACAGTTAGGCACATGCATATTATATATTGCATCTTAATCTTCAACTGCTAAATTTAGCAAATTTGACAACACTACCGTTTGCTAGTGAGGAAAAAGAATCGACATCTGTTCTCTTCCAGATACGATTCCCTCCTGGAAGGAATCAGAAATAGGCCCAGGCCTCCTCTTTTCTGGGTAAACTGATAGAATGCGGGCTGTTTAAATGGACAGTCAAACCACAATGCCCCCTGGTGGTAAGATGATGCATAAACATTTATCAGCATGAAGGCACACTGAAGAGTTTCAAGAGAAACTTCATTTTTAATGAGGCAGAGATTCTAGCTTTTAAAATGTAAATGCAAAAAGCATAGCACATTGATGGTGCTTTAAGTAGAATATAAAGCGTCACCTGACTGTTGGTTAAGTCAGAGGCATACTTAGTTTATCTAAACCACCTTGATAGAAGTGTTTTGTTTTTTACAATATATTTTAATCCACAGTGAAGACTTGGGAGTAGGGAGGAAAATCACAAGTGCAGCATATATAGTTTTTAGACTAAATTTACAAAAATGAAACCATCAGCGGAGGTGGACCTGTGAGTCTGCTGGCTTAGTGTTTGTTACTCCAGGTAAAACGGAGTGAGAGCAGACTCCAGATTTTCCAGATTTTACAGAAAGATGGGGACCCCATCTTTCCAGCATGCTCTCAGCGGGCACCTCCGATAAGCAGCTTAAAGGGAATTTCCTCGGGTCAGACATAAATAGTGATTCTCAGGTTCCTTTAATCCAGACAGACATCGCTTGTGAGTTAGGCCTCATCAATTTCGAAAAGAGTCAGTTAACACATGAAAGGCAGGGCTGTGGGAAGGCGCACACGCATGTTCAATGGGAATGTGTGAGATGTGGACGCATGAATCACGCAGACAATACTGACGCCTTGTACGAATTACAGAGCACGGCACCTTCCTTTCTCAGGAAGCTGCTCTTTGCTATCTGTAGAAGGGGGGATGGGAGAGCAAGAGGAGGAAATGGGACACTTTTCTTTCTTCTCTGGAAAAGCTGAGCAATTCACAGCTTCAAGTCACATAGCAGGTACCGAGTTGAGAGTCTCCCAGATACCTGGGCCCATGACCCAGAGCTGCCTACTTTGCTAATTATGACTTGTTTCTGATGCAAGACACTACCCTGATGGTTAAGATGATACTGCCCAAGAGATGACACCGAAGGATACTGCAATGAAAGTCCAATCCACACTAAAACCTGCCCACGGATGTTCAATGCAGCATTATTCACAGGAGCCAGAAACTGGAAACGATGCAGTTGTCCATCAGCTGATGAGTGGATCCATGAAACGTGGTCTATCCATACAATGAAATATTACAGTCTTAAAAGGTATTGATGTACGCTACAGCACTGAAGAGCTTTGAAAACATGATGCTGAATAAAAGAAGCCAAAGACAAAAGACCATGGATTCAGTTCAGTTCAGTTGCTCAGTCGTGTCCAACTCTTTGCAACCCCATGGACTACAGCCTGCCAGGCCTCCCTGTACATCACCAACTCCCAGAGTTTACTCAAACTCGTGTCCATTGAGTCAGTGACACCATCCAACCATCTTATCCTGCCATCCCCTTCTCCTTCCATCTTCAATCTTTCCCAGCATCTGGGTCTTTTCCAATGAGTCAGTTCTTCATGTCAGGTGGCCAAGGTATTGCAGTTTCAGCTTTAGCATCAGTTCTTCCAATGAATATTCAGGACTGATTTCCTTTAGAACAGACTGACTGGATCTCCTTGCAGTCCAAGGGATTCTCAAGAGTCTTCTCCAACAACATAGTTCAAAAGCATCAATTNCCAGGGCCCGCATGGGTGTGGTCGCACACGTTCTCTCTGGGTCTGTCCTGGCTGATGACAAGTTTGGAAAACACTGCCTGAATAATTCATCATACAGGGAAAAAAAAAAAGCTTTGGAATTAAGTGATATGACTAGAGCTTCCAGCACAAACATCCGTGTGTTCTCAAAAGAGTCAGTCCAGCTGGACGGCGGCAGCTGGGAAATAATCAAGGACACCCAAAATGAACTCCCCCTTTTGCAATGGGTCATGAGGCATCTGCTCACCCCACCACACGGACGCTCGGGTGTCTCAGCCAGGCGCTCTGACACCATGTACCTCGAACATCTTGCCGGGGCTTTGCCTGACTTAGTGGAATGGCAGCCACTCAGTGAGCAGCATGCAATATGTTCTTTAAAAAGACAGAAGGGGAAAAGAAAGGAACGAGAGAAGGAGAGGTGAGAGGGAGGGAGAAGTGTGAAAACGTTGGCTATGTTTTCTGTGCAGCGAAGCTGAACGGCCATGGGGGCCGATTCAACTTAATTTTGGCAACCAGGATGGAGATTTAACACCCACGCTAAATGCCAAGCAACCCATACAGTTGTTTCAAAGGCCCGTCTTTTCCCCGCTGCACACACACTTGCAAACACAATTAGTATCGCAGTGACTGTCCGCAGAAGCTCGCCCAGGCCGCTGCTGCAGAGCTGCAGTGGGTTCAGTTGGAGCTCTCGCGCTGGCGCCGCGCACCAGACCCTCAAGACGCACTTCCCACCTCTCTTGCCTGCGTTTCTGTCTCATTGGGTTTTTTTTTGCTTGTTTTTCTTTATCCTTCTGTGAAATCAAAGTTTCGACCCACCTCCTCCCTTCTGCCTGTCTTAGCTCCATCCTAAAAGGCTCAAGGCAGTGAAACCTTAAAATGGCCAGGATGTGGGACTACTTAATCCCAGCTAGCCAAAAGCAAGAATGGCTGTTTACAGCACGCAGAGACGAAGAGTGAGGGAAGAACCCAGCCCCGTGGCATGAAACCCCAAGGTCTTGACGTCCACAGAAAGCGGCCCCTGTGCTGCCTGGACTGGACTCTCCTCCCAGGCCCACTCCATGGATATGGTTTACCCCTGCTGCTGTTGAGTCCTGTGCTGGCGACGGGCGGATGAAGCCGGGCCCTCACTCACGACAACGCTGAGCCTGGAGGCGAGAGGGTGGCGTGTCAAGCCGCCCGGCACGGGGCGAGCACCGGTCCAAGGAGAGCTAGAGGGGTGGTCTGAGCAGCGATGCAGAGGGCCCTCGGTACCCAGCACCTGAGTCTCGCCGCTTGCCACAGGTCAGCAAAGCCCCACCAGTCCCACCTGGTCCTCCAGGAGAGCCAGCTCAGGTGAAAGGCAGAGGAAGACAAACAGAAGGGGCTGGCGGAGAGCCAGGGGCTCCCCGAGGGCCAGTGCCTCTCGGAGAGACAGCACCGTGTGTGGGAGGCCCCTCCGGGGGGAGCAAGACAGGTGCCAAAGAACACCACCGCCTCCCCAAGCACAGGTACTACAACGGAGCCGAGGCCCTGAGGCCCACGCCCCACCCTGGACCCCGAGAACTGTTCTGAGGGAAGAACGCGCCATTTCTCATATGGAAGGAAAGAGGCCTAGATGGTTGTTATACTTGGTAAAATTCAGTTTTAATCAAACTCGGTTAATTATTGACTCAACGAGGATGAAACTAGAATAAAATCATTTTTGCCTTGAGCCAAACTATTAAGAAGCCTCATATAGTTAATAGACTAAAAGGCCTCAGAATTATTCCTTTTGCTTCCGTGATATTCAATCTTAACTCAATCATTATTGCGCTTATCTCTCAATGGCAATGAAGGAGAGACGGATGGCTGAGAACTTTGAATTTAAGAGAAAAAAGAAAGCGGAATCACCATACCAAACACCGCCATGCTCTTCCGCTGAATCAACAAGACAACATAACATCCCTGCTAGGTTTTTCTTTTCACAGAAAGCGCCCAAGTTTTGCATGTCACTTAGCTTCCTTTTAAGCCGAATGTATGCAGCCTTTCCTGTCTCTGAACCATTCCCTCACCCAGCTCTAGCATTATACATATGCCATGTGAAGAGAAACAGCAAGAGTTTTATTTTATCACGAATTCTGTGGGCAGGGCATGTGAAGCTTGGAAAAGTTGTCCCTCCAGCAAACCTTGTCCCAAGGTGGGTGGAGACGTGTTACCTTCACCCCTTACTTTATGAGCTCTGATAGTATTAGAGTGAGCCCCACCAACGACGGGGTAAAATTTACAAAGCAGTATGAGTAAACCTTAAATTACAGGGTAGAAAGTCTAACAAAGTTGCTTCTATTCTCTTTAGGTCGATGACCCTTGACAATTTCCTAAAAATATCAAATTTTCTTGAAACATCTTTTCCCAAGTTTTACTACTTGTAGCATATAATTCGTCTATCTTTTATTTTTCGCCTTTTTTGAAATGTAACACTTCAGTGTCTGGTGAAAGACAGTCAAGAGTGATGCCCTGGGACCCAGGCCCTGGGACCCGCAATGCGGTGGCTGGGCATCCACACCAAGGGGACACTATAATCATGAAGACAGCTTAGATTCAATCAAGTAAGTACATCAAATACGCAGTAAGGTGTTGGTGGAGGGCAATAATAAGCTACTGTTTCTGCCCACAAGCCAGTTATCCTAATGCCCATTTTCTATTTCAATAATTATTGTCATTGGCATAACCCCTAAACAGACCCATGGCTTAAAATTAGTTGGCCTCATGAGCATAAAATATATGAACTGAGAACCCACTACCTTAGTCTCAGATGTCTCCTGATGGCCAGTGGTCACAGTAAGATGTTACCGGTGAAAAATTCCAGCTTCAGTTCCCAGCAAACTGCCAGACTCCGCACAGATGTGCTTGTTTCAGAGGTAAATGTGCTTCTCCACTTATCTCAGACTTTTATATAAGTGTGATTATTTAAAACTCACAATGAAAAACAAACCTTGGTTCATCAAGCAGATACCGCTACACTGCTCTTTATGATGACAACAAGCCAGAACACTGCCTGGCCAAGTGCTGGCAAGGGTGTGGAGCAAGGACGACCCTTGCTCACTGCTTGAGGGGATGCGAAATCGGCCAGACTGTCAAAGAGGCAGTCTGGCGCTTTCTTACAAAACTAAACATACTCTCAGCATATAAACCAGCAACTGCGCTCTTCTGTACTTACACAAATGAGCTGAAAACTTATGTCCACACAGAAACCTACACAGGGATATTTACAGACAGTTTATTCAAAATTGCCCAAACATGGAAGCAACAAAAATGTCCTTCAGCAGGCAAATGGATGAGCGCCCTTGGGTATGTCCAGACAGCAGAGTACTGTTCGGTGCTAAACAACAAGAGCACAAGCGAAAATCTATGAACCCGTGAGGAACCGTGGAGGAGACGCCAACGCCTGTTTCTAGGCGAAAGAAGTCAATCTGAAAACGCTTCTAAGGACAGTTGTGTGCTTCCAACTCTGTGACGTTCTGGAAAGGGCAAAACCGGGGAGACAGTCAAGACATCAGTGGTTGCCATAGGTTAGGGGTGAAGGAAGGATGAAGAGAGGGAGTCAGAGGACTCAGGGCAGTGAATCTCTTCCAGGCAATAGTACACGGATGGGCATGCCACCAGACCTTTGTCCAGACCGCAAAAACGTACAACACAAACGCTGAGCATTAAGGCAAAGCATGGCCTGGAGGCAACAGTGATGTGGCTCCCTGGACTCGGGAAGGTAAGAAATGCGCCCTCGAGGTGCAGGGCGCGGGCAGGGCAGGAAGTATGTGGGAAATCTCTGCACTTTTCTCAGTCTTTGCGACCTTAAAGCTGCTTTAAAAAAATAAATAAAGCCTATTAGAAAAAGAAAAACTTGCAAAGGAACANTGGACTCGGGAAGGTAAGAAATGCGCCCTCGAGGTGCAGGGCGCGGGCAGGGCAGGAAGTATGTGGGAAATCTCTGCACTTTTCTCAGTCTTTGCGACCTTAAAGCTGCTTTAAAAAAATAAATAAAGCCTATTAGAAAAAGAAAAACTTGCAAAGGAACAAATTCTGAGTGACACTGGGAGAAACTCTGCTGCCCGCGGGTCTTTGTGTGGCCGTACATAGCTCTGGAATCAAACCGCTTTGTCCAGTCTCCTGTGCGCACACACCCCGTACCCCACTCATCGCCATGCCGGGCCTGGGTAGAAACATACCTATCAGAGGGTTGCCGGCTCTTACATGCCAGGGCCACCGCCACACCGGGCCTGGGTAGAAACATACCTATCAGAGGGTTGCCAGCTCTTACATGCCAGGGCCACAGGCGTACAGACACATGGGTTTGGGGCCTCAGCATTCAATACCCCACAGCTCCCAGCGGAACCTTTCCAGGTCGCACCTCCTTCCAGGGTTTGCTACTGACATCATTCTTGGCAAAAGTCAGCTTCCTTGATTTCTGAGCACTCTGTTCTCCTTCCTGAAGGCCTGCGCCTTCAGCAATGACCTGTCTGCTTCTGTGCAGATGGCTCAGGGAAAGGTGTCCCGGGGAGGCTGGGGTGACCTGTCCACATCTCAGACTCTGGTCCTCAAAGTGCCTCCCATCTTCCAGGGTACAGCAGTCACCAGCCCATAACGGCAAAGCCAACGTGGTGGCTTTATGCAGTGTGTTGTCAGTGACGTGATCCAAAGGGGCCTGGGCTAGAAGCCACCCAGCAACTTGGGGTGTGCAAAGCACATCTTTCCTTGCCTTCCATGGCCACATGCACAGAGCACGCGGGATGCAGCCACTCATCTACCGCCACCCACCTGGGGACATGCAACAGTCCTAGGACAGCACGGACATCTCTAACAGCGGCCAAGAGAGCCGAAGAGACCCACAGGACGCCAGCCCTACTGACGGATGCGACTCCTCCCTTCAGTCCCACCTTCAGTTCGTCAGAGACACGGCATCCTCTCCTAGGACTGGCATTCCACAAGGACGTCTTCGTATGTTTATAGCTTCACGAAGGCAGAGCGCCAAACGTGACTACAAACGTGCTTGGCTTTCAGCCACAGGGAAATGAAGAATGAACGTGGGGAGGCAGTGTACCCCCTTCAGGGCAAAGAGATCGTGCCTGAAGCTTGCAGAAGGTGTGACAAGGATGGGGGATAAGCCTGGGATCCTGGGGAAGCAAAAGAAAAACAGAGGGGCTGACGGCCAAGATGATCCAGTGAAGCAAAGGAACACCAAGTGGAAAAACAGTCCAAAACAGCAATGAGCTCTAACTCGTTCAAAATTCCGAAAGCAAAGATGAAAACTCATCATTCAGATCCAGACCCTCAGGCAAGTGTTCAGAAGACTTGGTGACTTTTCCAGCTAAAATGTTCCTGTCTTAGGGAATTTCTGATAATGAGAAATAAGTTTACTGATTTTGATTCTTCGACGACACAGAGTCATCTGAAATCACAAGTCGTCCCGGGTTATTAAAAAAATGAAAAGAAAGAAAACCAAGTACAGGCTGGCCTAAGGTAAAACGTGATTCTTTGCCCATCGCTTTTCCCACCCAAGCCCACCCCCAGGGGCAGTGCCTGACAAACTGCCGGCCACACGTCTTCCGAGATCTTTTCCTATGCGCACACAGATGCATATTTTTTTTAATGATTCTTAATTAAAAACAATACAGATCAATGAAGCATCTCTACTTTGCAGTACGTCATGTCTGGGGGCCTGACCCGCGGGGCTTGGCCACGGAATAAGACTGCTCTGTCCACGTGGTGGAGGCAAACGGGGTCGGGGTAAAGCAGCGGAGGAGGAAATAACGAGGCTCTCTAAGGACGGGCCTGAAGCCCTCGGAACTGGCTGTCACCCCGCGATGGACAGCAGCCTCTTACTCCACTGACAAGCCTTCCTCCGGCTATAGCATCTCAGCTGTAATTACAGGAAAGGCCATACCATAAACATGGGGGGAGGAGCTAATTGACCAAAAGTTCAATGTGCTGACGCAGGGGCCGACTGATGGCTGAGCCTTATGTTTCTTTTCCTCCCAAAGCCACTGATGTACAGTACATTAAGTGGCGACCACTCTGACCCAGGAGGTGGGATACTTCCTACTGAAGCACACACATGAGCCCCCTCAGAGACCCCTGGCCTGTGCAGCAGAAACGTCTCTGGGTGCTGCCAGACCAGGGGACCCTCCACAGGCTAAGTTCTTTGCTGCTGGCTCTGTGCTCTTGGGTGTGCTTGCTGCTTTGTGTTTGTCTCATGTTTATTTACTGACCTGTCCAAAATCCAAAAGCAAAGACGGCCTTGAGATCCAGACCTCCTCTAAGGCTCTGGGTCCCAACTCTGTTACCTGCTGACAATCATAAAAGTCCAGAATTCTCACCCCGCTTAGGAAAGAAGGGTTACCTTAATCGATCCAAATGGAGAGAAATTTCTGGATGATACCATGCCTTGCTGCGGGTAAGAACACAGACTTTAGAGGGTCAGACAACTATTTCAGCTGTGTGCTCTCAGCCTGCTTACTTACCTTCTGTGTGTCTCGGTTTTCTCATATCAAAAATGTATATAAGATAGTGTTGAGATGTTCATTTATGTAAAGCACACACAAAGAGTGCCATGGTTAGGCAGATTTATCTACATGCAAGTGCATGCCAAGTGCTATACAGGTCTTAGCTACATGTATTATGCTGTTTTCACGGTGATGTCATTTATCACAACTTGTAAAGAATGACTCTCTTTAAACACCCTGAGGATATCTTACAAATAACCCACCTGACACTCTAAGGGCCTGGCATGACCAAATGCAACTACTCTTCTCTGCTGTGAGGGAGTAACAGACACACTATATACCCATTCAAGTGGACACAGCTTGATGCAGCAGACATGTTCCTGAAACTGTGCATAAATCAAACCACACTTCCACTCAACCTAGCTACACCTGCCTCTGCAACGGGTCTTTCAAGGAATCCTTTCTTATCCAGGAAAGCTTCTAGACCAGAACAACACAAACCACCAGTCCTAATACACAAATTTCTAACAGAAGACATTTCATTACGCAGCCCCGGCTTATGGTTGGAGAGTGAGGGTCCCATCCGGGCAGGCAGTGGAACTCTAAGACATGCATTATCCCTTTAGGGAACTGGCTCAAAGTCTTCCCAGCCACCTGCCAGGAGGCGGGCCAAGCTCTGACAGCAAAACATCACTAGGAATAAAATGCCCAGAGGTGTGACGGCTGTACAGGTGGCCTGCTGGTCCTCTTCAGGAAGAGTTGCGACGCCTTCATCCAAACGTCACACTGCAAGAGGCAGAGAAAGAGCGTCTCCTGCACTGGCTGCGGACGGTTCGCGACGGCCACTTGGAGTCCTGCGCTGAGCACAGCTCTGATTGATTAGGGTGTCTGTCAGGGTTAAAGGACTTGGGAGCGCATGCATGCACGCTGGTCCCCCCCGTTCCCACGCTTATGGTGCACAAGTACTCAGTGATAACAGGGCTACCGTGCCTGGTAATTTGTCAAGCTGGCTACCGATTAAGGGAAAACACACATTTGGGTACGACACTGCAAATTCTCTCACAACCACTTACTCCCTGGATTATAACTCTGTAAGTCGCTGCAAATTATTCAGGGCACATAAGCACCACAATAAAACTTCCCTCCAGCCCCAAATACATACAGAAAATCTCCACACAATTCCAGGCTCCCTTAGGAGGGAAGGGAAACGTGCCTTTGGTAAACGCCTCCCAGTGGCGGGCCCTGGGTTGTGTCGCCAAGGGCGGAGATCACCTCGCGGTCACTGTCAAGGTTCCAGACCTAGCGGAGAGTGCTGGCACGAGTCACAGTCCATCCAGTGCGGACTGGGTGTTGCACATGCTTGACTCCAACACACTGTGCAGCCAGGCTTTATATACGATGCTAAAAGTGCCACTAGGAGGTCAGAGCAAAGGCCTTGATTGCCAAAGAGTCACTAAGGTGGACTGTCCAGTGGACCACGTCATGGGTGACCTGCCCACTGGCTAGGGGGGAGAAATCAGTAACACCAAATAAGCCTAGAGACACACATGTACACACACATGTGCGTGCACACCTTCAGAAGACACGTGTCCTTCAAGACTGTGTGGCTGATGACACAGGCCGCATTCACTGGCCTTCAAGTTAAAGACCTCCCCCCATCAGCTGTACACACATCACTGTCACGAGGGGACGGTCTGCTGCCCTCGCTGTGGAAACGTCACCCACCTTCTGGTGCTCAGCTAACTGATGTGAAAGCGGCCAGCTGGGGTTCTCCAGGGGAGAAGGCCAAGTTTCAGAAGTCTAAGAGAGGACACCCCACAGTTCTGGCTCTGCGCACTTAGAGGGGCACCCCCACCATGCGTCAGACGTTTCAGCTGCAGGGAGAAAGGCAGGGGAAGATGCAGGTCAGCAAAGCCGTGAGCCCCAAAACCTCGATGCAGGCCATGGAGCGAGGAGGGTGGCGGAGAGGGACACTCGGGCCCCCAGAGGCATCTGCTGCCTGCCGCCCCCATCCCCAGACGACTGTTATTCACAGCAGCTTCATAGGCTCAGACTTTCCAGGCAGGTCGAGATCAGCTCTCATCTTCCAGCTTGCAAAAAAAGAAACTTCAGGGGTGAGTCAGCCATTTCCAGTGTGACTGGACTTTGTAATTGCTCCCACACACGTGCAACGCACCCGCTTACACTTCCCCCCAAAACAAAACAGCAAAAGCCATTACATCTTAAGTAGAGGCCAGCAGGAGCAGAAGGAGAGAATTATATCCAACCACTGTTCACTGAGCACCTATTAGGTGCCCAGACTGGGGTAGAAATGGAATAAAACATGCTCCTTTCCCCCGTGAACCATGCCATCTGATGGGAATGAAGAAGGTGTAACTGAACGATCAGGATACAGAAATGTCCACACCACTGGGGGAGGAGGTGACGCTGTGTAGGCAAGCAGAGGTCTGGGAAGGCTTCAGGGAAGAGATGACACCAAGAGCTGAGTTTTCAAGGATGGAGAGCAGTCTGATGACAGACAGGTGAGCCCAGGAAGCCTGGGCAGAAAGCACAGCTGGCACCAAGGGTTCTGCCTGGTGAACCCAGTTCAGTTTGGCTGAAGCACTAAGCTGCCCCCAGAGGGAAAGAGGCTGCAGCTGTCAGCAGGCCAGGTCAGGGGCTTGCATGCCACACTGGGCAGCTCAGCAGGGCTCTCACAGGAGCTCACAGCGAGTTTCATTCAGAGACATACATACACCCCTGCTCACGAGTTCTGTCTTGCAATAAAGCAAATGGCAATGGGGAAGCTTCTGCAGCTCCTTCATGAACGGTGAGTTTAGAGGACAGATGCTCCATCCTATGCAGTGGAGCACAGGATGACAAGGGAACCCCCACGTTGGAAGAGGCACCAAGGGCAAGACAGGAGTGGACTTGGTTCGCCGCACGATACGGTAGCAGAGTGCAAAACGGCTGGATGTTCAGGTGGGCACGCTCTGCAATCCAAAGATGGGCCGCTGAGCCACAGAGGGACTTGCTCTCCCTCTGACCTCTGCGCAACCTCAGAGGGCCCTGGCTCTCTGTCCTCTGTCCCTGACAAGCCAGAAGCCAGAAATCGGCCCAGTGTTGGAAACAAGTGAGCATGGCTGACCTTCGCAGGCAGAATGTAAATCAGTTTACAGGGACTACGGCAGAAAGCACAAGAGGGCGCCACCAACGATGGGTGCAGAAGGGGCCCGTGCGATGACGGTAGACAGAGGGGACCCGTCTGTTACTTATGCGTCAGCAACAGATCATGTCCCCGTAAAAGCCGCTCATTATACCCCAAAGTTAGTGCGGAAACGAAATCATTCCACGTCAAACAATTCCGAGCCCTTTCAGGACGCTTCTACTGGTTCCTGATGGATGGTCATCATGACCCCTGTATTATCACCTCATCACTGACCTTGTGTGTCCTTGATTAGGAAAAGTTGACCAGCCCTAAATAAAGGCAAACCCACCCCACCAAAAAAAAAAAATCTTCCCCCAATCTGAACAAATCGCTTAGTGTAAAAATAAACAGAACTAGAAATTGTCTCTAATAAACTAATATTAGTCTCCCCAGAGGGTTAATTATGTCGCTCCGTATTTTAAGAAGAATGTAAATTGCCAGTTTCAACAGATGTTCTTTTAAAAGAATTGGTTATCTGGGAAATGATGGGTCTTTGTTAGAGCTTACCCCAGTGGAATATAAACATTAAAATCATCTGACTATCTGTCAGCCCCCCTCCACCACAACTGTTACCCACACCAGTGATACACCCTTTGGTTATCGGCAGCTTTAGGGACAAGGCTTGGCAGCGAGAACCGAGGTCTCAGACGCCAGATGACCAGCTTGGAGATTTCTAATTCCCCTCGACCACTGCCAAGACCTCCATAAGGCCTCTGCCCATCATTACAGGCCCCTGCTTGGGTTCCAAGCCAAGGGCATTTCTGCCCTCACTTTTTATCCTAAAGAGGGAGACTAGGAGATCACAAAGAACCAGGATTAGAGTGCTCTAGAAACACGAGGCTTGTCCAAATTCAGTTTCGACATTCCAGCATGCATAATGTACATGACACACAGGCATACATACAGGTTTGGAAACCTCCTCTTAGGGAGGAACAAGAACTTAAGCATCACTGTGAAAGAGTTGTTAGAAAAAGAAAATAGAGATCACAAATGTTCTATCGTTTTCTCCCAAAGGGCATTCTGTAGACACTGAGAGGTATGTTATTAGGAACACAGAGGGGGCGCTTCAGCCAAGTAATAAGAGAGAAAGTCCTCCATGAGTTAGTTATTCCAATTCACACAACCGCCCCAGGCCTGGGGGTATGGAGAGACCCTGGGGTCCTTGCGCCTGAGTGTCAACCTCACTTAATCTAAAGCTTCCTTGTCACCCGCTTAGACCCACTTCACAGACAAGGCGACTGAGCCTGGGGGAGATTAATGACACCTCCCTAAGATTCCACAGAAAGCGCATGCATTACTAACCTGTTGGCAACGAGCATGAAATCTCAGTTAGAAAAGTGGGCCAAGAATGATGACCCTTCTCAATAGTTTGTGCAAAGATCGGGCACTCTGCAGAGACTAGGCATGTCCCTGTCCCCCAGGCAGGACGGGACCTGGCGGCCGAGGGCCACTCTCCAAGGAGATGACCTCGATGGCCTTAAGATAAAAGGACAGTAAGAGCAGGTGGGGCTTCCTGAAGGCCTGTTCTGCATCTGAGCTAAGAAAGACACCCACTGTTCACTGTTTAATCTGAACACTCAGCTACTCTGCCGTAAGAGATCACCATGTCCACTGAGCAGGCAAGGNCGAACAAAAGGGATTTGGATGAAGGAGATCTACAATTTCCATTTTGAAGACGAATGTAGAACACTATAATATATGCCAAAGCTTAAAGGGAAAGTGGGGGAAAGTGCATTGCTGCAAACTGGGCTCTTTTTCCATCCTGTGCAGTAATAATAATTAAGGGCAGGTCAATCAAACATCCCATGTACACAAACTCTTGCATCCTTTTGCAAATGGACTGCATATGAAAGTTAATTTTGAGTCCTTAAAAAACGATGCATTGGGTTCATTTTGTGGCAAGTTACCACATTACCAATGGATCCATAAAATGTCCCCTTAATAGGAAAGAAAAAGTGCATCGAAAAGGTGAGATTTGCAATTTTCCTGAGAAGGGGCCCATGTTCCAGCTGAGGCACCAGGGGCCATTTGCCCTGTTAGAGGCGCAAAGGACCCCCCGGGTTAACTGCCAGGTGGATGGAGTTGTGAGCCAAGCAAACTCTCAAGTTTTCGCTCTCTCCTTTCCCAGTGTTGCTGTTGTTGTTTTAACTAAGGCTAATTATGTGATTTAATAAATACACCAAAAGGGCCTTGATTTCCAAAGGTGTGATATTCTATCACAGCTTCAAGTGATGCTGCATTTTAAAAAATTAATTAGTATCTTATGAGATCGGCCACACATTATTGAGTAAGTAACAGCAGCTAAGTGAAGCAGATGAAATATTGGTAAGCGATGCAGCCCACAGTATAAGTATGTGAAGGGGGTCAGAGGTTAATCCCTATTGATTTTCCAAGTCTGCGTACAGCACCGCTGGGAGAGGCCGGTTCTGTTGGCAATCAGCTAGCACAAATACATTATAAATCTTACTGTCCACCTTCACTGATCAGTGTCACTTACTTCCTTCACTAAAGACCATTAAGAAACTACTGGGGGAAAAAAAAAAAAAAAACAGATGCAGGGAGAAAGGAAGGAGAAAGGAGAGCATTTTCAAAGTCCCCCATTTCAGAGTGCTTTTGGAGATGGAGGACTTGCCCGAAAACAGAGGTAGGCTTCCCGGGGTCCAGTCTCTCTCACTGAAGAAGACATGCATGAACACAAGAGTAGTTTCCAAGTGCCTTCAAAGCCAAATGAAAAATGGGAGGAGCTGTCATATCAGAGTGCATGAAAAAAACAAAATAAAATGGAGTCAAAAACAGTCACTGACATTGATGAGCAGAGTCTCCAACTTGGCTCAGCAAAAAAATTTGGCCTCAGCAAAACCTTGAAGTTAGTGAAGAGTAAGCTTCAGGGCCCTTCACAACCGGGGGGCCCTTCCAAGATTCTGCATCAAATGTTTTCAGTTCAGTTCAGTGGCTCCGTCGTGTCAGACTCTTTGCGACCCCATGGATTGCAGCACGCCAGGCCTCCCTGTCCATCACCAACTCCAGGAGCTTACTCAAAGTCATGTCCATTGGGTTGGTGCTGCCATCCAACCATCTCATCCTCTGTGGTCCCCTTATCCTCCCGCCTTCAATCTTTCCCAGCATCAGGGTCTTTTCCAATGAGTCAGTTCTTTGCATCAGGTAGCCGAAGTATTGGAATTTCAGCTTCAACATCAGTCCTTCCAATGAATATTCAGAACTTATTTCCTTTAGGATGGACTGATTGGATCTCCTTGCAGTCCAAGGAACTCTCAAGAGTTTTCTACAACACCACAGTTCAAAAGTATCAATTCTTCAGCACTCAGCTTTCTTTATGGTCCAACTCTCATATCTATACATGACTACTGGAAAAACCATAGCCTTGACTAGATAGACCTCTGTTGGCAAGGCTTTTTAATATGCTGTCTAGGTTGCTCATAACTTTTCTTTCAAGGAGTAAGCATCTTTTAAATGTTTTACTCTCTTCTAAACATTTAACTCTCAGGCCCTCATTGGCTACCATTCTGGACTAGGTGTTCCAGAAGGTAAACTGGTTCTCTGCCAATCAACTGTCCTCTACAAAATGGAGCTCGATTCTGTAATCCAACACTTTGCCTCAAAGAAGATAATGCTGCTTCTATGAGCTCAAGCGAGGCTGCTTCTGGTCTCTGAAGCCAAGAGAACCATGCCCTTTGCCCGGGTTCTCGTCCCTCGGACGCTCGCTCTTCTCTGCTGTTGGCTCTACTGTCTGCAGGAAGGGGCAGCGATCGGGGTGCCCCTGTGCCAGCATGACTGGAGCCCTCTATGCATGCAAGGTGGTCTGCTCCCAGTTGCCCTGGCTTGTACCCCTGCTATGGGCTCTTGAGTCTTGGTTCTGGGAACTCTAAATCCTGCCTCTGACCACTACCCAAGCTCCCAGGCCAAATATTTATGTTGCTTTATTTGCTGTCCTGGCCCCTACCCTCACCATGTGAAGGACTGCCCACACTCTACAAATGGACTTCTGTGTCAACTCTCCCAACGGCCACATAATTCTTTGGGGCCACCAGATCACTGCCAATCTGTTCTGGAGACTGGGATGTATCTTATGTCTGTTCTTACTATATAAAGTATCTTCTTCTACATGAAAATGCCACAAAGAGACAACAGTCTAAAACCATACTCTTCATAGTATTCAGTAACATGGCATTTACCACCAATAGTGCGAGTTTTATAAAAATTCCAAATAAACTAGTCGTAAGTAAAAAAAAGAAAAAACAACATCAACATTATGATAAATTTTATAACCCGTAGTTAAATGAACCCAAGACTGAGTTTGGTTTCTGTAACTCAAGGCTGAGTTAGGTTAAAGTCATTGGGAAATGTCTTTCACTTCCCCACTAAGTAGTGAGAGCTTGAATCAGGCAATGACTGATCCAAATTCAAATTCATATCCATAATGTCCGAAGCAATGCCTAACCCACAGGAGATACTCAGTAGGTCCTGGGTGGCTGGGTGGGTGGGCGGATGGACAGACAGATGGAGTTCTACGGTGCTGGACTGTATGTTAGTCCAGAGAGAAGGGAAACAATTCCAAAGCTCTGCCCTTCTTACCGAGACACTTTCCCCTTTCTTTTACAAACACTCTTACCATATGGAAAATAAACAGAGCATCGCTAAACTCTATTTATGCTGTAAGGAGGCTGGATATCCAAGTTTGTGACTCCTACAGCACGAAAAGATGCTCCATTGATCCTAACGGACCAGTGACTTCTACAGAATAACAAAAATGGGAGGAAAAACAGAGGCCAGGACAAAAACATCAAAACCAAATGAAATACTGGAAATAAGCTAATGAAATTACATTACAGATTCAGCTTACCCAGAAAGCGCTTGGCCAAAGGAAGGAGAGAGGGGGAGGAGGAAAAAAAAAAAAAAAACCCAGCCTACCAGCACAACCAGCTGTCTAGTTTGAACTGCTAGATTGCTGAGTAAGCACTCTATGCATATTCATAAGTACCACAGGAAGTCCAACACCTCTGGAGCCAGCCTTACAATTCTCCCCCGCCAGCTAGTGCCGTGGACCAGTAACTCCACAGCCCCCTTGCGGCCCGAAGAATGAAGGCAGCATCCAGGATGTGAAGGTTCTTCCTGGGGAGGGGAGGGTGTGGGTGAGTCGGGGGGGGGGGGCAGGTACACAGCCCTGCCAGAGGAGGGGGACGCTGCTCAACCACTGTAACAGTGGCAGACGTGGCCCCCTTTCGTGGACGGCGGGCGATGCGCCATTATCAACATCTTTTCTATTTCAGAGTCCCAAAAAAGGATCCCGGGCACACCAGGCTGTTCAAACTAACATGTCCTTATAGAAGAAACGGATCAAATGAGCTCAGTATTTCCATTTAAAAATATCATGTAAGGGAATTTTAAGCTGTCTGAGAAGATAGATACACTGTGTTTGTTTTCTACATTAATGAGCTATAAAAAGAATGGAATAGGCCATAAATACAGTATTTTGTAACAGCCTTTACTAAAAATGCTACTACTTGTGTTTATCATTTATATCCTTGTATACAACCTCAAAATTGATTACATTTTAAACTGTACATAACTTGCTGTGTTTTTCATTTTGTGCTGTACTACGAACATTTTTATAACTCAGTTAATATATTCCATATTTTGTGTTCTTATTGATTATGAATATTTCTTTAGGGGATTTTATTGCTTTTAAAATAACAAATGCTGGGTATTAAAAAATAGAAAAACCTATTGCAGCTTTTATATTTTTCTTTCCCCTGGTAATTCTGATACATACATTTAAGCATGAACATAACCAGAATATCTTTCTCTGTATCTTTTATACTTCCTCACATTAAAATTAAAAACCTACTAATATAGTGCATAGTAAAAGAATCAGAGTTTTCAAAGGAAACCCACCATTTTTAATGTGTTTGACTTGAATTCATAATCCATTCCTTCTACAATTAAAAAATTAAAGTACCAAGAGATTATCCTCACGTAACATGATGGTTTTACATCAAGTATATATTATCTTTCCTAATTGCCATTTCAGTTTATAGGCTACAATATGATTTATATATATGATATGATTTCACTATTAATTATCAAGTTGAAAAAAATAAAATCTCACATTATAAATTCTCTCCTGGAAATTAGTTTTATTATTTTTTCCATAATCCTATCACACAAGCTATAAGTGCATTGCGGCATGAACACTTTAATTTTTCCAGTTAGTTTTAAGCAAGCCCAGAGGTGAGGTTTAATAAGGATCAATGGCACTTTATCTGGGACAGGGCCTCTTCACAGCATGCAAATTACACAGTAACACTTAAAAAAAGAAATAGATTTAATTAAAAAAAAAAGTAGAACCACAGGCTCTGGAAATTCAATTAAAGGATTTATGCAAAGGTTTGCTAGGTTTTTATATGCAGTTACTGCTTACATAATGAGCTTTTCATATTAAAAATCAATAGGTAATCTAGACTAGAAGATCATCCCCTTAAATACATTTTTGAAATCAATTTGAAAAATAGTCCATCAACTGCTGTGACTACTCTTGCTGCTTCGATTACACTAAAAGCAATATTTAGATTGTAAGACGTGCTATGGAATACCTATGCTTGGATATTGCTTTCAAGGAATCTCATCCCTCTGAGTGCCTGAGAGGATCACCTAGTAATTCAAGACTGTGTTAAATGTATAAATAATTTATTTAATTATGAGCAAAAAGCCCACGGGCACAGCCCCACTCTATCTGTAAGGGTTAAATGAAAGGAGGAGAAAGGCAACAGGCAGAGCCGAAAGAGGAAGGCAGAAAAGGGGAGGCAGGGAAGGAAGGAGGCAAGAGGGCAAGGAAAAAGAGAGAAAAGGACAGAACGACCTTTTCTAAATTAGCCTCTGCCATCTCAATCGCCTATTGTGTGCTGGCTCCTTAGCACTGGTAGATATCCGTTTCACTTTAAAACTCATTGAGAACTTCAAGAAGGAAGCAATTAGCTAGCTCTAACTTAAGCAGACCTTCCATCCTCCATGATAATGGGGGACAGGTCTTGAAATGCAAACGAAAGCCGAAGCTCCAATTCCATCCAATGAGCGCCCAGCCAAGATCTGTCTGGCTTTGGCAACGCTGAACAGGTTTCCATGGACCATCCTTGGTAAACTGGAAAATGATTCTCACGGGGTGTGGAGTGGTGGGAAGGGAGAAGGAAGGAAAGAACCTAGGGAGGGCCAACTCTGAACTCCTCCACTTGTACAATAAGGAACCATTCTGTCTTTTGTTTTAAAAGTTCTTGTTTCTAAAAAGGTATGGTCAGTACTTGGAGTTCATCAGGATGGAAATCGGGCCTCAGGTTATCTTTGACTCAAGTCAGCCTTGTAAAAGTGAGCCTAAGCATTACAAAGGACTCATTAATAACAAAGCTGCACTTTTCTCTGCTTCTGCAAAACTCTGGGAAGAAATAAGCAAAATTACTGAGGAGCCCACATTTACCCATCTACCCAAAGGTCCTGTTCCCCGCAAAGGTAATACTTCCAGAAGATGCTGAGACAGCCGGGCCGGGTAACCAAGGACAGCCCTGCTCTCACTGTACAGAGCAGAGAGGATAAGGACAGGAGGACGAATAAGATGGAGGGGCATCTTCGATCGTCTGAGACATTGGGGACATTTACACCACACTTTCTAATGCAGGATCCTGGATGTAAGCCTATCACAGGCTGGCCTTTCTTTTGGATATGCCTACAGATGAGCTGAAGAAGGTTTTAAGGTCAGAGGAACCAGCAGTTGCTTTATGGGTATGAGTATGGGTGTGTGTGTGTGTCCCCTAGGACACAGCACTGCCACTCATGACAGTGACTACAAAGACAAATCCAGGGGAGCCAACCATGTCCAAATATCTGTCTGTACACACAAGTATCCTGTCTGAAATCTTTTAAGAAAGACACAACGAGCAGGAGGCGGAACAAGGAGGGTGGTATCGTGAAACTGTGGCGCTCCTTGAAAGAAGCCAGTCACAAAGGACCACGTGTTGTTGGATCCCATTTATATGAAATGCCCAGGAGAGGCAAACGGGTGGACACAGAAAGCAGATTCATGGCTGCCTGAGGCCAGTGCGAGGCTGGGAGGCAATGGCTGGAAGCGTGTAGGCTTTCTTCCTGGTGTAACAATATGTCCTAAAATGTATTGTGATGACAGGTATGCAACCCTGTGAATGGTCATTAGGTTGTATGCTTTAAAGGAGTGGACTGCAAGGTCTGTGACTTTTATCTCAATAAAGCTATTATGAAAAAGCAAGGTGTGGCTATGGACTGTGGTCTGAATAGTAGTAGCTTCAAGAAAAAGAAAATAAGAAAGTCTGCAAAGGAAGCAATGAGATTAAAAAATAAATAAGATTTCATTTTCCACCTGCGCCAATTGGGCAAATAAAATACTTAGGCTTTCTTCTTCTCCGGAACACACTTTCTGTGACAATGAGTTTACAGACGTGCAAACATATCAAGGGAGAGGCACTGAAATCAAAATAACTAGAACCCTCTGTCACACAGGAGAGCTTCAGCGTGAAGTGTCCCGTGTTCCGGGTTAGTACGATCAAAATGTCAAACATGAAGCCGTTTTGTAACAAGGTGTGAGGTGGTAGTAATGGAAGTTTGAACAATGTTAACACTTAAAATTTCAGCAGAACCATTTCAATCCATAAATGTATAAAAGTCATTTTACAGTGTGCTTAACAGTCAAGACCAAGAGCTGTTATAAAAGAAGACGCCCTCAATGTCACTTCATTTTCTTTTATTCTTATTATCACATTTAAATCTCTCTGTAAAAGTGGTCTTGATAGGTAACTTTATTACACATTTCAAGACTATTCATTCTGAACAGAACTTCCTCCAAGGAATTAACAGATAAAGAGAGACCACTTTCCCCTCTTCATCCCTAAATTATACTGTAACTACAGAGCAGCAGGGTGGCGGTGTGCGTGTGACAAGGACGTGGCCTACTACGCCCCACGATGGCTCAATAAACCTAGAGGTGACTCTTTTGGTTGGCTGCAAAGGTCCTTAGCTAACACCTTCCTGGTTATTTGCGAGGACCTGGGAGTAAAGAGCAGGATAGAGAGTGAAGGTCCGAGTCAGGACTTGGTGAAGAGAAAACATTCCTAAAAGCAAGTATGGGATCCGTATCAGCATGGAGGCAAGTCTGATCTTCCCTCATTTCACCAGGAGAAGAGGGGTAACAATCCTACTCCACTGCCACTGCTCACAGGCAAAGACATCTCCTAAAACAAGATGAACAGGACTTCTCTGCTGGTCCAGTGGTTAAGTCGTCCAGTGTCCTGTATCCTGCTGATACAGGGGACACAGGTTGGATCTTTGGTCTGGGAAGATCCCACATGCTGAGAAGCAATTAGGCCCATGTGCCAGAATTACTGAAGCCCACACACCCTGAGCCTATGCTCTGCAACAAGGGAAGCTGCTGCTGCAACTGCTGCTGCTGCTAAGTCGCTTCAGTCGTGTCCGACTCTGTGCGACCCCATAGATGGCAGCCCATCAGGCTCCTCCGTCCCTGGGATCCTTCAGGCAAGAATACTGCAGTGGGTTGCCATTTCCTTCTCCAATGCATGAAAGTGAAGAGTGAAAGTGAAGTCGCTGAGTCGTGTCCGACTCGTAGCGACCCCATGGACTGCAGCCCACCAGGCTCCTCTGCCCATGGGGTTTTCCAGGCAAGAGTACTGCAATGAAAATCCCTCATTCCACAATTAGAGAATGCCCGAGTGTAGCAACAAAGACCTAGCACAGCCATACATAAATAATATTTTTAAAAGTATTAGCAAACTTCTATAAAGGAGCAGTCAATAAATATTTTCAGCGTCACATACCATATGTTATCAGTTAAAACTACTCAGCTCTGCCGTGGTCATTCTATGGCAGCCACAGACAACACACACACGCATGAGAAAGGCGGTCTTTTCAATAAAACTTTATTTAATGACAATCAAACATAAATCTCAAATAGTTTTCATGTGTCATGGAACACTTTATTTATTTATTTTTTTTGTATCTTTCCAGATATTAAAAAATGTGAAAACAGGATGCACAGAAATCAGATTCGGCTCAAGGAGCACGGCTTTGGTCTCCTGTGGCAAACAAGACCAGCTGGCCAAGAGGTGGACCAGTAATCCCGTCTCCACTGGCGCTCGTTCAACAGCTACCCTATCTGAATCGTGTGGTTTGCTTCCAGGTGGCAAAACTTGACGGCATACATTTTAAACCGTGGGCACTTTACAGAAGAGCAAGAGAACTTAGTTTCTGTGTGCTGAACTTTAAACTCTAAACTTTCTTAATTTCCTCCTCAAGAAGTAATTATAAAGGCCTCAATGATCTCTACTATTTAAAAATGGACAGAGGCTTCCAGAACGAAGAGTTTTGAAATATTCAGTAGTGGAAATATGATGGCCTTGGCTCATGAGAAGTGAGGCTGACCACATTCCCTCTGGCCCTGCTTAGGAACTCCACTGTTAATGGAGCAGGTTATGAACAGTATGCAGTCAATCCTTTGCATTTGGGCTTCTACCTGGCTGGGGTTTTAATGTGAAATATATACAGAGACTGATATTTACAGTGTTATTTTCCCCTCATTTGCCTTTGATTTTTCACCAACTCCTGACCACTGTAAGCATTTTGGATACTGTCACCAAAGTAACTAGTTAGAATCATCAAAGGAATGACTTGACTGAATAAAGGGAAATGTATAAACTGTTCTATTTCTAAAGAATCATATTTGCAGTATTCCAAGTACATGTAGAATCAGAAGCTAGTAACAATTATCTGGGGTAGGTTTGGTGAAAAGGAAAAAAAAATTGGAAACTGACATATTAAAAAGCTTTTAAAATTCATTTAATAAGTCATACACCTACCTCAGGATGATACTGACACTATCCTTGGCATGAAAAAATCCTTATTACTAATATTATTATAATTATTTTAAGAGTGATCAAAAGTATAGCCTAATTCAGGTCAAATGACTTTGAGGTACTAATTATTTGTATATATTTATCTTCTAATCAATGTGGCCCAAGTCAAGATTTTTAAAACCGTGAGGCAATGACCATAACGTCTCTTGGCTGAGGACAAAGTCATAGGGGCAACAGGACAGGAAGAGCTGGACATTCAGGCACGACGCTGAGTTCTGAGGTCGCCACAGCCCACCCACGACGCCACTGCAACAGAAATGTGTTGGCGAGACATATCCGGATGGCAAAGAGAGCCTCCCTGTGTTAAAACTGGTAACTTTCTAGAAACGCTGCACTGCAGTGATCCTTGTATGAAGTAAGACATAGTTACTATTTTCAAAGAGATAAATGGGGTGAAGGATGATCACTGCACTCTTGCCCTGAATGATTATCCTAAAACTCTCTAAAACCTGCATACCATGTTTGCATCCATATGTTTACTGGTGGCTCATTAATGGGAAAGAAAAGGAAAGCAGATCTTGAAGGAAGACACTCGCCTGTCAGGCAGCTGCTAACTCTGCTCCCACAATGAGGGGGCCATTGTCTCTGCCATTCTTTTGACTCTTGAGCCTTGTTTTCGCTTCAGGATGACAAGGATGCTGGCATCACATCTTCCTTCGGGATCAGGAGGAGGAGCGGGGGAAACACCAGCAATGCCTCGCCTTTTCCTCTGAAAGCAAAACATCCCTGGGAAGGCCTGCTGCAGACTTTTGCTTTGACCTGTCAGCCGGAACAGTCACGTGGCCATGCTCAGCTGCAAAAGAAGCCATGGAGGTGAGCGAACCGTCACCCTCTCCAGTCTCCAGAGTGAAGGCAGACACTTGGCACACCAGACGGTAAGAATGGAGCCATGCTTCCCCAGGAGACCGAGACTGTGGAGGGCAGGGAGCACGGCTAATTATCTCCGGCCCTCTCTAGGGTCAGACATGAAGAGCGTTGGCATATAAATAGAAACTGAGGATCCAGAGTGATTTACAGTAGACAGTGGGGGCAGAGGCGTGCGGCTAGTCCCCCTCTTCCCCAGCACAGAGCTGGGCTGCCTTTCCTAGACGGTTACCGTCCACAGACGGGCACCACTCCCAGGCCGCCACGCATGGAGCCCCGGGGTCTTGCCTCTTTCACCAGCTTGTTGCAGACAACCAAGCTGGCCTTGGAAGCCAGGTGTGGAAGATGACTGAACCGTGGCATGGACAGGCCCTGGGTCCCCGAGAAATCACTTGGAAGAAGCCTGCCTGCTAATCCCAACAGCCACTTTGGACCTTATATACCCAGGAAATATACCTGACTGATTGAATCGCTAGACCCACACGGGCTTATGTTTTACAGCAGCTGGTGTTACCTACAACGCAACAATCTCAAACTGAGACGTATGTGAGAGTCTTGGAGAACTTCACCACCTTTTTTGGCTCTAGTCCCAGGGTACAACACGTTGGTTTGTTCTGGAGCATCTCCTGTGGTCGCCCAGCATCGCCTCCCCGCTAGCTTCTAGGGCTTGCTCCTCTTGGAGGCTGATCTTCTCAGGAAGAGCGTGCCTGACGACCCTTCTGCAAGCCAGGATGGGAGAGAGCACTAGTCCCGAGGTCTGGCCTGGATGTCTGTGTGTGAGCTGGGTCCACAAACTCTTCCCCACTGTGTGTGAGGTCTTAGAGCTGTCCTGGCAGTGCGCTATGCTTTTAAGGTTCGGTTTTTCACATCCCTTAACTGGGCCCTCGTTATCAAGAAGGCCTTCTGCACACCCTGTGGTATGCTGCCAGGGGACGTCTGGCTTAGCACTGAACGGGTGATTTATAACGCCATCACCACACGGCATTGTGGAGCCCTGCCATCTCAATTTCAGAACCCGGATCCCTTTTCTGCTTACCCCGTGTTTGCCTTCGGCCCTTCTCCAGGTGCTATTGTGAGAAGATGCATTTTGGAGCTTCAGAATCTGGCATTTTATAAGTTACTCTGAGCCCTATTTTCCTTGTTCGCCTGCTCCTAGATGGGAAACAAACTGCAGAAGGGAAATAGCTTTATATTACCAGTCCTTAAATATTTTACAGGCAGAGATCTCAGTGGGTGTTTGGAGGCGATTACCCTCCTCAGTAGAGGGTATAAATATCCCTGAGGGTTTACGTAACAAACCCTCAGTGACTCCATGCTACTGAAAACGCTCAGTATTTACATCTGCCTCTGAAGCCGGTGCCTCCATGGCATCTGAGTACTCGAAAAAGTGTAAGGCCAGCAGGGCTGCCCATGTGCTCAAATACTATCTATCCATGATAAAGAGAGCTCAGTCATTCAGAACTATTAGAGGGAAGACATCATAGCTTTCAAAGCTGCACCCTGGGACACGCTTTGGTTGGGAAAGAACAGGTGAAAAAGGAAGTCATTTCAAGTGTGAGCTACTTACAAAGAAAGAGCCCGAGCACAACTGCTAAAATGTGGCACTGGGTGTCTGTGAGGGCTGAGAAAATAAAAACACGGATTATAGCGGCACACCGTGCTTCCTCAAGCAATCCACCCACAATTCCTGAAGTTAAAAGCCACTGTCCCCATTTTACAGAGAAGAAAACTGAGACTCAGACAGGTTCAGTGACCTACCCTAGGTCAACGCGCTGGTGTGCACAGCAGACATAGGCTTTGTACCCAGGCCTGTTTGATCCCAAGCCGTGTGCTTTTCCACATTGCCATGCTGTGCCCTCTAAGCATCAGGTCACAGGGTGATGATGAGCACGGAGAAAAAAGGGCTCAGCAGCCCTCCTGAGAGGAGCCGAGAGCCAGCCGTGGGAAGGCTCCTCCGGAAACTGCATCCCATGCAACATGTGGAAGCAAAATGACGCATCCAGAAACTCGGTTTGACCTTGGAGGGGTGGTCCTCCAAGGTACGACTCTTTCCTTTTGCTATTAATAATATGGAGAAAAGAGGAAGCTAGCTGGTACAATCAGTAAGACTTTCTCAAAGAGATGAGTTCTGACTTGTGGCTTAGGAAGGAGCGGGGAGAGAACAGACATTTTTAAGGATATAGAAAAACAGGTCAGTAGATCCCCACTCCGCCGCCCTGCCCACCTCAATTTCTAAATCAGTGATGGAAACAAACAAAAAAGAAAACGAAGCCCAGGCAGAAAGAGCCAGGATGACTGGTGTCACTCCACTGGGCCTGAAGTGATTTTACGTCCAGAAAGACAAGGGGCCTAGACTATTCTAAGACTGCTCATAGAGTTATATGAAGCGTATTCTGCTAAAGTCAAAGAGCGGGAAGGAACAAGTTTCAGTGCTATGCCTATTTCAAGCTTTTATCAGCACTAATTCCAGCCCCCTTTTCCCTTATAATTCTGAACACAGGGAAAACAGACATCAATTAAGCAAAGCTTTATCTCTTTCTACTTTAATGAAAGCCAAGTTACAGTGATATTTTTTCCCCAAGATTTTTCTCCACTTAATGAAGACATTATCCCTGAGTTTTCAAAGTCACTTTACAAAAGACCATTCAAAAGACATTAAAGTCAGTTTAAACTAAAAAGTCTTTTTGATGTCAATAAACAATAAAAGAACAATGAAGACAGAGCCTTTCATAGTGCCTCAGTATAAAATCTTTAATTTCGGTTTTAAATTATGAGATAACGTTAAGTCCTGTATTCAGATAGTCCTCAGCCCTGGAACACAGGAAGCCTGAAACAAACACTGGCTTCATAATTCTCTTCTTAAAACATGTGTGTGTGTGTGAGTGCACGTATACACAGGTGTATATACCTGCATAAGTATACATATCATACACAACCACATACACACACACCATATTAACGGAGAGATCAGCAGGAAGCTCCCCACCAGAAAAAGGAGAAAAAAGTTTTCTAATTATTGCCATTCTCCCTCTTTGAAAACTAAAAAAAAAAAAAAAAAAAAAAGGGAAAGAAAACGAAATCTTTGGCTTTGAAATTCATGACAAGATCAAAGACGATAATGCACACAGATTTTTCCAGGCATACATTATTAATAACACAGCAAACATATGACTGATCAATAGCGTGGNAAAAAAAAGGGAAAGAAAATGGAATCTTTGGCTTTGAAATTCATGACAAGATCAAAGACGATAATGCACACAGATTTTTCCAGGCATACATTATTAATAACACAGCAAACATATGACTGATCAATAGCGTGGCCGAGAAGCGATGAGGCGGCTCCGGGTAACACTCCGAGGGGCGGGGTCTGGGCGCCCTGCGCTCTGTTCACCTGGGCATTACTCTCTCGGCCCAGTCAGCTCCTCCTTGCTCTAAGGACGGTTCAGCAAAGATGGAAGAAAAAAAAAAAAAACAAAAACAGTGTAATCTGTGCCATGTGTCAAAATCTCTTTCCTCTGTGCCCCCCTCTAGCTCCTCACCCAGAAATTCACATTTTCGTAAAATCAACCTGCCACAGTGCGCAAGGCAGGGGCAACCTGCACACACGCAAAGCTGCCCAGCCGCCGCCTCTGCTCAGTCAAAACATCCTCACTCAGCAGAAGCCAAACACCCGTGAGCCTGCGCGAAGCCACTTCAGTCGTGTCTGACTCTTTGCAACTCTATGGACCACAGCCCGCCAGGCTCCTCCCAGAGCGGGTTGCCACTGCCTCCTCCGGGCCACCCTCCCGACCCAGGGATGAAGCCACGCCTCTCACGTCTCTGCATCGGCAGGCAGGTGGGTTCCTTAGCGCCGCCTGGGAAGCCCGTCAGCAGACATTCCCCATTCCCTCTCCCTGCCAGCCCCTGGTAACCACAAACTTGGCTCCATGGCTCTGCTGTTTCTGGATATTTCACATAAATGGAATCCTATAATATGTTCCCGACCATCTATATCTGACGTGTCAACCTCTTTTACTTCAAAAACAAATTAAGCCTATCTGAATGCAACTCGGATTCTAAACATCAGTTCTTCAAAAAGAAAAACAATTCATGAAATGTAAAATACTTTAAAAAACAAACTGATGACACCCTTGGTGGCTGCTGATGTCTTTTTTTTTCTTTTGAAAGTTGCTCAGCTGTGTCCAACTATGCGAACCCATGGACAGTAGTCCGTGGAATTCTCCAAGCCAGAATACTGGAGTGGGTAGCTGTTCCCTTTGCCAGGGGATCTTCCCAACCCAGGAACCGAACGCAGGTCTCCCGCATTGTGGGCAGATTCTTTACCAGCAGAGACACAAGGGAAGCCCAAGAATACTGGAGTGGGTAATCTATCCCTTCTCGGCAGATCTTCCTGACCCAGGAATCGAACCAGGGTCTCCTGCATTGCAAGTGAATTCTTTGTCAACTGAGCTATCCGGGAAGCCCTGCTGACAGTGGGTGTTTTTTAACAAGGAGCTTTTATGGGGGAACTTTAGTGAGGAGGGATAAAATAGTTGGGAGTATGGGATTTGCAGATACAAATTACTATACATAAAACAGATAAACAACAAAGATTTACTATATTACACAGAGAACAATATTCAATCCATCTAATCACTTATAATAGAAAATACTTTGAAATATACATTTATGTAAGTGAATTACTTTGCTGTACACTTGAAACTCACACAGTATTACAAACTAACTTCAATAAATTTTTTAAATAAATATACAAGGAGTTTATTACCAATACAGGTTATGTAAGTAGAAAACACACATTCCTGGAAAGGCAGGGTAAATTCAGAAACTATAAGTCCCTGTGGTTATCGTTGAAAAGGCACATTACCCAGGGATATAGCCCCGACCTTGGGGCTTATGGTCATAAGACAAAACAGACAGTTCTTTGACAAACCTTTCCTTACAGCCACTTAGGGAAATGATATGGTAGCCTGAATGATCTATAGGGCTAAATCAGTATGATACCCATCCCCGATTATTCAACCACTTAAGAAATGGGCATTTTAAAGTTCTATTTCTCCTTTTCCTGATTTTCCTTATTGACTGTCCAAATACATGTCCTGAAATCAAAACGGAGAGTGTGCACTGTCCATTTGTACAACAAGGAGACTGAATGGGAGTCTCTATGGAAATGAAAGTGGGGCGGCTGGCAGCTCTCAGACCTTAGAAATGAGGCCGCCCCGGGAAGAAGGGGACCGAAGCTTCCTGACACAAGGTGGCCCTTCTGTACTCACAAAGAGAGGGCAAGTGCAGACAGACCAGGGCTCAAGCCCTGCCTCTGCCATGGCATCCAAGCTACAACTGTAACACCTAGAGAATGGGGATTGCCATTAAGGTTAAATGAGATGTGAGCACTCAACAGACGGCAGCAGGGACATTCTCAGTGAGCTCTCTTCCCTCCCTTTCCAGCTCACCCCTTGCTCCCACCTCCCTCCCCACTGTGGCCTCTGCTTTCCTGCCCCCTTGCTCTTTCTCTCCCTCTTTCTTCCCTCCCCGCCCCTCGATTCTGTGTCCTGCAGCCACAACGCTCAGCAACAAGCCCTAGCCTGAGCCTTCTTAATGACACGTCTCCACAGTGCAGCAGCCAAAGCCCTGGGGGAGCTTTCACTGGTGCGGCTGTGCTGTGATCAGCCTCATGGACCCCACAACAGGCCACTGCCCGTGTGGCCTATGTTGTGATCTCAACTGAAGGCCTGATGGAATGGCAGCTCCACCACCACTGCAAACTGAACCCAACTGTCCTGAGGCCCAAAGGCCCACACTGAGAAACTGGGAAGTCTGGCTCTTTTTAATCAACCAGACGATCCTTTGCAATCGGAGCCCCATTACAATAAAAGACTCCTTTAAGTTCTTCACTTAACCAAAAATAACTAACCTAACACAAAATAGCCTGGGCACGAACTAAGCATTAGAATCGCTAAGGTTCAGGGATCAGGGTGAGAACCTGCTAAGACTTCACCCATCAGATTCTACAATCACAGACTGAAAAAAGAGTTGAAGGCCTATTATGGGCCAGATGTGAACTTGGTCTGCACACACTGTCTCATTATCGCCTCTCAATGTTCGCTCCTAGGCATCCTGCCCTGTCTAATACCACACGACACCAAACAAACGACCAGTCACCTAATACCTATCAATAATGACATTCGCTCAGCATGTCTGGACAACGCTGGATGGCTTCCATTTTTTATGAATTTAAAGAATAATTATGGGGGAAAGCATAGAAAGGTTAGAAAAGTCTCCAACCAGGTATAAAATCACAATTAGATGCCTTGTTTTTAAAGGGGTGTCCTTTCAGTCAGCCTGGCATTTCGTGAAGCACTGTAAAGGAATTTCCTCATGAGCCTTTTCCCATGGCTGGACGTCACCTACACATACCTGCAAGGGCACCTCAAGAGGCAGATTGCACCTGAAATTGCCCCATGAGTCTCAGAAAACATCAATTTCAAGTGAAAAATGCCTTAGCACTGAGCATTTCTTTTCTTTCCTCTTTACCTCCTGGCATGGCAAGACCCAGTCTGTTCCTATGAATTCAAGATTGCACTGGGGTATGAATTTGGCACGAGGCAAATACCTCCCCTTATCAAATGCTCAATGAGTCTCCACGCCAGTGTGTATAAACATCACTGCACCTGGGAAGAGAGAATACCAGAGGGCACTCAGGAAAGCCCACTTCTCCTAGGACGGTGGGCAAAGGCTGCCGTGCTGCCTTCCGAGGGGCACAAGGGCCAGTGCCCAAGAGAAACGGCCAGGATGGGGTGAGACCCAGGACCGCAGCCACCGTCTGGAGGCCCTCAGTGTGGCTGCTGCCGGGATGCTCAGAGCTAATCAAGGGGAAACGGATCTGGTCCAGGCAGCGGGACGCGTTTACAACAACTGACAGTAACGGTAACGTCCGCCAGTTTGTATTAAGATGTTATTGCACCTTTCCAGTTCTAATCACCAATTATGACTCTATTACCCCTGCCTGGCAGTTCATCTGCTCCTGCCTCTGCTCAGGGCGACTTGGAGTCGGACCTCTGATCTCCCGGTTCCACTCCAGTGAGCGCTCAGCACGGAGGCTGTCATCTGCAGGCGCGGAAGACGGGAGGCATCGCCGGGGCTCGGATAACTGTACCTGACCTTACAACAATTTACTAAGGAAATACCTGCTTAATAGCGGCGCGAGCGCGGCTTCCTTGATGCTTACCGCGGCCCTGCAAATTAGCGACAATGGGATAAATCTATGGCCGGCTCGCCAGACACTTCATTAAATCACCGCTCTCTTGCCTTGTAGCACGCTAATAGAATCACAGCCCTCGTTAGCTACTGAATAAAAGATCAATCACAGACTTTGAAAGCTCTTGCTACCAGCTTCCAGAGGAAACAAGCAGGAGGGGAAAAAAAAAAAGGGAGAGCAAGCAAGAGAGAGAGAGATATTTAGGATCATCGCTGAGATTCTGAATGGCCTCGCTGCAAGTTGCTTCAATTACCTTTTCCACAACTGGCTCCGAGTGCAATACTCAGAGGAACTTGTTAAGCCCGCTTTCAAGAACGGCACTCTAATATATGACTGTTAGACCCTGGTCAAAAGTTCATAATGTGCATATGTAAAAAGGTACTAAATTGCCTGAGGGCTAAAACCAGAGGAGTTTAATTGTAGCAAAATGCTAAAAATGGTCTGTTGAGGGTCCTTCTATGGGGATACTGCTGGCTCTGGCTGATTGAAGTACAGAACATAAAAGCCTTACAACAATATTTCCTTAAATGCTGGGGCAACTGCCAGCAGTTGCTATTGCATGAATGTTGTGGTTAAAGGAAAACATTTTCCTCCCCTAAAATAAATAGTCTTGAGAACTGCTCCAGCCCATAATTTTAAGGCAGGATGGAAAAAAAAAAAGGGAGGGCTAGATGATAATAAATAAGGGATCATTCACAGGGCATGTCCAATCTCCTGGTGGTGTGTTTTCACACAGGGCACCTGGAAGGGATTCAGGCAGAACCTGGAAGGGTTCAGAGCCCGTAATCGGCTCTGATTTTGCAAACAACGTTATGCTGAAATGACAGCTGTTCCTGGACACCTTGCCTATCACTAGGTGAGACAAACTCCTATGGGGATCCTCACAGAAAAGCTCTGTGTAGTTGTCTTTATTTCGCCTTTCATAAAACGAAATTGAGTCCCAAGGACACACACAGTTGGCTTGCTTGCATGGGTTTCTCCTGCCCAGAACTCTCTACCGTCTCAAAACATACCAATTAGCACCTCATTTAGAGAAGTGAGAATATAGGAGCAGGGCATGGAGACTCGGAATGTTAGGAGGGCCTGGCTTAAACACAGGACAGCCAGGGAAAAGGAGGATCTGGCAGATGGGCTTTTGGATTTATAAGAATTACTTGTGAAGGCTGAGATCCGTTTCTGTGGATAGTGCAATATGCACTTGTGCGTTTCTTTAATCAGACACAAAATTCTACACCTTTTTAGCATTTCTTGTAGCACCGCACTCACACAGAGGACAACACAGCAATAACCAGACAGTCTGACAAGCACCACGCTGGGCCGGATGCCCGTGAGGCAAGGATGAAAACTCTGGCTGTGGTGCTGGTGGCACCTGGGGCCAGAATTTGGCAAACAGGATGAGCAACGTGCATACTCCTACAGCGATCTGGGGGCCCGATTTCCTCAGCATTATTCTCCAAGGAAAACACTGCTGGCTTGCAGTAAGGTACAAGGGATGCTTCTACTATAATAGAGCAAGCTCATAATTCCACTCAAATGAAGCATCCATTTAGCATTACCAGAACAGCTCAGGGACCCCTCCATCTTGTAGCCCAAGCCTTGCTACATCATCTGGTTCCGAACACACTGCGTGTCATATTTTAAGAAGGGTCAAGTGTGCTCTTTAGTTCTTGAAAAGCAAAGTTGTAGCAGGTCATTAGACAAGACTGTCCTTTGCCAAGTCCAGTTTCTCTTTGGCAAACTGCAAACCTGTTATCCAGGCCAATGTTCTTCAAAAGGAACTGGTGACTTCAGAATGTCTAGTTCAGTTTGATCTCTGTTCTAGTCTCTGGTAGGTTTGGGGAAATCTGGGCACCTGAAGCACTGGAATCCCAAGAGGAAAGGATAACGGCTAGAAAGACTACATGAAAGATGGCTTGTAAAACTGACAGCAATGCAGGAAAATACAAAGCACAAACTGCCCCCACTGCGACCAGAGAAGGCAGCCCACGAATCCTCTCTCCATTCCTTGAGTCCTCCCAGGCCTCAGGTCCCAAGCATCAAAGGACAGACTGAACTCCTTACAACGTGCCCTTGTCCTACTCCTCACCACACATGTTCCCAAGTTGCAGAGCAGCTGCCCAGCTCCTAGGCAATAGTGCCATCCTTGATCGTAGGACAAACCCATAAAACCAAGCTCAGTCCTGGGACTGAGGGGGAACCGGAAGGAGCCGTGGCATGCAGGGGAATTCGTGCTTCTGGAAGTAGAAAGATGCAATGGGCAGGGCATGTGTGTTCGGGTCAGATACTCAGTTCTGCCGCTTACCGAGGCCAGTCACTCAAGGCTTCTGTCTTCTCATCTGTAAAATGGGCATAATAATTCACAGCCCAGAAGGTTACTAGGGAAGTAAACTAAGTGCAAGGACACGTAAGAAATACCTGGCCCATTGTCTGACACTCAACAAATGCTTCTTCTCTGCTCTTCTGCACCACCATGTAACTCTGAAAACAACCCAAAGGACACCAAGTAAGAACGCTCTAGACAAGACCCATTTTCAACACAATTTCCATGCAAAGCCATGTGGACACTCTGGGCACCAGAGTATCCCAAGACTTCATCTATTTGACGGTGTCACCCGCAATTAACTGTCAGCTTAAAACACAGGGAGAGGAGACTTACTACAACCTAACAGTGTGCGTTTATACAGGTGCTTCCTCAGAACCTAGAAAGCACTACAGTGAGCCTGGGACTCACTGCTCCCATCCTCGGCCGGCGTCTTCAAGACAGACCTAAGGCTCCGAGGCTGCCTCAAGAGCTCTGCTGTCCCAGGCGACTGGCCGGCGCCTCGCCTGTGCTGTGAGCATGTCCATGCCCGCTCAGCTGCAAGGACATCGCATTCCGACCCCCGCTCCCCATGTGAGACCTAAGAATGAATTTACACAAAAAGTCAAATGACCATGCTAAGTGACAGAAGAAAGGTCCAAGAGGGTAAAGTGACCTTCAGAGAAACAGGGCACTTGGTTTAGTTCCTGCTGCAAACAGGACAGTCTAACTCCACGTGTAAGAGTATATCCTGAAATATCCTAACAACAACAGCATAATAAACTGACTCTGATTTTTTAAACCATCAGCAAAATCCCCGTCACCCACGGACCAGGCTGCTGTGCATATCTGGGTTTACGGGCACTGGAGAAACCCACCTGCCGCAGGGCTACCTTCCAGGGGAGCACATAGCCTGACGTTATGAGAATTCTGGGTCACCTCCCTACGTGGGGGTCCCTGTGTTTAACTCTCCACACATCGTGGGAGCCTGGAGTCCTGCGAGCTGCTGGAGTTCAGTGGAGCAAATTCAGTCAGCAACAACACTGGATTAATTCAGAGAGAGGAGGGAGCGAGCATGGAGATTTAGTCCATCATTGTAAGAAAATTACCTTGGATTTACATAAAAAGAAACAATTAGGTACTTCTCTATGCCTTAAAAGTACTTTTTAAAATACTGCTTTCTTGAATTTTCTCAACTGTGTTTGTCAATAAAAACACGTGTACAGGGCAGGCAGATGTCTGGAATGATGGG
This sequence comes from Neotragus moschatus, assembly GCA_006410615.1. Taxonomy (NCBI): domain Eukaryota; kingdom Metazoa; phylum Chordata; class Mammalia; order Artiodactyla; family Bovidae; genus Neotragus; species Neotragus moschatus. The sequence goes on along the minus strand of SJYA01002340.1, from coordinate 199,280 downwards.
AACCCTGCCTAAACCAGCCTACATCCAACACATACCCCCACAGAGCTCTGGTGCCCTCCAAGGAGAGCTCCAGGAGTTCCGTGTTTTCGTCCTAGAGGGACAGAAATTGATGAAACTGGCAAGTAAAGACTTTCAGAAATAAAGTGGCTTCTAGAGCTGGACAGTGAAGATCTCTGTAGGCATCGAAGCGACACCCAAGGTCCTATGAGGGTAAAATTTGGGGTAATTAATTAACCAAAAAAAAAAAGGGCAAAATAAGAGCACACTAATCTAAGGTGGGTCTGCTATGGTTCAAACTCAGTTTAGAGAAGCTCTGTCCTAGACCAACGGGTTTGGGAGAGAATCATTCATTATTCTATTATATACAACTTCTTGGGTTTTTAAATTGAGTCTGGCCACGTTTCATTCGTCACATCAAGCAGCCCTCCAGGCTGAGTGAGAATGTAAACAAGCCCCTGATATCACTATAAAATACTGAACTGGATTTAAACTAGAAGAATATCTAGGCAAACATCAGCAGCCTTTAATAACGGTACATGCAAACACAGAGAGCAAATTTCGCCCAATATAAAACTACTGACGTCTTGATAGTTCACAGCTAACGCACCACAAATACTCATGTGTTATAGATTTCAAAGACATACGAAGGAAAGCGAAACAAAGCAAGATAGAGGATAGCAGCTATGACCCCAGTGGTGGGAGAGAAGGAAGAAGGTGAAGAGGAGGAGGTCATCCTTGTGGTGAAAGCTAGAATCCTGGAGCACCACCGTGCATTTCACTCAGGAGACACGGAGAGCCCACTCAAGGAGCCTGGAGCACAGTGCTGCGCCAGGGCTACCGAAATATCCAATCATGCGAGAAATACACATCCACTCAAAACACCAGAGAGGCCACGCCAGTGACACCACTCCGAAGCACAGAGGAAACCCTTTCTTTTGGGGAGAACTTGAAACATCTCAGGGTTCACTTTCTCACTCTCTATACGGATGGGCTCGGCCTGGGTAGCCTCTAGGGTTACAACAGTGTGGCCGCTAGAGATGGCTCAGGACGCCTGAGTTCGTTCTACCACGCAGGCTGCTGGAGGATCAGCTCTTCCAAAGACGTCTGCTGGCCTCCACTTAGATAATATAATGTATTTAGTGTACTAATGTTATCCCTTTAGGTTATAATTAATAGGAGCAACTAACCNGTTACAACAGTGTGGCCGCTAGAGATGGCTCAGGACGCCTGAGTTCGTTCTACCACGCAGGCTGCTGGAGGATCAGCTCTTCCAAAGACGTCTGCTGGCCTCCACTTAGATAATATAATGTATTTAGTGTACTAATGTTATCCCTTTAGGTTATAATTAATAGGAGCAACTAACCTAGGAAAACTGCAGGTAGTCATGTAAGTGAAGTAAATTAAATACCAAGGTGACATGGGGAATGGAAACTGTTGGAAATGAAGGTTTTTTTTAATCCGCTCAAGGCTGAGTAAGGATGTACTATAATCACTCCATTGCTCTTTCCCTCCACATGCTATAAGCCAATTCCAACTCAAACCACAGGCAGGTGAAGGAGAGGGCCACCTATTGGTATGCACTGGTACTCATATGAGTTTATATAGTATTTTTGTGTGTATATTCATATATAAAGGACTTCCCAGGAGGCTCAGTGGTAAAGAATCCACCTGCAATGCAGAAGGCACGGTTCAATCTCTGGGTTGGGAAGATCCCATGGAGAAGGAAATGGCAACCCACTCTGGTATTCTTCCCTGGAAAACCCTATGGACAGAGGAGCCTGGCAGATTATGGTTCACGGGTTTTGCAACAACTGAGCGACTACACAGCAACAACAAAAAATACATATTGAAATAAAAATGTGTATGTTTTTAATATCAGACCGTCTTTCTTACTACTAATGCTCAAAGTCAGGTGACTTATATTCTATTTATTTTTTCAAATGCTGTGTAATAATACAATTAAAAATGACCACATACACTCTAGATGTGAGATAAGAAAATAAGCAAAAGTTTCAGTCAAATAATGCTATGTCGATGAATCAAAACAACTGGCCAGCAGGGAATCGGGGAGAGGGAAATAAAAACTGAAATGAATCTGCAGAATACGATGGACCAAATTATGTCTGCTGTAGACCAGATCACCCATCACTCTTCATCTCTGGGGGATGCCTCAGTTTCCTCATCTAGAAATGGGAAACAGGGATGTTGCAGAGTCCAGCGGAGGCTGCTAAGCTCACACTGTGTTTATACGTCCCCCTCTGTGCTTCCCCTGAATGTCGTCAAAGCAGAGAGCCTTGTAAGAAGGGGTATGAAGATTTCCCAAAGGAAAGCTTAGTATTTGGGAAATAAAATTCAAGAACTCTTTAAAAAGTCAAGAAAAGGAGCTTCTGTATCTCCTCCCACTTTAGTGGAATTCAGCTTCACTCACTCAGGACAAACGTGTTAGGCACAAAGCGACACTTGCGTGGTAAACCTCTGTACTCTAATCGCTCTTTACCTCGAAAGGACCAAGAGAGCGAGCAGCAAACCCAGGCCAAATGAAAAAGCTTTTCATCATTTTACTCTAAGCGGGAGAGATGGCCTGTCTTCAGGAGGGCTTTTGCCGCCCCCGGATAATCCTGCTTCGGAAGAGCCATCATCTGAGACCTGAGGAAGGCCCTGGAAAGGCCTTTAATGAGGACCACGGTAAGAAAACAAACAGAACACACAGTCAGAACATCACCATTCAGTCTGAACATAGGCCAGCTCTGAAAAGTGCGTAGCAAATTAAAATCACAGGGTAGGCACGCATCACACGGCAACTCAACATCAGACAGACCGTCCTTCCAGGGGCTATCGTTTCAGACAGTGCTTGCAGAAATGGTTCCAGCCCGCAAGTGGACGAGCCTTTTCCCCTTCAGGACGCAAACAGCTCTTTGCCAGGATGATCAGTCGACACAGTGGGTGTAATATGATAGTCCCATCATCAGATGGCACTGCGAATTTCATTATACATTTTAAACCATGTTAACATGGTTTGTTAATGCTGGTACTCACTCAAAGACCACAGCTATTTAAATAATGACTGGGCATGCTAATTTTTACACATATTATGGGGAAGTGACACTCTGGATATTCTAAATATTCTCTTTCTAAAATCTGCCTTGCATCATTCATTAAGGGTCATCACCAAAAAGATTTAAGCTAGATGTTTCAGAGGACCGCAGGTTCACAATTCTAGTGATGACTTTTGTAAAAATTATTCAGATTATTTTTAATAAATGTGAAAAAAATATTAAACATCAGCAGAAAATTACTGCATTGATTGAAATAAAAAATATTGGATATTACAATATACTCCCATATTAACTAATTCCTATATTAGATATCCTCAAGCAAGAATGTAATACAACTACCTTAAAAGCAGACAAGACAGGGTAATATTTTGCCTGCCCTAAATAAAACTTAATGATCAGATAGTCTTTGCTCACACATGCACACATATGCAGGCACTTCAACAAAATGTCATCCATAGATGTGTGTGCCCCATACGGAGTCTTGCCCGTTTATCTTCCACGTTCAGTGACCAAACCAGAAGCTGTATAGTGCCATCAGCATCATCTAACCGCCAACATCATTTCAGGTTTAATGTGAGATCATGAGATCCCACATCTGTAGCGCGCAGTGGACTTTTTTTTGCCTTCACCTCCTGGGTGGCTCACCACAAATCCAGGTTTGTTCCTNCTATTGGTCTTTTATCAAAAGAGTAACATATTTTTCTGGTTTAAATGAACATTACAAATATATATGAAATGAAACAGGTCCTGGTGAAAAGAATTTCAGTAAAAAAAAAAATTTTTTTAGAGCAACTGCTGAACTATCTTTGTACTGTTTAAAAACTCAATGGAGGTATTTCACTGACTTAATGGAATTCATCCTGTATTGGGCCCCCACGGGGGAAAAAAAATTGATCAGTGTTGATATGGTTCTGATTAAAATGTTTTATTCATCAACATTTTTTTTTAGAGCCTCAGGATCAAAACAGTAGGCTGAAATTGCAGGCTTTATCTTCCTCTCCTCTCTAACAGATTTTTTAAGTATACACTCCTGTCTGCATGATGTCACAAACCAACCAACCCACTCCTTGTATCCTTACTGTCCACTACCATCCACATACATTGCCATCATGAACTCCTTCTGTCTTTACAAACCATCTTCAGTTACCTGAATACATAATTTTTTTTCATGAAGGTATATGTTAAGATATAAATAGCTTACTGGAAAACAACAGTAGGCAGAGGGGAAAGAGAATAGTCAAGAAACAAAAACAAAAAGACCAAAAAAGGGATAAACACTTATTTATTAAGCCCTTGGAGAACTGTGATTAGATACACACATACACACATACACATATTCGTGTCTGATTAAAAGTTGACCATCCGGGTAGCTGGCATTAAGCTGGATAACAATAAATAATTAGTACTGTGTAAATCACATGGAAAAATAAGGTGAGGAAAAGAAAAACAAACATGAAAGCTTTCCAAAGTTCTGAACCTAGGATGCTATTTTTTTTTTAAACCTAGGATGCTTTTATTAAACTTTTTTTCAAGGGGTATTGCAAAATCTCTTGAGTACTGACAATATAGACACTTCCAAAAGTACAGACCAAGACAGAGTTGCTTTTGGTCTGGTGTAATTAAGAGATTCAATGGAATATGCTTCTGCTTCAAAATAAATCACTTCATTAATTCCTATATGACCTGCTCCAAAGAAAGGATTTAAGGTGACTTAAGGAAAGAACAAGCACAAAAGAAGGTGGGCAAAATGTATCAGAATCACGAAAGACCAAAGGAGGTTGACATGCTACCAACAGCATTCATACGATTTGACAAAGCACAAATCTGGACTAGGCACTCTGACAGTACATTAAGATACAATCGCATTATCAAGAGGAGGGTACGAAGGTAGCTCATGGTCTTGCTTGGAGTTCAGCGTTAAAGAGTATTTCTCATGACCAGGGGATTGGTATGTTTTAGGGCCAAACGATAGACAAGATCTTTCACAATACTTCCTATGTGTTCTTAGAAATCAGTCAATTTCAGGAAAATTCACATTAACTAGAAGGATATAAAGAAAACCAGCACATGCCCAAGGGTTAAGCTGGCCTTAATCCTCTGACAATCTAAAGATCTGGGAACTGGTTCCTCTTTTACAAACAGAAAAAGAACCCAAGGCCCAGAGGGTAGTGTGACTTGCCCACAATGATGGGGGTATCCAGGAGCAAGGGCTGGGAAGCAGAGCCTGATTTCTGCAACTTGGACCCTCATGCATGGCCTTTCTGCTACATGGCGATGAATTCTTCTTTCACAAAACAGGCCAACATGCTCTTCTCTGCTACCCAGCCCCTGGGACCGTGGGAACGGAATGGGTAGGTGAGCTCTGGCCAATGGGAGCTGTGGCCACGGCTGCTCTCGGCTGCCCTGGTCCTCAAAGCCCACAGAACACACACTTCTTTCCAGAAAACTCACAGTGAAATCTCCCACCCTGCACCCAATATGGGCCAAACCTGCACATCACAGCCCAACACGGAGGCATGTCAACGGTCAGGTAGATTCAGCAAAGATCAGCTACATTCTTAATTTGTTTTTTATTTTGGCTATGGGTCAGATATGAAGCCAGCAGAGACGAAGTGACACTGGCAGCTGTGATAATCTGTGTTTAAGGGGAAAGCAAATCACAGAGAAGAGAGAGACTAGTCCAGGTTCAGGATGAAGGAAGCTGGCATGTTCCCTCATTCTTCACCCACAAGAAGTATGCCAACTCATGTCCAACAGTTATAACAGAGGGAATAAAAAGAGAAGAAATCTGTAGTTCTTTCATGACTGGGTATCCTCCAGATTCGACTTCTTTTGAAATAAGTTGCACTTTTCTTTTCCTTTGAAACACGTCTTCATAACACCTTCTTTACAGGGAATGTGCCCAGGGTGAGTGCTTTAAGTTTCAGCCATTCTAACCGCATTACCCGACCTTTGATGATTACAGTCAACAAAGAGACAGATGGCACATAGCACACACCCACGCCAGTGGGAGGAGTAATGTTCTGAGAAGGAAAAACAGACTGATGGCATTCACCTGCCTAGGAATATTAAAATATGCCCCCAAACTCTAAAGTTCCAAGATTTTACAGCTTTTTCTTTTTCTTTTTCTTTTAAAGAGTGAGAATACTAAGAAAACAGTACAAAGCTCTCAGTAGTTGATATACAGTATTTTTTTTGGACCGGGCAAATAGACTTTTTATAACTTTTCTGTGAAACGAGAGCCTCTGTGGCTCAGGTTACTTGGACACCCGCTCTGTTTATTCTTCCCTTTTCTGAGCAGTCAGGGGAGATTTCTCTCAGTACTTCAAATAAATAAGATATCCAGCTGAACAAACACCACGCGCTCCTGCTGATTACTTTGGCTTTGGAAAGAATATTTCACTTTCTTTTTTTCAAAAATGTAAATGATTAAAGAGACCCCCATCCTATGAAACTCAAAGATAACATGTTTCAAGTGACGCAGATTCTATACAAGGTGGTAGACGGTGAAGCCCAGCTGGGGGAAAAGGGCATGACCTTTCACAAGGGAAATTAGAATATTACTAAATAAGACGCTTCACATAGTATACCTCTTAACAGGACTGGTTTCGGAACATGAGAACCAAATTTCAGGGTGCACAATCTCTTATTTCTCCCAAACAGCAACATGGAAGGTGTTTTTCTTTCTTTCTTAGATTCCTACTTAAAATAGACCCCCAAACTACAACAACAACAACAAAAATCTGAAGACTTATGCATGGTCTAGAATAAGAATAATATTCTATGTGGGCTTTGAATGATCAGTGAGCCTCATTGACCTTTATGGCTTAAAAAAAAAAAAAAGTCTAGGATCTCTGGATAATTTTTGAAATTTAAATCAAAACTCAGAAATAGGTGTATTTTTTTAGAAAGAAAATTCAGGCCCCTGATGAACATGGCCCCCTCTGTTCAACCAGCATGAAAACAAATACTTGACCTTAAGAAACACAATGCATACGTTTCTTTATTCTTTTCATAAGCTTTCTTACTAAAAGACTAAATCTTATCTCTCTCACTATGAGAAAAAAGTGCAAAATAAGAAACACTCATACACACACTTTTTTTTTTTTTTTTGGATAGGTGCATCTGGTACCCCTCAGCCCAGAGAGAAGAAAGACAAGAATGCAGAAAGAATGAAACAAGAGCAAGGCAAAGACACAGGCATCAGTAATGAATACTAGGGCTCAGGGCCAAGATCGAGCAAGACCTAAATCTGCCACCAGACTGCTTACCAAAGGCGCGTGCACACACACACACACACACACACACACACACACACACACATGCACGCACAAGCTCACATAGAAAGACTAGATAAACCCTAATTTGTGAAGTACGAGATGGCCCTGAGGCTTCCTGCTTCCCGGATTCACACCACTGTGAGATCCTCTCCTCCTGAGTGTGGCTCAGACCCACTGACCTGCTTCCACCATACAGAATGGGCCAAAGTTACGAGCTGTCCCTTCTAGGGTTTGGTCACACAGGGCTGTGNAAACCCTAATTTGTGAAGTACAAGATGGCCCTGAGGCTTCCTGCTTCCCGGATTCACACCACTGTGAGATCCTCTCCTCCTGAGTGTGGCTCAGACCCACTGACCTGCTTCCACCATACAGAATGGGCCAAAGTTACGAGCTGTCCCTTCTAGGGTTTGGTCACACAGGGCTGTGCCTCCAAGAGGCCTCCAGCTTAGAGGCAGGGGGGAAGCAAAGTCTTCCGTTTTCTAGGCCATTAGAATCTGAACCCCAGCAACAAGCACGCGAGCTTGAAGTGCACCACTCCCTGGCTGAGCCTTGAAACAGCAACTTGAAAGCTGACCATAAGCAGAGGGGCCGGGTTCCAGACCCAGAGACACTGGGAGAGATGTCGAGGGAGTGGCACCCTTCTAAATGAACACAGGAGAAAACAGGTGCTTACGAAAACAACTCCCACTCTGGCGAGCCTGTGTTCCACGGACAGCGTCCCCATGGATTCCTGACTCACTTACTGTGACGCAGGCAGAGTCACTGAAAGAACCCGGCATCTGAAAGATGCCCAGAAGAGCTCTGGGGCTGAAAGAGTAGCTCTGGAGTCCTCGCAGGCCAGTCATGCCCCAGGGTAAGCCCTGCATTTTCAGCAATGTGAGCAACACCCACAGCAGCGCCGCAAGGGCCAACCCTGGAGTCAAAGGCACTCAGCTGAAAGCACTTCTTTCTGCCCCACAGTCCTGTCCTGCCTAGCGTTTGGCATTTAAATGTCCATCCTTTCATAAAATCAAGGCGATAGTCTGTGGTGGTAGATTTGTCTTTCATCCAGAGTTTTCAGCACGAAGCATATGAACCAGCAAGGGTCTTTTGAAAAAGATGCCCATTCAGATTACACAGTAAAATCCACAAGTCCTGGGACACCACGTCTCAGTTTACTGCCTCATTTTACAGAGAAGGAAACTGAGGCCTACCGAGGGTGAATGACTTGTCCTGAGAACGCAAATGTCTGAGGACAGCGAGATCTAAAATGACATTCAGTGGGACAAGACACAGAAAACTAAACCCACGAGGGTGGCGCCTGCCATTCAGCAGGTCCTCGGGGCACATGAGAACATATGTCCCACTGTCCTTCAAGGTACACATTTATCTCAGCGTAGTTAGAAGGGCAGAGTTTATGGATTTCAGCTTCTGAATGGTTCGGAAGCCCAGGTTCAAAGTTCTCCCTATTGCTGCTGGGAAAACAGTACCTTCCGCCTCACAAGGAAAAACCAACATGTCCGGTGGTTTATACGAAAATCAATGCTCACAGAATAAACATTTCAGAAACAGCATCGCAGGGCAACACAAACTTCTGGCATCTGTTTAATCGTGCTGGCCTCCGATAGCGAAACTGCGCAGCGGCCAAAAATCACTGGAAAGAAGTATGAAATTGGAGAAAAGGAAACTGGAGGGGGAGGATCAAAGAAGGCACCACTAACTTAAAAGTAATAAAAGAGCTCGGAAGGGAGTTAAAAAGAGGCAGTGCAGTACCCGAGTGCCGGCGGGGACGCACAAGCAAAGGAAACGAGGAAGATAAAACGGGGGGAATTTCAAATCCTGGTTAAATGTTCATTAAATAATTTGTCACACGTATTAAGGCCAGATAGTCATTTTTCTCCCCCCCTCTCGCGTGCTCATTCGGGAACAAAGGCCTGACCAGACTTAAAACACTGCATCGCGAGGCAGAGAAAATACAGTGATGAAGTGCCACGGCCCATAAAGCCAGGCGCGCCTTCCTTCTCTTTGTTTCCAACAGGAAAGGGCAACTCTGTCCCCAGAGCGAGGGCACCATTANGCGTGCTCATTCGGGAACAAAGGCCTGACCAGACTTAAAACACTGCATCGCGAGGCAGAGAAAATACAGTGATGAAGTGCCACGGCCCATAAAGCCAGGCGCGCCTTCCTTCTCTTTGTTTCCAACAGGAAAGGGCAACTCTGTCCCCAGAGCGAGGGCACCATTAGCTTCAGTGGGCCGCCACGAGGGCTGACGTTATGCAACTCAGGGCGGTACTGTACATGGTGCTTGTATGCCTGACGTTCAAAGGGAAAATCAGAACTTCTGTAATGCACACAGGGCCATCGCTAGGAGCATGGGGATCTTCGAACAATGGGAAATAAAGCAACCTTTCCCTTGTCTGAAAAACTAATGGTGATGACGATGATAACATTTCCTGTATATCTAACGCATCACGCTCTGAATGCTGTATCCTCACCATCTTTTACCCTCGACACAGGTCAGTAACAGCAACACCAGTGAGCGTTTACTGAACAGCTGGCGTGTCCCTGCCCTTGCTCAATTCTCAACATGATGCGGGAGGCAGGCGGGCCACCCTGGTTTTGTGCANTATATCTAACGCATCACGCTCTGAATGCTGTATCCTCACCATCTTTTACCCTCGACACAGGTCAGTAACAGCAACACCAGTGAGCGTTTACTGAACAGCTGGCGTGTCCCTGCCCTTGCTCAATTCTCAACATGATGCGGGAGGCAGGCGGGCCACCCTGGTTTTGTGCAGAGATGTTAACCAGGGCATGAAATGTGCCCAAGAGTTAGCAAGTGGGTAGTGCTGGGGTGGGAGTCCAGAGCTGTCTGCCTCCAAAGCCCCTCCTCTCTTTCCAATGCCTCGCTGTTCTCTTTAGGCATTTCCCCTCTACGCCCACACCTCTGGGGGGCCCCCTCATGTGTCACCGGGAGTTCAGAGGTGAGTGCCTGGGTTCTAGTCCNTCCAACAGTGTAGCAGATGGTTACACCACCCTCCACGACAGTCGGAGTCATCACAGACCCACAGTGGGCTCTTTCCCATCACATTCCTCTGATTAGAGAAATCCGGAAGAAGAAAGAAGCAAGACTCTGGTTTCACAAAAAGGAGCTCTTTAGCTTCCACCAATGTTCAAATAAATACAAGTGAGAAAAGTCAAGACCCAGAAATTACAAATTACACTTGATGATTGGTCCACTAGTCATGAAGGTGCAGGGCCAGTGCAAAGTGAGAAAGGCCGCTCCTCTCTCCTCTCCCACTTCCTAAACTTGAACAACTCATCCACAGGCCTGCCAGTGGCACTGGCACCAGTCCAGACCAATATTCTTAACACAATGAGCCAAAATCATGGTCAAAGACGCCCTTGCGGAAAACCTGCTCTGATGCAATCACAGAAAATCAGGCAATAGGGGACCATCAGAAGCCTGTGGCACACACTCCTCTTGAACTTGGAGAACTGCTCTCCAGAGCTCCTCTCACTTCTTTGGTTCTTTAAGTATTCAACTCCTGGATGATGTCTAATTACTTTGCATAAGAAACACCTGCATGATCGAAAATTTAAAAACGCGCTTACTTTCCTCCTATGCACATCAAAAGGTTCTCCTTGTTGTTGTAGATTTTCCTTGTTGTGTTTGTCATCCACAAACATGAAGCTTAAGTAGGTGGGAAATTTTAGAGGCTTGTATTTTGGGAAAGTACCATATCAAAAATACTGGGTACAATGCACATTCTTCACTCAAATGACTTCCTACTCCATGCTTTCATGAAAGAAGTGTTCAGAGACAGCTGTGAGAGGGCCATCAAAAACAGGAAAACTTCACACTTACCTTGTGAAGTCCAAGTTGAAACATGGTAGTCTGAAGCATCCAAAAGGACTTACCTTTGGCAAAGCACAGAATAAAATGCGCCTCCAGCTGACCAAGGATGCTCCAGCAGAGGTTTACGCCCATTAAAGGAAGAATTTAGAGCAAAAATACAGACTCTCAATGGAAACAAAGGAGCCACATTTGCTGAGAACGCAGAAGTCACAAACCCATGCTATTTACCGACTAACACAAAACACAGTTGGGAAGGACTGCGCTTACTGAAGAAAAAAGATCACATCAAATGTAAATAAACCACCTCCATCAGCCGTATTAACACAATAGCGAAAACGCACATCTTCTCTCTGGGCCTTGGAGACATCTCTAGAGAAACAGATGCCCCCTCAAGTCAACTGAAATGTGCTCGAGCGCCCCTTCTCATCCCTCTAAAAGGCCTGACGAAGTGATGCTCAAGACCAGACTCATTCTCATGACAGGTGGGAGGCCAAGGAAGTGAGTGTGCCTGGGTTTCTCCAGTACCCTTCCCGGAAAGGCGCACTGGAGGTGTGTGTGGCAACTGCGGCTGTTGACTCACCATGGACTTGGTGAAGGGTCTCGCCAAGGTGAAGAGCAGCGTGTACACCCACCAGCCACGGTGAAGGGCGGAGTACATCATGTTCCCGGGGTGCACTGCATTCGACGTGACCCCACGGGGGGACAGGCGGCGGTGGAGCTCGTTGGAGAACAGGATGTTGCACAGCTTGGACCGGTTGTAGGCCAGCATGGCCCAGTAGTCGTTTTTCGATGGAGAAAGGCGGCTAAAGTCTAGTTTTCCCGAGGAATCGTTAATATCTGTAAATCTAAAAAAAAAAATAAAGGAAAATGTGATATGAACCGGTCAGCCCCTGACTTCTGATATAGCTTTGTGTTTTTATTAGAAATCTGAGAAAACCACACAGAGATGACTAAAATCTCAATTGAGTGAACATCGAAACAAAGTCTCCTTAAAGAGAGACGATGGTGATTCCACAATAGAAACCAACCAGGTCCAAAGACACACTTAATAAAGGGCCAGACTCATAAATGGAGTGGTCTTCACTGAACCCCCATCCACCACCCCTGTCTCTAACAAGTATTTTTTCAAAACCTTCAACAGGAAGTTCAAGGATAATTAAATTAAATGGGAAAACATTTTAAATAAAGGGCCGCTGCTTTTGGAAGCAGAAAGATATTGCATTCCTAACCCTTGACAGGGTTTTCTTGGGTTATTTTAGCCAGTGTTTGTGTCCTGTATGTTTTCTTTGGAGCATCCAAGTAAATATAGATGAGCCTTGCTGCCTCCAAGACTCTCATCCAGATTAAAAATTAATGATTATAAAGGGGTTATAACCTTGGTGAGGTGCCATCAATAGTCTCATACATTTAAAAGATAAATGTAAACAAAGCCAAAATGAGTGCTGGCAGAGTCTAATGTTTTTAAGTATACCCATGGCATGGATACACACAAATCAAAGTAAGTAGTTGATGTTTTATAATTGGGTCTGACGGAGTCGTTAAACACCAGCTGTTTGTTTCTTTCCTTCCTTTCTTCTTTTTTAATGACAACAAAGTAGTGACTTCCCTAACAAACAAAAGAAAGGAAGGAAAAAAAAAGATCATAACAGAAGGAATTCGGTCTCGTATTCTTTCAGGAACCCTCAGAGTTTGCTAAATTAACTCCGGGCATTTTCCCGAAATAATAAGGGAGTGTATGAGGGCACTGGGAACAAATGCTGAGGAAAAAGAAAGCAAAAGGTGAAGTGGAAATGATAGAACCATCTGGTAGTTCCTTAAGCGAGCGAGCAGTTCATGTGGAGCTAGGACCAAGAAATTCATGTCTAAATTAAATACCCCTTCTCCAGGACTCAGTCAGTGACATCCCGTTGCTGGTATTAAATGACTTCGCCAAGACGAAGTCATCAACAGAGCTGATGGCTGGAGACGCCAGTGTGGACACGGCAGTGGGGCCCTGAAATGGATCAATGGCTGGCTGTTTCCAGGCCCCTAGACCACGGGAAGAGCCCAGACTGCCGAGCTCAATCGTCTAGGGCAGTGGGTCTTAGTGGGAAGTCTGGAAATTCATGGGGGCCTTTTTCTGGTTCTCATAACAATTGCCGGTGGAGTGCCGGGGACAGCGGATGTCCCGCCAGGCAAGGGGAGTCTTGCTCAAGGAAGACAGCCTCGCTGGACACGCATGCGGATAAAAGCCTGTGCGCAATCATCCGAGACTAGAGTCGAGCTGTGCTCTGCATAGAGGCACCGTTCTAACAGCTACTGAACTCCCAAGAGTAGAGCGCCACAGCTGCGTGAGTGAGGAAGGGGTGTGCTTTGGGATTCTGGGGGGTAGGGTGGAGGTGGGGCTTGACCTGAGGCTGGTGGCACTGGAAGCCGCGAGGCCACACACCTGCCAGTAGTCAGCAGGTGTGAAGATCCTGGTGGAGGGTCATGCACTCCAATGACTCCATCCCTGGAGTCCTGCCAACGCGCTGACATGTTGGAACACATGCTATTTTAGCTTCACAGTCATTTTGCCCCTACATTACAGGTAGGTAAGTCCACTGAGTTACAACATACAGTATGCAGAGAAGTTACACTGTTTCTGAATTTTATTTCAACACAGAGATAAGATGTTACAGAAGAGCTGTCACACATACACACACACACACACAAAAGGACTGCTGAGTTAAGGATACGATGATCAAAGGTGCGGGCCACATCCCAGAAGTTCTACATGCTCTGGGAAGAAAAAAACATCAAGGATTTAGACAACACCTAACAGGTACAGGGTAAAAACAGCATGCTTCGCCCACTCTCTGCTCTGTTCTCATCACCCTTCTGAGCATTTTTGCTTAGCCCAATCCAGCTCAGCTGTCACTTCTTCCAGGAAGCTCTCCCTGACTAACTCTTCCTTGGCTTGCCATCACAATGATTTCTTGGGTGGCAGGGAGGGACAGACTGAAGGAAGCCAGGCAGAGCAGATGGAAACCAAGTGTCCATTCTCCAGGGTCTGGCCCATCGCATTCCTAGTGTTCAAGGACCTGCCACCCCTGCAGCACGACCGACAGAGCAAGTCAAGCCGCCCTGCCACTTTGTGCCTCTGATCTGACCGTACAGAGCACTCTTCACCGCTTCCAGGCCTAGACTGTGAGTTCCCGAGATGGACAGTGAGCTCCTTGAATGTTGCCCATGGCATATAGTGGGGATTAAATACAGTATTAAAAAATTGAACCCACAGTCATGGGTTCATAATTCTAAATTAAGAGCCAAGTTTTCCTTATCACAGAAAGCTTTGTTCGAGCTTTGTGCAGAAGGCAAGTTTTGCCACTGGCTTCAGATGCTTTATGCTTTTCATGAATATTTGCAGGCCACACTTTCTCATGTTGAGAGTGACTTCCTTGCATAGGCTTTTTAAGGCTAATGAAGACTTGGGAACACTAGGTTAGATTCAACTCCTAAGAGGAGGTAGGTGTGCCTTCCTAACCCCCACCTAGAAACGAGGCCAAAACAAAACAAATTCCACCATGATGAGAAGTTAGATCGAACCCAGGTTGAAGGAAAGTTTCAAGATGGAGAAGCACAGCTATTAACACTAGGCTCTCCCTCTGCCTGCCATCAGCAGAGCCCAAGTTCCTGCCCTGCTGATCGCCTGAGCAGCGCACTCATTTCTAAGGCCTGATTAGCTTGTATTGACAGTCCTCCAGGGAGCTGGGGAGGGTGGGCAAGCTTTCTGATTCCTCTGAGCTGGGCCCTGCTTCCTGAAAAATGACCACGTTCACCTCTCAGCTCAAGAGGCAGCAAAACAAGTCTGCAAAGGCTGCCTACCCTGTTTTCAAGCTGAAAAACTGACAAAGCTAAACAATAAAGTCTTAATAGAGTTCTCCTCCCAGGACACTGACATGTTAACCCTTGCTCTCCGGACATTAACATCTGCAGTTGGAGAAGAATTCTATCTTGTATTTCTCTAAATACTTCTCCTTCATTTTTTTAAACAGAGGATTTTTAAATAACCCAAGTAACATAATTAGGCTGGATTCTATGGAGACAAAAGCTAGTATGTTCAAAGAATAGGATGGAATTTGCATCCAAGGCTGTGTGTGTGCGTATGTGTGTTGTGTGTGTGGCAACTTGGCACTCCACACAGCTGCAGCCGTCTACCGCCCTTCAGCCAGCACTCCACTCTTTTCATTCTATTTTAATTGGTATCTGCAAAATTTTTCACAGCAAGGAAGTTCTCATTTTCATAGGGTGGATTTGAGGTATGCAGAAACTCGACTCACTTGTTCCGATTCCAGATAAGTAACTAAAATACAGGGACAACTCAGGGAGGCTAGTAAATATTTTGCCTTGGGGCAGTCTGGTATAACATTTTCTGCAAACATCGGACTTTATTTTTCCCCTAACAGGGGGTCTTGACTCCAACGAAGAGATTCCACCAAGGTTTATGGAGGTAATTAGACACCAGCCCTTCCGTTTTACGACACGGTTTTAGGGCTCTGGGTCCGTGAGCAGTGAATGGGCACTCTCCCAGGTCTGTGTGCCCAGTATTCACACTGGCTCTGGGGTGTGGCACATGGGCAATTAACAGACAAGCTTGGGGGTATTAACACTTTGTATAAACATTCTTTAATATGGGTACAAGGTTGTGGGAAAGCAGAAAACCAGTGCCCAGCACCGGACAGGAGTGGGCCTGCTAACACGCACTTCAGGAAGACCTGGCCTAGAAACTAAAATGGAGTGAACTCAAGAGGCCGAAGCCCCGCCCCCCGATCCGTCTAGGAGATGAAATTAAGATTCGGATATCCACCATAAGCATGAATCACACTGCAGTGAAGGGGAGAACAAAGACACCACATGAAATGACCACATCAGACCCAGACTGAGAAGGGAAGCAGGCAGCTGACAATTCCATAGACTTGCCCATTAAATACCAGCTCATTTAAACCCATCCCGGGGTGCCCTCCACATCTGGCGAAAGAAGAGGGCTAGCAGGTTTATCCCCGCCTCTCACCCCAACGCCTGCCCCCACAGGGGCCTCCTCCTCATGCGTGAGCAGGGCCACTCCACTCCCAGGAACCTGGTCTGATTTGCAAAGATAAGGATGTCCAGATTTCGTTACCACCTCATTATGAGACGTTCCGTGTCTTTTAACATGGGGGAGGATTATTACCAGCATTTTCCTTTCATTTCGGCCGTCATAAATTTCAAACGGTAAAAGTAAATCTATCTGCAGTGTGTCACTTCGACCATAAGCCCCTGTGTTTGGGAGTGATAAACGGTTCAGGCTAACCCTTGGCTGGTCTCTCTCTTCCAAGTCCCAGGGGTTACATTTTATGGAAGCATGATTAAAAAAAATAAGCTTCATTCTGGGTCACTAAAACATCTCAGGACTTAAGTCGGAGAAGAGGAAGGGGGAAAAAAACAGGCCCTGGCACGTTCTTTTTCTCCAGCTACTCTGCTAGGAGTGAAAGCCCCCATCCACACCGGGAAAATCTCCATAATGTGTATTAAACTCTAGCCTCAGCCGGCAGTTCCCTCATCCTCTCCCGGTACTTCTCCCAGTTGTTTATCCAACTCTAGAAACAAATACGCTGAAAATACGAGGAAATTTCCAAATGCCTTCCTAGTCGACTGAATGTTCTCCTAATGGTAGTAGAAAAGAATCGCCATCTGATGTTTTAATTGAAATTTTAACCAAAAGAGGCATGGCCAGATTTCTAATATGTTCTAACTACAGTCCTTTCCTTTCTACAATTACACGGCTAACGTCTGCACTGAGTTCCCTAATTTCTCATTATAAAACAGTTGGGTTTCATCTCGCAGCCTTTAATTGCATTCTTTCTACTGCTAGAATAACTGCACATTCTTCTTGGTGAGGTGGTGAGGCTGGTGAATGACAAATCGATAAAGGTCAGGCATTCAGATTTAATCAATTATTATTCCATCTCGAAGCAAAATCAATGAGGGGCTTGAAGTACGGTTATAAAAACCATCTACCGTGCTGTCTATACTACCCCTGAAGAATCGCCCACCATCCCCAAAAAACAGATAAAACCTCAATAAGTTCAGGAGCCAGCTTGAGTACACACTTTTTGGAGGAGCACTAATGAAAATTTTCTCAAAAAACAGAGGGCTTCCCTGGTGGCTTACTGGTATGGAATCCACCTGCCGATGCAGGAGACAGGGGTTGGATCCCTGATCCGGGAAGACCCCACGTGCCTTGGGGCAACTAAGCCCGAGCATCACAACTCTCAAGTATATGCTCAAGAGCCTGGGAGTCACAGTGACTGATGCCCGCACGAGGCACCTACTGCACCCAGCAGGCTTTGGAGTCCACAAACAGGAGAAGCCACCGCAGCGAGAAGCCCGGGCACAGCAACTGAGGAGGAGCTCCCCGCCAAAGAAGGAGCTCCCCGCCAAAGAAGGAGCTCCCCACCAGAGAAAAGCCCATGCAACAACAAACACCCAGCACAGCCCCAAATAAATAAAATTATATATTTTAAAAAAGCTCAAAAAAACAAAAAACACCAAGAGCCTGGGGTGGGGACCATTAGCTGGTGAAAGGAAGGGTGCTGTGAAGAGAACCCACCTATGGGATTCCGAGGAGACCACGACGACCCGGGCAGGGGCTGAGCGGCACAGGACGTCCTGCAGGAGCTGGACAAGGTAGAAGTGGCCCAGGTGGTTCACCTGGAAGGTGGTCTCCAGGCCATCTTTTGTGAGGGTCCAGGGGAGCCCAAACACAGCTGCGTTGCACACAAGCACGTGAAGGGACCTGAAAAATAAAACCTCCAAGTGTTATGCAGATATAAACACTCTGAAACCAACAAGATCCATGCTCCCCGCCCCCTGGGAATAACCATTCTTCACAATCTTACAGATTACAGGCAGCTGGAAATGGGACACCCTGGAATGTCACATCTGAGACAGTTCTTCTGGGGAAGGGCTTCAACCCTCAGTGGGCGACTATGCTGAGCTGCTGGGGAACATGGGGATCTAGCATGCGAGACTTTCATTGCCAAAACTGAGACCACACTGGGCAAACTGGGATGAGCTGGTCACCCTGCTTGGAATACAGGTTCTACCATCTATTTGAATCTGTGCTTCCTTTACCTGCTAAATGATCAGACTTATTTATATTTAAATTATCTTGTACAAAGCTGGTAAGACTATATATTCCCATGCCATGGATATTAAGTTGAAAATACTTAAATCATATATTAATATTTTCATTATATCATGAAAACTAGAAATATCTACATTACTTCACCCAGTAATCCTACTTCCAAGCAGTGGGATACATTGGAGTGGCGGGATTAGGGGTGTTCAAAGGATAGCAACTCATACCTCTAAAGGAAAATACTTTATCATTGATAATGTTTAGAATTTCCATTGAATGATGACAATATAAAGCAAAGTAACATTTAGTAATTTTATTACTGTTATTTTTTTCTTTTGTATTTATTTTTAATTGGAAGATAATGACAATATTGTACTGGTTCCTGCCATACATCAACGTGAATCAGCCACAGGTTATGCGCATGGGCCCTCCCTCCCACCTCTTCCCACAGAGCACTAGGCTGAGCTCCAGGCATTTCCCAGCAACTTCCCATCAACCATCCGGTTCACACGTGGGGAGGAACACGTTTCAATGCTACTCTCTCAGTTTGTGCCACCGTCTCCATCCCTGCTGTGTCCGTAGTCTGTGCTCTATGTCTGAGTTTCTATCCCTGCCCTGCAGATCGACTCATCAGTACCATCTTTCTAGATTCCATCGTTAAGAAACAATATTTGCTGTGCTGTTTCTGACCTACTTCACTCTGTCCCCCGTTCTGCCCACACATGGGTAGACGGTTCCTAGAGCCACCCCCTACGCACTCCATAGGCCACTGCTCCTGTGCTGGATTAAATGGAGGACCCAAAGGATAGGTTCACTAGGAGCCTGTGGATGGGACCTTATTGGAGAAAAGGATCTTTACAAATGTTAATTAAGTTCAGGATTTTGAGATGAGACCACTCAGAATAGGGGAAAACTAAATGCTATTGACGAGTGTTCTTGCAAAAGAAGAGAAGGGCAGAAGGCACACAGAGAAGACTCTGTGAAGACAGAGGCNAGGAAGAGGAAAAAAGAAATTACTATAGAATTCCAAGGTGGATTCTTGCGTCAGAAACAAGGGCTGGTTTATTTTGAGCTCCACGATGGCAGCATAAAAGTGACCATAGAAGTTCTCTGTGCAACTACACCAACCCAGCAAAGGTGCCTCAGTCTACACCAAGTGACTCGCCGAGACCTCAACTGCCCAAACTTCGGTGTTCGTGCCCCTAGTAAAATTTGGAATGATTTCAGGTGGAACATAGCAAACTTTAAAAAATGCTTATTTACTGCAATGCACTAGAAAAAAAAAAAAAAATATATATATATATATATATATATAAGATGTGTATAAGAGACAGGGTAACATAATTCCAAATCTGAGAAATGAGAAGGGCATTTAAAAAGAGCCTGGGAGTCCAGTAGCAGTCCAGTGGTTGAGGCCTTAACTCCCACTACAAGTGGCCTGGGTTTGATCTCTGGTCAGGGAACTAAGATATCAAAGATGCCAAAACAACAACAAGAACAGGACCAGGTTAGAAATCAAATCTGGAGAAGCCTGGACAGGAACAGAGAGATAAGACCCAGAGAATCAGAGGGCACTGCCTGGGAGAGAGAAATAAGCCCTCTAAAAAACAGTAATAAATAAACAAAAATAAAATGAAAAGAACCTGAGAGGAGCCATCACGGGGCTGAGTGACAGTGAAGATTTGTAAACTGAATGGTAACACACGCCCCCCAAACGAGGCAGACTCTCACAGGTTAAATAAACACCCCGTAGAATGTTAACACAGCTGTGCCTTTGGGGGACTCCAGTTCAGACACAGCAGAAGAATGAGCTAAGTGGAACGTTATGTAAAGGGAAATTCTTTTCAGTTCCTCCTTGAAACAGAAGGGCACACCATCTGGGGCATCTCTCCAGTGAGCCGCAGGAGTTCATACTATTTCCAAATTCAAAAGAGAGGGCCTGAGGATGCAAAATCCCAAAAGTAACCATTGATCAGTTTGACCTGGTGTTCAGCTGTCCTTTTCTTCCAGAAAAGGAAGAGGAAAAAAGAAATTACTATAGAATTCCAAGGTGGATTCTTGCGTCAGAAACAAGGGCTGGTTTATTTTGAGCTCCACGATGGCAGCATAAAAGTGACCATAGAAGTTCTCTGTGCAACTACACCAACCCAGCAAAGGTGCCTCAGTCTACACCAAGTGACTCGCCGAGACCTCAACTGCCCAAACTTCGGTGTTCGTGACCCTAGTAAAATTTGGAATGATTTCAGGTGGAACATAGCAAACTTTAAAAAATGCTTATTTACTGGAATGCACTAGAAAAAAAAAAAAATATATATATATATATATATATGTACATATATCATCAGCTTCTAAAATGCACAAGGAAATAAAAGGAAATGATAGGGACTTCCCTGGTGGTCCAACAGCTAGGACGCCCCACTTCCAATGCTGGGGCATGGGTTCAATCCCGGGTCAGGGAACCAGATCCCACATGCTGCAACTAGGTTGTATGCCGTAATGAAATATCCCACATGGTACAACGAGGAGCTGGTACAATAAATAAACAATATTTCTTTAAAGAATAAAGGCTTCCCTTGTGGCTCAGATGGTAAAGTGTCTGCCTGCAACAAGGGAGACCTGGGTTCGATCCCTGGGTCGGGAAGATCCTCTGGAGAAGGAAATGGCAACAACACCCTTGCCTGGAAAATCCCATGGACAGAGGAGCCTGGTATGCTACAGTCCATGGGGTCGCAAAGAGTTGGACATAACTAAGCAACTTCACTTTTAAAAAATAATACTTACCTTGCTTGATAGCTATGAGAATTAGAAAAAAATGTAAAATGCCCCGCACCAGCCATGAGAAAGAGGGTACCTGAAACAGGCTTTTTTTTTTTTTTTTTTCAGCTGCCTGTTTTCTGGACCTTGGGCTACACTTTGGGGACGTAACATCCAATAATAATGCAGAGACATGAAATATCTGTATAGTTGTCTCCACATTTAGAAAATACCTATATATTGTTTCCTATGCCCTTATTCAATATCTCTGGGAGACGAGACCCGGAATAAATATGAAAGGAAATAAAGTAAGTAAAATAAGAGAAATATGAACATATGAACGTAACATCAGCTCAGGTAGGCAGTGACCATCTAGCTGCTGCGCTGCTAAATGTTAAAGGACTTGCATACTTCAAGACAGTAAAGGACATCATCAAATATTAAAATAATTAACCCAGAGTGGATTCTGCTGTCCAGATAACCTAGCCACACTTTTCTAAGTATGGTAAAGAGGAAATAATCTGAACCAGTCAGCAGGAAAAGAGCCGGGGGCAGGGTGTTTCCCCAGGGATCATCAGGAATTTTTCATTTTATGCACCATTTACAACTTCTTATGGTGAATTCCAGAACATCAGTACACGCACTTAACAGGAAAGGGCAACACTCTTGTTTTTGTTGTTTCCTTACGTTTCTGCCTCCTTTTCATTATCTGGAATATATTTTCCCATCTTCACACGTGCAATCCCAGAAGCACACGTTCACCCTTACTGATTCTAAAGTGGGGGGAGAGATGTCCAACAGGAATACACACGCTGCTCTGCTCAGCTCTGTCTGACTCTCTGTGGCCCCATGGACCATACACCATCAGGCTCCTCTGTCTGTGGGATTTCCTAGGCAAGAATACTGGAGTGGGTTTCCATTTCCTTCTCCAGGGGATCTTCCCAATCCAGGGATAGAACCTTCCATGTTTCCTGCATTGCAGGCGGATTCTTTACTCTTGAGCCATAGGGGAAGCCCCATGGTCTCTTCAGAGAGGGCTTTCTAGGGGGAAAAAAAAAAAAGGCATCAATTGGATAATTATACCACCAATGGCACTTAGTCCAATTTGTTTATTTCTACTTTTATCTCTATTGCCTTGGGAAACTGACCTAAGAAAACACTGCTACAATTTATATCAGAGAATGGTTTGCCTATGGCCTCTTCTAGGAGTTTATGCCGTCACGTTTTTATATTTTAAGCCTTTAAGGGGAGGCATTATTTTGAGGTAGTTTTCCTCTATGACCTATAGTTTCTCACACACAACATGGAAAAAGTCATCACACGGACCGGAAACTCCTGAAGGGCTGAGCCGGCATCTGGTCAACCCTGTACTGCAACACTCAGTACCATGCCTGACATGCCGGAAGGTTCCTGAATTGCAGAATCCTTCAAAAGTAGGTATCACCGTGAAAGCTCTCCGCAACTTTGCTCACACATTATTAAGCTCACTGTCACTTGATTTTTAAAGCACTGAATGCACGTAGTCAGTACTGTGTCTTTTTTTTTTAAACCCAAAGAGTCTCTTTACCAGCATAATCCACGACACAATCATTTACGCGCCACTTTCCTAATTCTTCTCCCATTTATGGAACACGTGCACGTACTATTTTCTTAATTCACTGTAAACCAGCTCATCTGTATTTCTCAGGCTTGTACATTGCCAAAATACCAGCTAAGTCAGTTGCTTCTCTGGTTTGGGCTTTTAAACTTTGCTGTGTGTTAAGATACATACAGGATTGTCCATCTGAGATATGGCATCACTGACTCAGTGGACACGAGTCTGAGTGAGCTCTGGTGGATGGAGAGGGACAGGGAGGCCTGGCGTGCTCCAGTCCACGGGGTCGCAGAGAGTCGGACACGACTGATTGAACAATCTCCCATGTAAGCAGTGCAATGTGAACTTCGGTAAACTCTGCTCTGTAGCTCACAGAGCTCACATGCAACAAGGCTGCCCAGCAGTGGGGGTTATTAAATGACACCTGTCACTGAGAAATCAGAATTATCCAGGAAACTGGGGGAAGGATTAGAGCCGGCAGTAAGTCACATGTTATGCCAGTGGAGCACTGCCTGACTCTTACAGCTGAGAACACTGTCTCCTCTACAATTTCTCTGTGGGAGGGTCCTTACCGCCACAGCACACAGCGTCTGCTCATGCAGAGGGGGTCCTGGCATTTGTTGACAGCACCTCTTTGGTAGCTCAGCTGGTAAAGAATCAGCCAGCAGTACGGAGGACCTGGGTTCGATCCTTGGGTTGGGAAGATCCCCAGGAGAAGGGAAAGGCTTACCTGCTCCAGTCTTCTGGCTTGGAGAATTCCATGGACAGTACAGTCCATGGGGTCACAAACAGCTGAATACAACCGAGCGACTTTCACTTTCACTAGTAAACTAACCACTTGGCTTCCTCTCCAAGTCAGATACATCCCTCTAAGAATTCTACTCAGCTGATAAGTGGGGAAAATAAAGGTAACTAGCCTTTCTGGAAATGCATTAGCATTCCTTCAAATTTAAATTATATTTTATGGACATGAATGCCATATTGAGCATTACAAAGTCATTATTTACAGACTTCTACAATATTCTATATTCTGCTGATAAAAAAAAAATCATGGGAATATTCATCTCTTATGTATAGGAGAGCTCCAGGTACCAGGTGATGATTTCATCACCATTATGCAGACAGCTTATTTTAAAAATACCTTCTGCAGTTACAGTGAAAGGAGGAAGTGATGTGGGGTGGCAGAGGTGGGCTTCCAGGGACAAAAGGAAAAAAAGAAAAAGTTACCTGGGGAGTGTGCTGAAGCACGTGGTCAGGTCACTCAAACAATAAAAACGCCTCATGCATTTTGTACATCTCCATGCCAATGAGGGCTCTTTCCTCTGTTTTGCCTAGAGATATATGGAGCTGTAACAGAGTGCAGAAAGCCCCTGACAGCCGTGTGCTGCCATTCAGACCTGAAAGATTCCATGTTATGATAAAAATTAATGTACTCTGACACCCTCTGGGACTCCCTGGGCCCTGGGAGCAGCTAATGAAGAAATACAACCTTGCCAGGGAACAGCACCAGCAGCCCAGAGTCGAGGATTAATTCAGACGGGGTAGCCGTGTGGCCCCCTCTGTCATCAGCTGTAAAGCAAGTAGACTCTGGTGCCAAAGGGGAACCAGCTCTGATTGGTTAGAATTATTCCCTGGGTCGCAGGAGGTCAAATCAACAAAGAGCTTTATGAAATAATTGAGCCCAAGTTGGATTCGGCCTGTCACTCTGTGCTAACGCCCTCTTCTTAAACCAGACAAGGGTCACTTAGCCTCTTGTTGGCCATGAAGATGTGCTCTGGAAAACTTCTCCCCAGGAGACCTGCTTCCTTAGTGATTACCAGACCACTGGGCATGTCCCAGGGGACACGCATTCAAGAGGGGCTTAGAAAGGGTCTTGGGATGAATGCTGTTCCCCAAAGAGAGGTCTCACTGTCCCCGCCAGCCTACCTTCTGACACCTTCAGCCTCCGAGTATCACAGGATCTTCCCAGGGAGCAGGGGGGTCAGAATGAAGAATAAGATTCACNACACGCATTCAAGAGGGGCTTAGAAAGGGTCTTGGGATGAATGCTGTTCCCCAAAGAGAGGTCTCACTGTCCCCGCCAGCCTACCTTCTGACACCTTCAGCCTCCGAGTATCACAGGATCTTCCCAGGGAGCAGGGGGGTCAGAATGAAGAATAAGATTCACAGTAACATCACTGACAGCAGCCAGAAAGTGGACGTAACCCCAACGACCATCCACTGATGAACAGATAAACAAAGTGTGGTCTACACATATGGTGGAGTACTATTCGGCTGNTATGGAACACGTGCACGTACTATTTTCTTAATTCACTGTAAACCAGCTCATCTGTATTTCTCAGGCTTGTACATTGCCAAAATACCAGCTAAGTCAGTTGCTTCTCTGGTTTGGGCTTTTAAACTTTGCTGTGTGTCAAGATAAATACAGGATTGTCCATCTGAGATATGGCATCACTGACTCAGTGGACACGAGTCTGAGTGAGCTCTGGTGGATGGAGAGGGACAGGGAGGCCTGGCGTGCTCCAGTCCACGGGGTTGCAAAGAGTCGGACACGACTGATTGAACAATCTCCCATGTAAGCAGTGCAATGTGAACTTCGGTAAACTCTGCTCTGTAGCTCACAGAGCTCACATGCAACAAGGCTGCCCAGCAGTGGGGGTTATTAAATGACACCTGTCACTGAGAAATCAGAATTATCCAGGAAACTGGGGGAAGGATTAGAGCCGGCAGTAAGTCACATGTTATGCCAGTGGAGCACTGCCTGACTCTTACAGCTGAGAACACTGTCTCCTCTACAATTTCTCTGTGGGAGGGTCCTTACCGCCACAGCACACAGCGTCTGCTCATGCAGAGGGGGTCCTGGCATTTGTTGACAGCACCTCTTTGGTAGCTCAGCTGGTAAAGAATCAGCCAGCAGTACAGAGGACCTGGGTTCGATCCTTGGGTTGGGAAGATCCCCAGGAGAAGGGAAAGGCTTACCTGCTCCAGTCTTCTGGCTTGGAGAATTCCATGTACAGTACAGTCCATGGGGTCACAAACAGCTGAATACAACCGAGCGACTTTCACTTTCACTAGTAAACTAACCACTTGGCTTCCTCTCCAAGTCAGATACATCCCTCTAAGAATTCTACTCAGCTGATAAGTGGGGAAAATAAAGGTAACTAGCCTTTCTGGAAATGCATTAGCATTCCTTCAAATTTAAATTATATTTTATGGACATGAATGCCATATTGAGCATTACAAAGTCATTATTTACAGACTTCTACAATATTCTATATTCTGCTGATAAAAAAAAAATCATGGGAATATTCATCTCTTATGTATAGGAGAGCTCCAGGTACCAGGTGATGATTTCATCACCATTATGCAGACAGCTTATTTTAAAAATACCTTCTGCAGTTACAGTGAAAGGAGGAAGTGATGTGGGGTGGCAGAGGTGGGCTTCCAGGGACAAAAGGAAAAAAAGAAAAAGTTACCTGGGGAGTGTGCTGAAGCACGTGGTCAGGTCACTCAAACAATAAAAACGCCTCATGCATTTTGTACATCTCCATGCCAATGAGGGCTCTTTCCTCTGTTTTGCCTAGAGATATATGGAGCTGTAACAGAGTGCAGAAAGCCCCTGACAGCCGTGTGCTGCCATTCAGACCTGAAAGATTCCATGTTATGATAAAAATTAATGTACTCTGACACCCTCTGGGACTCCCTGGGCCCTGGGAGCAGCTAATGAAGAAATACAACCTTGCCAGGGAACAGCACCAGCAGCCCAGAGTCGAGGATTAATTCAGACGGGGTAGCCGTGTGGCCCCCTCTGTCATCAGCTGTAAAGCAAGTAGACTCTGGTGCCAAAGGGGAACCAGCTCTGATTGGTTAGAATTATTCCCTGGGTCGCAGGAGGTCAAATCAACAAAGAGCTTTATGAAATAATTGAGCCCAAGTTGGATTCGGCCTGTCACTCTGTGCTAACGCCCTCTTCTTAAACCAGACAAGGGTCACTTAGCCTCTTGTTGGCCATGAAGATGTGCTCTGGAAAACTTCTCCCCAGGAGACCTGCTTCCTTAGTGATTACCAGACCACTGGGCATGTCCCAGGGGACACGCATTCAAGAGGGGCTTAGAAAGGGTCTTGGGATGAATGCTGTTCCCCAAAGAGAGGTCTCACTGTCCCCGCCAGCCTACCTTCTGACACCTTCAGCCTCCGAGTATCACAGGATCTTCCCAGGGAGCAGGGGGGTCAGAATGAAGAATAAGATTCACAGTAACATCACTGACAGCAGCCAGAAAGTGGACGTAACCCCAACGACCATCCACTGATGAACAGATAAACAAAGTGTGGTCTACACATATGGTGGAGTACTATTCGGCTGAGAAGACAAAAGATTGATCAGTGCTGACTGGAAGGAGCCAGTCATGGAAAATAGCACACTGTGATCCCTTCATATGAAAACTGCACAACAGGCAAAGTGGGAGAGACAGGAAGATGCTGTTGCTGCTGCCGAGTCGCGTCAGTCATGTCTGACTCTGTGCGACCCCATAGACAGCAGCCCACCAGGCTCCCCCGTCCCTAGGATTCTCCAGGCAAGAACACTGGAGTGAGGTGCCATTTCCCTCTCCAATGCATGGAAGTGAGAAGGGAAAGTGAAGTCGCTCAGTCGTGTCCGACTCTTAGCGACCCCATGGACTGCAGCCCACCAGGCTTCTCCGCCCACGGGATTTTCCATGCAGGAGTACTGGAGTAGGGTGCCACTGCCAAGGAAGATGAGTGGTCGTCAAAGGCTGGAGGGGGTTGGGCGGGAGGAAGGAAGGGGAATGACGTTAAATGGTCCGGGGATGAGGTTTCTCTTTGAACGGGAATATACTGAAAACCACTGACCTGTATACTTCACAGCAGTGTGAAGTGTGTAAATTAAACATGAATTAAAAATAAAGCCAGCTCCCTGAGCTCTGAGAAGACTGCTCTATGTTCTCAAGGTGATTTAAGTGACCTCTGGCTTCTCCCTCCTCCCTTAATAGGGGCAGCTGTGGTTCACAGCCCCTAGCCCGTCCACCTCTTTCCTACAAGTCCCTCATGGATGGAAACTGGGACTAAAGCTAGACAGAGTCAGTCCAGAGAAAATAAGGGTGCTTTTTTTTTTTTAGACAATTGCTAGGTTACACAAAGCTATGTGGTTTTAGTCTGTGACATTATTTCAGCCTATTATTAGAATTTTACCATGTCAAGTTGAATTTATTTCTCACCATGTGAATTTTAGCCATTTGTTAAAAGATTAGGTGGAAATTTCTAAAAAATCTGTTTCATTCCTTGACATATTATTCACTATACTTTCTCTAACCTAAGGTATTATNTAGGTTACACAAAGCTATGTGGTTTTAGTCTGTGACATTATTTCAGCCTATTATTAGAATTTTACCATGTCAAGTTGAATTTATTTCTCACCATGTGAATTTTAGCCATTTGTTAAAAGATTAGGTGGAAATTTCTAAAAAATCTGTTTCATTCCTTGACATATTATTCACTATACTTTCTCTAACCTAAGGTATTATTTTGCTAATTTACTGTTTCCACTAAATGACCATGGAAAACCTTGGGGAATGAGACATTTTTTCAAAAATCCTTAAAATATATATTTATACACATGCATATTTAATGTTTCTCATATAGAATGCCTATAATTCCATTGGAAGTAAAAAAAAAACAGAAGGTAATATTCTAAAATATGGACAGTGGTGATAATAGAGGGGTAGTCACAGCATATTCATGGATATTTATGTCATCTTAGATTTGCATTAAAATTATCTACGAAGAAGGGGCTATAGGCTGAACAAAACTAACCACATGCTGATATTTACAGAAGATGGGTGAAAGACTTGGGGAGGTCCATTTTACCTCTTCTCTTTTTGTGTGTATTTGAAAATCGCCTGGGTAAAAATATTTCAAGAGCTAAAGACGAACTAATAGAGAGCCAGGAAAGTGTACAATTCTCATGTTCGTATTTATGTTCATCTTTCTTTTCCCCTAATATTCTACAAGAGGCATACACCATCTTGGTGGCCACAGAACTTGCATAAAATAACATTTATATAGAATACCAAAAGAAATACCCCCAAAATAGCCATAAGAAGTAGCTTTAAGACCTGCCTAAAAAAAAAAATCACAAAGACAGCTGAATTGAGTTCAGTCGCTCAGTCGTGTCCAACTCTTTGCGACTCTGTGGACTGCAGTACGTAAAAAAACCAAACAGAAGGCCAATGTGACTGCATCAAGAGCTATGCCACATAAAAGGCAAGACAGGAAGCCACTGGCTGGCCCAGGGGTACTGAATAGCAAGCTCATGCCTCCAACAGGACAGGGGAGGACGAGCTTTAAAGGAATCAGGAGTGGACTCCTCTGAGCTTGGAAAACCCGCCCACAGGGTGAGGGGAAGGGAACATCAGCTTGGTCTGAGACATCTGAGTGCAGACGGGCCTGAGGAGCCCAGGACTGAAGTCTCTTTGGTGCCCAGGTCTTTAAAGGTCACAGTGAGCTCTTGGCTAAGATCAGTGTGAAGTCTTCCCCTACATGGGGGAGGAGGCACCACACAGGTCCTGCTTCCTGCATCAGAGCAGAGTCAGAAAAGTTCCAGAAAGACTAGGAGAGTCACGGGCTGCAGCAGTCATTCTGCTACTGGAAAGACCCACGAGGAGCCTAGGGCACCACCACTCAAGACACAGACCAACCCAGGAAATGATGGTCAGGCGAAGGCTGGGCCTCCCTGACCCCAGTCCAGCGCTCAGCCCCCGCCCACTGCTCAGCTACTCAGAGAGGAGCCTAGGGCACCACCACTCAAGACACAGACCGACCCGGGAAATGATGGTCAGGCGAAGGCTGAGCCTCCCTGACCCCAGTCCAGCACTCAGCCCCCGCCCACCACTCAGCTACTCAGAGCAACACAATGCTTCCACGCCAATCACCCAAGAAGTGGATTCTCCTCTCTGTGGCTGGGATGGGCTCAGGTGACAGGACAGAGCAACTGAAAAAAGAACTGCCCTGACTAATAGAGAGACTGTACGTTTAAAAACATTTTGACTGCAATTAAATAGATGCAAGCTTTACAAATAATACTTTGGGTCTCAACGGCGTTGCCTAGAGTCTGACCAAGAGATGAGCATCACGTGTCACTTTTCTGGAGGGTAACCTGATGTCACAGACCAGTGGTATCCAAAGATACTCATGTGCTTTGACCCGGGTGCTGCTCTTCCAAGAACTGATCTTAAGAAAATAAGAGATCCAAAAAGAAGTTCATGCAGGCCAGCTTCAGAGTGTTCCAACAGCGATAATATGTAGAAGCAACCTAGCATATGAGAATTTAAGACTGGTTAAATACTCTGACCTCTATGCAGGGGACTACTGGATTCCACCTCGTCCCACATAGAGCCACTCTGGGAATACAGGGGCATGCTCCTGGGAGTCTGCTGATCTGAGACATCTAGGCACTGTTGTGCTTTTAGCCAGACACATTCTGCCGAGGTCCCAATCCCAAACCTCTATCATTGGTGGACTCACACTTCTCGTACCCACTACCGGCAGCTCTGAGACCACCTTCTTCTCCATTCAGTTTCTGGTTATCAACTACTCCTTAATGTCAGCTCAAATACCTGTTTGATTATGAGTCAGTGACCGAACGGTAACAACATCTGAAGCCTAGAAGGCAGACTGAAGAACTCCGCTAATTGAGAGGCTCCGTGTGTATTTTTCGGGATGACGAGATATTGAAGGCTTTCTCACAAAGTGAAGAAAACCAGTTACTCACAATATTAAGAGCACAGTGCAGTGACAGGTGGATCAACTAAAAATATAATCTTTCTCGGGGATTCTCAGGTGGCCGCCACAGTGGAGCCGCTGGTGACGTATTGCAAACGTATATTCAAGTTTTTAGGCTGACAAGAACTAGCTTCTCAACAATTTACTGGGGGTAGGAGGGAGAAGGGAGAGACAGGTCCCCGGCTATTAAAATGCAATTTCAGTGTGGTTTAAACAAAACTTCCCAACATGTCAATTATGTGAGAGGAGAATTTCAATGTGCCTACAGGCGTGGTCAGAAGGTATCAGGAGGAACACCGAGCTGGATTCGCCAGCCAAGCTGGGAAATACAATTTTAAACCAACCACAAACACTGTGACACTTTTTTTTTTCTGAGTCTTACACGCGTTCTCTGTGTCCGTGCTTGTACGGGTCTGAGAAGAGCTTGGTCATGCGGCTCAAGCCCACACCTGGCTAGAACGGCAGCTGTATTTTCTGTACCTGAAATAACTATTACACAAAATTACTTTACAATTTGTCTCCCAAGATGTTCTAACATACAACCTCCATACCATCCAAGGAGGTATCAAGGCAAGAACTTCAAATGGCTAAGAACTGGTGCCTTAAAATCAAAGTTTAGCTTGTTGGGACCAGACTCCGGCCATGACAGGCTCAGTGAGTTACACTAGGCCTAAAGATAAAACCTGAGTCATGTTTCTGGAAATTATATCCTTAAAATAATCAGGAGAGTCCCCATTCACACCAAACCTCAGCCAATTATGTAATGCCAGCTACCCTGTTACTAAGACAAAGAACTGCCTGTATATAAGCAGCCACGACCGAGAGCTCGGGGCCCTTGTCGGATTCCACTGCGCTGGATGAGACTTGGGCCCTAGCTCGAGGTAGCAATAAAAGCCCTTTCATGCTACTGCATTGCTGTGGACGTCTTATTCTCTCCGTTCTGGTGACTCGGACTCTGGGCACAACAAGCTCACCAGCACAACGGTGAGTTTCCACTCCTGGTTGCTCTTCCTTCCCTCCTTCCGCTCTTTCTTCCCTCCCTCACCCTCGCCCACCCA
>SJYA01002340.1:88171-167598 GCA_006410615.1 Neotragus moschatus | reverse complement strand
CCATCCACTCCCCTTCTGGAGCTCAGGCTCTGGCAGTAAAGTTAACACTTGCAAAGGACGATGACGATGACAACAAAAATGACATTACGATCTGAAACGCGTTAAGTCTTTACTAGCTATTCAGGTACTACATTTCATGAACACTTTGTTATTTAAACCTTTCAACCAGCCCGCAAGGGTACTACCGTCACCTCCCACTTTTACTGATGAAGAAACTGAGGATCAGAGAGATGAAGGAGTGTGCCAAGGTCACCATGCTAGTAAGGTGTGGAACAGGGCCTCTGAGGTTAGCCAAGGTTTCTGCTTCTCTGGGGCTCAGCCTAACAAAGAGAAACCAATATAGAAAAAAGCATCTGCAAAGTACTCCATGCCCAGTGAGTGGGTGTATGGCCGATGCTCCCACAAGTGACTCCTCAATCCAGTGACAGTGTGGACTTGTGAGGAGGGTGAAAGCAAGGTTCCACAGAGAACGCGACAGAAGCAGCCAACGAGCAGGTCAGGGGTAGGTGGGGGGGAGTGGCACAGGCCCGGAGTCAGGAGGCGGAACCTGTAACCACCTCTGGCTTCCCAGGTGGCTCAGTGGTAAAGAATCTGCTTGCCACTGCAGGAGACGTGGGTTCGATCCCTGGGTCAGGAAGATCCCCTGGAGAAGGAAATGGCAACCCACTCCAGAATTCTTGCCTGGAAAATCCCATAAACAGAGGAGCCTGGAAGGCTATAGTCCGTGGGGTCACAAAGAGTCGGACACAACTTAGAAGCTCACCAGCAAAGCAGAACACAGAGGCACTGGGCTGGGGCGACCTGATCTATAAATGAAGCAGCAGGATGGACCAGCCTCCAGAGATCACCCAAGGGTCTTACTTGCAGGAAAGGATCAGAGCTGGGTTTGTGTTTGAGAGCAACCACTCTGGCAGTTCAGATGTCTGAATTGCAAAGTGACCCTCTGGTCGCCTGTTGTCTACCAGATCAGACACCTTCTAGGTATTTGGGAGAAAAACCACCTGACCACTTAATTGAGGGGATGAACCTCTCTTTCCGTGAGTGGTGTTTAACCTCTTTCACACGTATTTCAGCAATACAATTTCCTCTCGATCATAGGAAACTGGCTGGAAGGTGCATCCCCTTCAACCTTGAAGTGACCTTAACTACTTTCCCAGCAGGCAGGGGTTGCCGTCCATCTTACTGGTAAGACAAAACTCCTTCAGAGACACCACATCCTACATGACGCATTTCTGAATGAGACAGAGCTTTCTGACTTTCCAAACTACTATCGAAGCGGAGCTCAACAACAGAGCAGATTTTGGACTCAGCTCTAGAGAAGGCAATGGCAACCCACTCCAGTACTCTTGCCTGGAGAATCCCATGGAGGGAGGAGCCTGGTAGGCTACAGTCCGTGGAGTCGCAAAGAGTCGGACACAACTGGGCGACTTCACTTCACTTTCACTAGTCTCACCATCTACTAACTGGCATGAGCTGGGTCAAGATCTTTAATCTCTTTCCTGCTGATTTGCGACTTCACTTTCACTTTTCACTTTCCCGCATTGGAGAAGGGAATGGCAACCCACTCCAGTGTTCTTGCCCGGAGAATCCCAGGGNGAGTCGCAAAGAGTCGGACACAACTGGGCGACTTCACTTCACTTTCACTAGTCTCACCATCTACTAACTGGCATGAGCTGGGTCAAGATCTTTAATCTCTTTCCTGCTGATTTGCGACTTCACTTTCACTTTTCACTTTCCCGCATTGGAGAAGGGAATGGCAACCCACTCCAGTGTTCTTGCCCGGAGAATCCCAGGGACGGCAGAGCCTGGTGGGCTGCCGTCTGTGGGGTCGCACAGAGTTGGACACGACTGAAGCGACTTAGCAGCAGCAGCAGCAGCAGCTGATTTCTTGATCCGTGAAATGTGGTTGAGCATCATATTAGGCTGAACCATAAGACAATGCCTTTCTTCTACAATTTTTGACCTGCCCCATGAAGTCCTTGTGAGGATAAAATGGGATGGCAGATGAGTGCTTAGCTGTGTATGACACGTAATAAACAGGTGATAAATATTAGCAATTACTACCTCTATCATCATTTTGCAGTTCCAAGTCCCAGGCAGGGCTTTGGCGTCTTCAGTATTTAAACAATACTTGCTTGTCTTAGTTGACCTGCTTTCCCGTATGGTGGCATTTCCACAACTCAGCACAGCACACTGTTCTATTCAAACTCTTACCTCTTCTTTCAGTCTCTAAGGAACGCAGAGTGCTATCTGCAGAGAACTGAAATGAACCATGCCCACAACACTGGCTATATATACTGATTTATCTGGACCAAACCTAACAAAATCCAAAATGGAATGTGTCTCTCATAGTGAGCAAAGATGCTTTTCAAATGAGTTACCCTTCAAGGGACAAGGGGATTCTAGTCCAAAGGTTTACAAACCACAACCCCCAGACCAAATCCCAAATCCAACCCACCTCCTGTCTTTCTAAATAAAGTTTTATTGGAATCTGGTCTTGCCCAATCATTTACACATTATCAGTAGCTACTTCCACATTACTGCGGTTTCACTCAACACTCAAGAGACACTCAACACTGTTGAGTGGCTGCTACAGAGACCATTTGGTTCATGAAGGGAAAACATTGGTATAGCTATTCATTTATATAAATATTTATTTATCTGATTCTTTATAGAAAAACTTTGCCAACTCATGCTCTGGTCCAGTGCTTTAAGTAATCAATGCTGAACACCAGCAACTAAGTTCATACTATTTGCTGGTATTAAAGCCCTAACATTGGCTATGTATGCAGTGGTGGGCTGGTGGATGAGGCAGGAGGCGACCACAGAGTAGCTGTATGTACTCTCCAAAGCAGAGTTTTTATTCTTCCTGGAAGGGAAGGTTTTTTTGTGTGTCTTCAATTAACATACATCACTTTGACTTCCGGAAACATGATAGTGATGGCTGAACCTAGAATTCTGTTGGGAAATCAAAACTGTTTATTTTGCAAACATCGCTGTGGTTAATTCAAACACATTTTCATGTATTCCTTGGCAGTGATGACTTTTAATGATGGCAAAATGGCTCACTGAAACTTTTTTTTTCCCTAACACATTTAATTGCGAAATGGCTCTTAATTAATTTAACAACCATTCTTCTTCAGTAAGGATATGTTTTTGAAGATAGTCAGCACTGCACAAAGCTATATAAAAAAAAAATCCTTAAGCTTCACGACTATTTTAAGAGTGATAGGCACAGGAGAAGTGAGAGGGCAAATGGTTTAATTTCAATGTCTAGCCCAGTTCCTGCCATTGTTGTAAACACTAAATAATTAATGACATGAAGGGAAAAACTTTTAAAAATAAGCCAAAAGAGGAGGGGAGAAGAGGCATATGGAGTACTTTGGTATCTCACAATATAGAGGTTAATTATTTTTACTGTGGCCCACTGTAATTCTCACTTATTCAAAGCAAGCTGCCCTTAAGGCCACTCAAATCATCTGGAAAGCTGCCTAAAACCAGGGGAAACAATAGCAGCAATGGCAAAGGAGACAGTCTACCCATTTGCTCCAAAAGAGAACTGGGAAGTACCCCGAGTCCATGGCTTTGCGAAGAGTAGCAAAGACCAGCGGGAAGAGTATACAGCAGAGTACTGAGTACTCTGTGACAGTGGAGCGTCACTATAGGAACAGGATTTCTGCTCAGGGCTGGCCATGCACACAGTTTATGGGCAACGTGAAGCTCTTTCCTGCCTGGGCTGCGAGGGATCTCAAAGCTCGTTTCCAGACCTAGTTTTTAAAAAAACACTTACTTATTGGCTGCACCAAGTCTTAGCTGTGGCATGAGGGAGCTCTGATCGTTGCTGCAGCATGAGGGACCTAGTTTCCTGATGAGGGATCAAACCTGGGCCCCCTGCACTGGGAAGTGGAGTCTTAGCCACTGGACTACCAGGGAAGTCCCCAGGTCCACTTTGTTAATGGTTGTAAAGACTTCATGAGACCCACACTTCCTCTACAATCACGTCTGACCAGTCCACTCTTAGCCTCCTTTTCTGTTTCGACGGAAATCTATCTTATTTCCACTGTATCATACTGGATATATTCGTGAAAGCCTCTCGAGGCATTTGAGGTTCAAGACAGGAACACACACACACCGTGCCAGCCACGGGCACAGTGCTCCGAGGCATGCCTGCCTGCCTCTTGCGTGGCCTCCTCTTCTCAACACGCCTGGCAGGTCAGTGCAGGGGCCTGCTCGACATGCCCCTGCAGAGCGGGGCCCGGAACGCCCAGCCCACGGCCGCGAGGCTGGCAAAGAGCAGAGCTTGGGTGTGAGCCGAAGCTCGTCACTCCCCCAAAACTCTGTTCTTCCTGCTGCCACAGGGGCACATTAGGGCGCACCTGGGCCCTCGGACACGGCCAGCCCACTTGCTGCTTTGGGAAGTGAAGTTTTGCTGGGACACGGCCACGTTCACCCACCTAAGTGCTGTCCAGGGCTGTGGCTGACACAGACGCCCTTACGGCCCAGGACGTATGAGGTGCTTCTTCTCCGGCCCTTTTCAGAAAAGTGTACTGACCCCTGCACTATACTCTCTGTGACCACATTTTTGTTTAATAAGGGATGACAGAACGCCATGTGTTTTACAAATATTGTTTTAAAGAATTATGTAAGAACATTTGATGCCTAAAGAGTTAAGCTTCAGAACGCAAGACATCTACTGTGGATGGAAGCCTTCTCTGATGTTTCTAGACACGCTAAATGCTTCACAGTATGGTTTTTTAATACCTCAAGGTGGAAAATGTAGGGGATGGGGAAAAATCAACTTGTAGACTTTGAAAAATGTTTCATAAGACACCATAATTAAGATCTAGATTTAGAGAGTTTATTACAGCTGAAAAAAAAAAAAATCTGCCTCTCTGTTTTTCTTTTAGTTCTCAAACTGTTCAGAAAAGCAAAGCAACATGATACTCTGTTACACAAACCAGAAATGGATTTCTCATGTTGAGCAAAAAGTAACAGAGATACATAGGCTAAAATCTTACTCTTAAAACCAAACTGAGGAAAAAAAGAAAGATTAAGCTGTAATTTACACATTGGTCTTGCAGGGTAATTTAACCCTCAAAATTTGGGATTTATTTATAATTTATAGCCCACCCACTTCTGTAGAAGGACTGGAGACAGCAAAATTGAAAACAAG
Organism: Neotragus moschatus; assembly: GCA_006410615.1. NCBI lineage: Eukaryota > Metazoa > Chordata > Mammalia > Artiodactyla > Bovidae > Neotragus > Neotragus moschatus. The sequence goes on along the minus strand of SJYA01002340.1, from coordinate 162,425 downwards.
AATCCAAGAAAATTAAATCTGGGATTAGTACTTTCTGAAAGTCCTGAATTTTCAAGTTCTAAAAAGTGAAAATAAATAACTTTGTTAAGATTTCTCCCTCAAATGTATAAACAGTAAAGGGGAAACTGAAAAAGTATTCTTTCAATTTTTCTTTAAACACCACTATCCAATTTTCAAGTGAAAGTATTTTAAGTATTTTTAAGTGAAATAAAGCTTGATTTCCTTAAATTCTGCTGGAGACAGAAAGCTGAAAAGAGAAAGTAGAGATCCATGACCAAAACAAAGTTCTAGAAATCTTTAGAATTGCAAGTGTTATTTTAAAATTATCTTATGATCAACTTCCATTAATTTCTATGATGAATCAAAGACCTTAGATGATATTATAAGAGCTGATTGGTAACTGAAAGCCAAGCAATAAACTTCCTATATTATGTGCCATCATTGAAAGTTTTCAAATTTCAAAACTGGAATCCAGGTGTCCATTATTTCAGGAATATATAGAACTCAAACCATAAAACAGTATCTGATAAAGGAAATACATACATATATATATATATATATATATATATATTTACAGACGTCTAGAAGTCCCTGAACTGTTGTTACAGGGCCTGTTCAAAATGAATGCTTTTCAGTAAATTAAGCAGTTAGTATCATGGACGCAACTGTGCAAGGGTGTCCCAAACAACACTCTCCTGGCTTCAGAGCCCACTACAGAGACTCCTGATGCTCGGTCGGGATCATCAGGAGGGGTCCGAGCTCTTCTCATTCTGATGGAGGCCCTGGCCAGCCGGGCAGCAGGAGCACGGAGGCTGGCTGCTTTCCAGGACTGCGGTTTCAACAAAAATATCCTGCAAAACTCAAGTTTGGCTGGGACTTACCACAGGCTTTGGTTTGGAACTTTCCAGTAATGCCCCAAAATAATTGGACCTGAGACACACTGGCCGACCACTACCACCACCGACGCTGCGGAGAAGTGCCCTGGGAGCTCTGAGGTCTCCTGGGCTGACCACCCAGAAGAAGCAGTGGAGGGGGACAGGAGGAATGGCGGGTGAGGGGGAGTGGGCAGACAGACCGCGCGGGCACAGGGATGGGTGGGTTGGGGCACGCAGAGCCTCACGATCACTGGCTTGAAGACAACACCACCACCTACCGAGCATTCCTGCCAAATAAAGATTAAACAGGAATTTGAGCGAGCCTTTAGCATTGGCTACCATTTCACAGGAAAAGGAGAAGACAAAAGATACAGCTGAATGACACCACCGGGGTGCAGCCAGTGAGACGCAGCCCACAGCCTGCCCCTGAGTCACATACGCTACACTAAATAAAGAGAACTTTAGAAACTGGAGGGAAACATACAGGCCGAGATGCACTGGCCTCATCTGATTTCCGATTTAAGTCAACTGAGAGGACAGAACACTCATTGCCTTGAATGGTGTTCGGCCCCTAAATTTCTGAGTAACTTGGTCCTCAGTAATTCCTACCAACCCAGAGATCCACACTGAAGAAAACACCTCAGGGGTGAGGTGGAATAAGAAGAGGGGTCACTGTGGATTCAGACAGACTTGGGTTCCAATTCGGGATCTGCCATTTGCTAAAGTCAGGAAAGAGAGCTGGCCTCTCGGTGAAAAGCTGGAGCCTTTCCACTGGAAACAAAGATAAAATGAGTCATGCCTGGGGATGACTGCAAGGAATTAGAGAACATGGGCATAAGTGCTGAGCGTGTTGCCTTGCATGGAATAAACAAATGTCAGAGAGGAACTATGATTTGCATAATCACTGTTAGCCGGGCTCATTCTGAAAAGGCTCAGTCCCCAACCCATGCCACCACTCCACCCCCCAAAAAAAACATAAAGAAGAAGAATATCCGAGAAGAGGCTGAATCCACATGCCCTCCTGACGGAAGGTGGAAGGAGACTGGCTCATCTGTTCCAAAAGCTGCATGTTCCAAAGAGGTTTGCATTTGCACCCGTTTCTACCTTTTCCAGGCTCAGACTACATGCACTGCTGCCTGCCCTGGCATGGCAAGACCACCAGGCTGGGGCATGAACTGAGGGGACGCACACGGTAAAAAGCACCCGAGCGGACTTCTGGCGTACCCGCAGACGGGCCTCAGCACAGACTGCTAAGTGCGTGCGTCCACGTGGCACTTCAGGGGACAGGTTCTTCCTCTCCTCAGTCCAAGGGCGCAAAAAGGAGTGGGTCCGGCATGGGTAACCTCTCCTTCGTTGGCCATTATGTTTTACACACAAAAAGGTCTTAACGTCAAAAGATGGGAGCTGGAGATAGGAAGAGAGCGACGTGTTTTTCTGGCAGTTCAGTCACCGACACTTGAACTCGCTTCTGACAGTTCTCAGAATCCACAGACCTGTGAGTGCTGAACTGTCATCTGCCCAGCCGGGGAAGACTTCACCCTGCTAGTCTTCCAAAGGGAAAGTTGTGCGGGATTTTCATGCTGATTTGTCTAAATCCATGTAAAATACTGGACCCTAGAGAGACTGATGAAAGGAGGTTCGTGGCATAAGGTTGGCTAAGAGGAAAACTGCTTTTGTTTCTGAACCAAGGAGTACAGAAATTCAGAATTCATTTGCTGAAATCCAGAATTAGGGCAGAATGGGCGATCGCTTTTCTCCAAGAGTTTGGGCTTGGTGATCACAGAAGGCAGTTGGCTTTGATGATTTCTGAACTACTTAATGGTTAAAAACGAATGGTCCCATTAAGACTTGGAAGGCAGTCCTCTTATGTAACCGTTGGCTCTCCTCGGCTAAACGCCTCCTTCCAGCGAGCGCTGACACCAGGACTGGAGGGAGAGTGAAGCGCCGTGCGTCTCAGCTCCCATGGGAGCGGCATGGTGTCGGGGAGCAAGCTGAGGGTCACAGCGGATGGAAATGCTGCCTCTGCCACCAACCTGCTAAGGCAGCCTGCGACAGTCACTCACTGTCTTGGATCTTGGTTTCTGGCCCATTGAGAACAGACAGTGTAGCAAGGAGGCTCGGCAGGCGGGCTGCCCAGGCGTGCCCGGCCTCAGCGACCCTGCTGGCTGGCTGCATGCCCTCAGATAACTCACCCTCTCTGGTCTCATCTTCCTCAACTGTGTAATAGATATAATAACAGCACTTACCCTGAGGGCTGCTTGGAGAATTAAGCCAGGAAAAGCACACAAAGGGTACTGGGTGTGGGGCTCATAACAAGCTCTCGAGAAATGAGCTGTTACTGCTGCTACGGTTGATATTATTATTGCTGTTCTCTTCCAAACAACCGCAGAAATACCAGGTCGAGGAGTAGGCTGCCAGAGGTTAAACACTGCCTGCTTGCTGGCAACTCACGCTATGGCTTGGGTGAGCTTAACTGGGCCTCCACCAGCCACCACTCTCTTTTCAGAGCTGAGAAGAGAGCCTGGGGCTTTGGAGGCATGTGTTAAATGCGTGTTAAGTGAAGAAGCAAGCGGATAAATGAATCATGAAGGGAGGAAAGGGGAAATGTTTAAAGAGCTACAGCTCTGTCTTGATGTGAGGTTCTCTGGAAGCCCTGGCGAGGGCTGGCAGCTACCAATCCCTGCCAAAAGGGCACACAGTGGGGCTCGCCTAGGTCCTCCGGCCTGCGGACAATGCCCAGCTAGCTATTCGCTGGAGCACAGGGCAGGCCCCAGGTGGGGGCGGCGGGGAGTGCAGATCTCACTAAAGACTCTGACCTGACATTTCAATCTCAAGGACTCAGGCTTGCTCCAGAAAGGGCTTTAGAGGACAGACTTCTCAACGGTCTAAAAGAATGAGTGAGAAAACGAACGGAGAAAGAAGAACTGGCCACTGGACAGCATTGAGGAGTAAGCCAACATCACGCCATCGGAACATCTGGTCTGAGACACCTCCCCTCCCATCCATCATCTCCGCAGAGAACTGTTAAAACCAGCAACCCCGATGGAGGCCAACCCTGAGACTGCTTCTCACTGATCAGCCTGCTCCAAACTCGGGGACTCTGGTGCCGACTGTGGAATTATTTTACCCTTGGCACCACGTGCACTATTATTAACTTAATCCTTGTGTTTAAATCAACTCACTGGAAAAGAAAAATTGAACGAAGTGATTTGTTAAAGAAATTTAAACCACTATGTTAAATGAGAAACCAGTATTGCTTGCCCTTAAAAAAAAAAAAAATCAGAGGGAACTGTAAAAATAAACACTTGGAAACAAAATATTGTAATGAAAAGGAAGCTAACCACCACCGCTTTCCTCAGTTCTGGCTTTAAGAGCTGTTTGCTCTCTCTTAGGAAAGGCGGTTGGTAAGGGATGGCCAAAAAAAAAAAAAATCTGCCAGTCCTCAGCAAAGGCTCCCTCCTTCAGGCATTTTTGAAAGACTGAGAAAGAATGGAAAAACAGAAGTTCTGAGATGTGAGCCCACGCTTTTGGAACCATGTCCACACGCCACGTAAAACCATTGCAGGTTTGCTAAACAGTAAAACCTTCTTCTCGTGCTCTGAGGTTCAGCGCCCTTGTGGAACTAGAGAGCTGACCTGACCTCCTCCTAAGTGTAATTAAAATAGAACTTCTGCTTGATTCTGGGAGGTGCCTTGAAGATGTCTGCGATCAGGACGCAGCCTACAATCAGCTGGCTTTTTATGAGGTCGCTTTTTACCGATGCTTAGTAGGATCTTTTTCTTGTTTTCTGGGAGGCTGTTATGAGATTGATGACACGTCTCATAATGAGGAGGGCTCAGAGTCAAAAAAAATACGGTACACCTCGCCCGGGCCAGTACAAATGAGCCTCCTGTTTGGACGCCAAGACAGCACAATAGCCTTCCGTCTTCCCGGTTGTGTTCATCTGATAAAGACATTACAATGGCGAGATATTATGATCTATAACCCTCCGCTGGAACACTCACACATTCTTGGCCTTGAACGCTTGAGCAAAATGCTGCACGCTACGGAGCAGAGCAAGGTCCAGGGTCATTGCTTCTACCTTGGCTTTGTGCTGGAATGAGAGAAAATAAAAAGAAATGATAAATAACAGCAAGTTTAGTTCATGGTATCAAGTTACAGTAAATGTGTTATGGAACATGTCGGAATTCCCCTGTTTAATATTAGACGCCCAGAGAGAATATAAATCATCGGAATGAATAGAAGAACAGGGCTTTTTACTGCCAAGTTTAGGGAGGATGGGAGGCTGGGACTCTGCTAAAACTCCAGGCTGAGGGGCTGTACTGTTTGACTCAGCGCCCGAAACAGGATCCACAGAGTCCAGGGGCTCATGTATCTCCTCTCAAAGTGCCTCCTGAAAGAAACTATGACGACGGAGACTCACCAGGACGAAGCCCGCCGCCTGCAGGAACAGCAAAGGCCACGTGGGAATCTCAGAGGCTGCCGTCTGGGCTCTGAAGCCACTGCACTAAGCCTGCCTCAAAAATGAGACACAAGGCACGGACAGAAAGCGCAAAGGCAGGCAAAGCTCGGTAATACCGATGTGGCCCGACAGCCCTGCATGCCCCTGCTGGAGAAACGCACACAGGCCAGCTTCGAGCACCCTGGTTTGGAGACCCTGTGAACCCTGTGGGCGTGAGGCACATGGGGGTGACGATAGTCATGCTCCTGATGTCCAACATCGGGTGACGGTGGGTGGGCATTTACAGGCACCATCGCATGTCACCCTCAGGGCAACTGAAGGATGCCTTGAATTTGGCCTGTTTGACACTGTGGCATCTTATGAGAGACTGGATACAGAGCTAGGGAGTGTGGATGGTGAGACCTCAAGCCAGTCTGACACTGAAGCCCGAACTCCCTTCTGGAGCCACACCGGAAGCGCTGCAGCAGTCACTGAAGCCGCCCCGTCCCACTGCACAGCCCCCAGCACAGTTCCAGAAAGACCATGCCTTTCAAACAGGCCCTGTGTTTACCAGGCCCTTCCGATTTTTAAGTCTGCCTGGACTCTGCTGTGGGCTGAAATGCTACGACTTCTTTGATCTCTCTCCCCAGAACAGACAGCCAGGCTACCTGCCTGTTCAGGTAAGTGGATTCCCATAAGATAAGCGGTGAACCTGGGAATCCGTGTCTAGACCGCAATGCTGAAGTAAGACTAGTAAGAATCACAATGTGCTCAGATGCTATTAACGGGGTGCACGTGGCTCAGTGGAGGGCACCCTCCACCTGGACAGACACACAGGCTGTGCTGAGACGCTTAGTGTGTCTGCAGCAATACACCTTGGCCACCAGCGTGTTGGACCACGACCCAAGTCCCAGGCCTTGGACAGTGAACACCAGGCCGACGCAGCTGGGATGCCCACAGACTCTGGGCCACCTAACCTTTCTGAGCCTCAGTTTCCTCACTTGTAAATGATGAATGTTCATTATCTACTCACAGAGTGGTGAGGCTAAGCGCAAAGCACATAACAGCCTGCCTAGAAGACAAAAGGTGTTTCATCACTTTAACCACAAGGAGGGAAGATGCCCGTGGTGACAAGCTCTTTCCCCAAGGCCACTGTGTAATAAATGGTTGTTCAGGAGGGCGACAGGGCAGCAGGGTGGGTGAAACTGTGTTCACGGCAAGTGAGGCTTCCCCCCGAAGACCACATCGTACCAGATCACTGTTGGATCCTGGAGGATCCAGGTCCTGCCACTAACAGGGCCATTTCCAGGAAAGGCCATAGAGAGGAACTCAGTGACCTCCCCAAACCCCAGCAGTCTGGCAAAGGCAAGTTGGCTGAAGTGGATTTTAAATTCCTCAGGTAACAGCAGCTGCACACCCCTGCAGATCCTGGAAGAAGGAGAAGCAGCTAATCTGATCCAGGAAAAGAGAGTGCAACACATGGGTTTCATTAGAGCTTCCTGAGATCAGGGAATATTAAAGCTGGAAGGTTCACGGTAAGGCAAGGCCACAGCCTCATCCCTCATGAAGGTAAACTGCCACCAAGAGAAGGGGCTGCACCCGAGTGATGCTGTACCCTGTACAGAGGGCTCAGGACTCCAGAAGGGGAGCAAACCGCACCCTCAACCTCCATCCCCACTTTTTGTCTGCGTGATGGATGTTTTTCTGTGGCTCAAGGCTTCGGAGCGGGACGTCTGTCAAGATGGCTAGCTTTCCTTCCCCATAGATTCTTATGCCTCCCGAATGCTCAACTACAAGTTCTGACGTTTAGACGTGGAAACACAAGTGGCTTTTCACCCTCATCCTGCTCCTCAGGCCCCAGCCGCCCCTGGCGCAGAGCACGACACTAGTTGCCAACACAGAATCTTACAGAGCTTTGAAAGGATCGCGAGAGGAAAACCGGAAATTTCTCCTATTAAGGGAGGGGTGGTAAAGACAGACATCTCTCCTCTCAGCTGAGTCCCTGATGGAAATACCCAAGGAATGTGCTGGCTACATATTAGAAAAGAATGCATGTACATTTTTCCCCCATAAAACAGGGAGAACATTCCCAGATGGTGACCCCAAAGCAAAAATTTCAATGAAAGCGATGGTGTGGCCAAGCTGGCCAACGCATTCTTCTAATGTGTGGTCTGCACGTGGTGAGCTGTCTTTTGGTATCGGCCCCCGCCCCCACCACCTCGCCCCTCGCAGGAAGATAAAACACAGGGCTGCCACCACCAATAAGAACAAAATCAGAACGTACGTATCCAGGGGGAACGAGTGCTCACAAGCCATCAAGTAGTTCAACAGAATAATCCATAGGCGGTGGGTTACTGTACTCCTGGGGACAGTGACTCAAGTCCACACCCAATTACTCAGGTGATTCCCCCTGCCCTCGGAATCAGGCTTCCTGTTTCTGCTACTGACCCTGAGAAATGCAGAGGGACTACGTGCATAGTTAAGCCCCAAAAAGGGAAAACACAGCTTTTAGAGAGAGAGTGCACAAATGTGCTGACGTGTGTGTGTGTTGCGGGGGGTTGCTCTTCTGGTCGTCTAACAAACTTCACAACGTGATAGAAATGTTTGTATCGTGGGACGCGCTCCAAATGAGAAGGCAGGGCCTGACGGATTGCAAACAGAGAGCATTTCTGAGGGATAAACTGCTGATTGCTAGGTGAAAGCAAGAGGCCCCATCTGCCAATGTGAGCTTTCCTGCTGAGTCTATGAATTTGGGACTGACCACAATCCGCTTTCTTAGTATAACTCATTTCTGCTGTTGTTGTTGTTGTTGACTTTAATTTGGAAGGAATTATAGACTCGCAAGAAGTGGCAAGCACAGTACCCGAAAATGCTCACATACCCATCTCCCCGCATCCCCCAGAGGGGACGACTTATCCAAGCAGCACATCATCAAAACCAGAACATCGACATTGTCACAAAGTAATTCATTAGACTCCAGATGTTACTTGGATTTCACCAGTTTGGAGATACACTCATTTTCTTTTATTTGAAATATCTATGCGTATAATTCTACGACATTTTTATCACATGCAGAAACTCATAGAACTATCACCACATTCAACATACAGAACTCTTCCATCACCACTGAAGAACCGCTGAGTTTTTCAACTAAGCTGTGAAATCAGCATACGCCACCCAGGACGTGAGAAGTTCAGACCCCGTCTGGCCAGTCACTGGGCTCTAGATCTACAACACACACACACTTCTAGCTTAAAACACTTTTGTAGCTTGGAATGGCCAACAAGGTATGACCCAGATCCCTTACTGTGTGGCTCACACAAGTGCCTCTGTGTCAGTCAAGACGACCTTCAACAAGGAAGGAGCCCCCAAACCCCTCGATGTCATAAGAAAACCAAGGATTATGACTTGTTCAGGCCTCATGTCCCTCCCAGGTCAGTGGGGCCCCGTCACTGTACTGGCCAGGGGCCCAGGCAGATGGAATCCGGGGGTGTTTCCATCCTCTGTAACATCACCAGCCTCCACAGGGCGGGGAAGAGAATACGGCTACGCACTGAATGTCATGGGCACCCTGTGGTGCCAGGTGTTGCTTCTGCTAACATTTTGTTGGCAAAGCACGTTCTGCGGTGGTGCCTAGCTTTAAAAAGGTGCAACCCTCCACATGCCCAGCAGGAAGAGAAATGCAAACACGTACACAATGAACAACAGTAACAACCAACGCACAGCCCATGATTTTGCCCTCTCTACTCTCCAGGCTCATTTCCGGCCACCTCCTGCTTCATAATTTCACTAGTCATAGAAACATTTAGAAAAGACAGATGGACACAGACAAAACGTATCTACAATGCCACCACCTCAATGCTAACTGTTGGCTTTCCCTATGCCCCTCCCCGCTTCCCTCCTCTCTACCTATCTACCCACAGATCTAGCAACCAGCCAACCAGCCCCCCACCTAGCTTTGGCTGACAGAGACAACTTCCTACTAAACTTTGAATCTTTAAATACTATAAAACACCTGTCCAACCTTCCCCAAATCCGCACTCTTTTCTTTAACCACACCAGTGTACACAAGTTTATCATCTCAGGGAAAAGAGGAATGCAAACTTCCCCTAAGTTCTGTCTACGGATGCTGGCACCCATCATTTTAAAGCAGGAATGCGCAGGTGGCACCCCTCACGTGAAGCGGCAGGCAACGTCTAAGAAGCTGAGACGCCAACCTGCTCCCAGCCACTCCCAGGTTCAGCCAAAAGACAGAGTAGTGAAGCAACCCACATATTTCTCCTCTAGTTTCCTGGAAGTCAAGGATACCAGCCCACTGACACTCTTGGTAGAACGAGTCTTCCTGGGCTATTCTTTGCTAAGTTCCCAAAACCTGTCTTAGTGGTTCAAGGGTCTACAAGTGCAGAGTCAAGGGGGTTCTTGCTGTTGTTACACAAGACTGTTCTCTCATACCATTGCATGACTATAATTAGCCAAGTGTGACTCAGGCGTGACACTGCCTGGAACCACAGGAACCATCTGGGGGCCGTGTGGAACATCCACAGGGGACGGCAGAGTCGGGCTGAGCAGGAGGAGCCGCAGTCCGGCCTGACAGCAGCACTGGCTGTGCGGCCGCAGGAGCGGCGTGGCTGCTCTACGGCGTCTGCCGTAGATGGTTAGGGCAAAGTGGAGGTACAGTGCCTACGAGGCACGAGGCACAGAAATAATGATTATTATCATTTGTAACACCGCTGTTACAACAGGACACCGACTCTGCTTTTCAACCATAAGGCATATTACCAATTGCAGTCTTTCCTTTTCTCACAAAATTTACTTAAGCAGGCTGCAGTCCATAGGGTTGCAAAGTGTTGGACGACCGAGTGACAGAGCACGCCACATGACATGCTTGGCATTTATTCTTCATTGAAGAGTCATAGGAAAAGTCTTTTGAAGTATCTATCATTTCCCCCATTTCACAGCCTAGAAAACAGAGGTTTTTACAGTTTTAAGTGGCACAGCCTAGACACTGATTCAGGCTTCGAACTGAGACTCGACTGGTTCCAACACGCGTGTCTTCGCTGGATTATCACTCCTGGCTCTAGCCCTGTTCTCGTATTCTTCAATGCCTGATACTGAGAAGCTATCAAGAAATTAACGTCCTCTATATATTCTTGTTTGTGTCTATTTTACATCATATTTACTTCATACACTTAGAATTTACAAGAGAAGCCTATAGTGAAGGAGAAAATGTAACCAAGGCAATAATGTACATTCGGAGCTTATTGCTAATGGCACCCTGCAAATTCTAATCCAATGGGCCTTAACTGCATGATGCTGATGCCTCTCACCCTTCCACTTTACATATGCTTGGTCCTGATCTTATGTTCTGAAACCTTAAATAGGAGTTGTCACATTTACAGCAGCGGGAGATACCGGTGATGAGCATGTTATTGACACTGCATTATTCACTGAGCTACCATACAGACCTAACTACACTGGTTCCGTCATTTGTCAGAATCCTATGCGGGACTTCACAGCACTCATTTCTCCAGTATTACAAAAGGGATGTTATTGTGGCTGTGGGTGTCAGCCTCTGCTGGGAAATGCAGGAGCAGATAGGGATTTGCATCTCCTCTCAGCTCTTGCACATCTCAGAGCAGCCCAAATCAGCATCGTGAGCGAGCTAGATGGGAGTCTGCCCAACCCTGAAGAGGCCTAAAGAGAAAAAGGAGGCCCTGATCAGGGACTGACCTGGTGGCCCAGTGGCTAAGGCTGCACTCTCCCAGTACAGGGGGCCTGGGTTCGATCCCGGGTCTGGGAACTAGACCCCACCTGTACAACTCTGCACACTACAACTAACGGTCACACATGGCAACTGAAGATCATGCGTGCTGCAGTGAAGATCAAAGACCCTGCACACTTCATCTAAGACCCAGCACAGCCAAAATGTTAATAAATGAATATTTTTTTAACAAAAGGATGTTCTGGTAAGTGCTCTTACTGAAACAGCATTTCTACCCAAGGAGAAGGCAGAGTTTTAAGAGTCTCTTTTATGGCTCTCCATACCTGTATCAATTTGTACACCTCTGTGCCTTTCACCAGGAAAACGCACTTAAAGGAGAGTCCAATCTACAAAATAGGGAACCAAACCAGAAATGACCCTTAGCAAAGCCCTGGGTTTTCCTTCAAGTCTTGACCTTCAGATCAACCATCAAGCAAGAACCTTCATTCCTGAGCTTCCACAAATGTGCCCCCCACCGAAGTCCGCCCTCCCTCCAAACTACAGTGATAAACATGCCTAATAAGAAAATCGTGACAATACTTTTTTCATTACACATAGGTCAAAATTTCTGCCTTGGGTTGCTGGAACTCAATTTATAAAATAACTGTTTCAGTGTCTATAGGTGATTGTGAGGCTGATTCAAGGAGAAACTGTACCAGATAACGGCTTATTTAATTTGGTGTATGACTTATGCACCACGTAAAGTAAAACTATTAAAGATGCTTAGACAGTAATTGGCAGTATTTTGCACTCTGGATAAAAAAAATGCTTATCTTGCCAGAAACTAACAAGAGAGGGAAAATTATTCGAAAACCTTCCAATTTCCCTCTACACTGTGCATTCACTTTGCAGCTTAAAAACAGTTTAAGAGGATGGCAAATGGTACGGGGGTTTGGCAGCCGACATGATCGGGCATTTATGCCTGGCTATTGAAGAAAGAGTCTTTTTTCATAGTGAATTTTTCATCCTAATGTAAGTGATGATTTACGTTAACTATAGGTAAAGCATGGTTACATTTTCCTGAAGGATTGCAGGCAAGTAGAGAGTAGTACAATAAGTTGAAGCGTAAAAGCTTTCTCTGTCATAATATTTATTATAATGGCATATAAAATAGCTGAAATAAATAATAGATGACTAAAGGTAAATTCATATGATAAAGAATCCTTCAGCAGACACCATTACTTTTGACTGTTCGAGTTTTATACACAGTTGAAGACTCTTTAATAAACAGGCCCTATGTCTTATGTAAGTACTGGAAACATCCACGATGTGCTCTAAAGGCAACAGACTGGACATCAGCTAATCTCCTGCATAATTAAAGCCTCAACAGGAACAGCCTATATTTTTTGAATATTTTAATACGTAGGTGCTTAATGAAACTTGTTAAGCATCTGAAGCCCCTTCTTTGCAGAAGTTGCTGATAAGATAAATCCGGCGCCCCGCACCCCAAGATTCAGATAGGTGTACAGACGAATGGAGACAGTGGCATCGACACATATACACGGCATCATGGGTAAAATAGACAGCTGGTGACAAGGTGCTATTTAACTCGGGAAGCCTAGCCTGGCGCTGTGATGACCCAGAGGGGTGGGCTGGGGAGGGGAGGGAGGCTCCAGAGGGAGGGGACATATGCATAACTGGGGCCGAACTGTGTGGCTGTACAGTGTAAAGAGATTTCCTCCAATTAAAGAACTTTAAAAAAAAATAGGAAAAAAAACTCACAGAGAGATGTGGGGTCTGTTGACTATCTGGTGACAGGTCAATGGCAGTGAGTTTCACTGACTACAGAGAAGGAGAAAGAAGATTTGTCTGCTCCAGTTGAAAGACTTCTGACTTCCACTTGAAGGACCCGTGAAGTGTGAGGGATGCTCAGATGGAGAGAGACGCTCTTCATTACGATGCTCAGGATGGAGAGAAACACACGCTGCCAGGCCAACATCTGCCGGGGGGCTCTCACCACGGACATGCCAGCCCCAGGGGACACCCGGTGAGGTCTGGACACGTTTCTGGGGGAGGGCTGCCCTGGTACCTCGGGGGTAGAGCCCAGGGAGGCTGACAAACATCCCACAGCGAGTCCCAGACGGCAACGGTGCTGAGGCTGCGGGTGTAGGTCTGGGGAGAGGGACTTGATTCACCCCAAGTGGGCTTCAACGATTTAAATTTATCCTTATTTATAAAAATAAAACTGGTTCACTGAGCAAAGTACAAACAATACAGAAGTGGATAATGTATCAAGTGAAAGTATCTGGAATCCTGCTGCCCCAAGATAAACAGAGTGACAGTTTGAGGCAAACCCTTCCAGGATACATTTTCTACACGTATAAAAACCACTGGGCCACCACGGATTTCTAAACACACTGTATCGCAGTTTATGTGTTATTCTATTCTATAATCTGATTTTCCACAATTAACACATAATAGAATACACCTACATAGAACTCCACCCACAGTCTTTTCAACCAGTAGGTTTAGCCAGTGGAGGAGTGTTCAAACATTTATTAAAAATTGATCTGGGGCTTCTCTGGTGGTACAGTGGTTAAAGCTCTGAGCTCAGATACAGGGTTTGATCCCTGGTCAGGGAGCCAATACCTCATATATTGCACAGCACAACCAAAAATAAAAAATAAAAAAAATAAAAAATTTTAATCCAATTAAAAATTTATTAAAAAAAAAAAAAAAACAATCCCCTTGGATGTCTCTGTCCTCCACAGCCTTCACTAACTTCGTGAACTTTTTACTTAAATTCCCAAAGCTTGACCTTTCTTACCTGTAAAAAATAGAAATAATAGAAGAATCTCTTCCCTGGGATTACTGTGGGAACTCAATAAGATAACATGCATGGGAAGCACCTTAAACACATATGCTCTAAGTGTTAACTATTGCTGTTGCTGTAATCAATATTACTTTATGTAGTTTCCAGGTTTTTGTTCCTAAAAGCAATGTTGTAATATCTGTGTTTTGCAATAAACAATTTTTTTTTTCTATAGGATAAGATCCTAGAAGTAGAACTGCCATGTCAAGCGACATCTGTATTTTAAATTTTGATGCATTTTTTGCTGGGTGTCCTCCAAGAAGGTTAGAGCAATTTGTAGTCCCAAGAACACTGCAGGAGACTATGAAAGAAAACCAAAACAACTGGCAATTCACACTAATATTTATAGTCGATTAAAATGAAGTTTTGTATCTCTGTCTCTGATTTCTGGTACACAGTGAGTGGCAGTAGGTTTTTAAGTCAGGGTTTAATTTAGAAAATAAATGAATGAAAAATGCACCACCTGAACCCAGGACAAATTCCTCAGAAGAGATGAAAGTAGGCTAGTGACGCTGGCAACATAATCTGCTGGAAAGCCAGGCTTTTCTCCTGAAGCTTCAGGCCCACTGGCTGCCAGCCTGCCACTCAGAAGCTGGCACTCAGAAGCTGATGACAAATGTGAGCCCGGTATGCAGAGCACGCAGTAAACATGCAGCAGCATCGTCATGCCTGGGGAGCGTACGACAGTCACTTTCAATTTATGGGTGAGTCCAAAGAGAGGAATCTTTCTGAGGTTCCGCAGAAGCAAAGCGGCATATTCAACAGACAAACTAGAAAAGGTTAAAAAGAGTATGTGCTTCCGAGAGAGCCACAGTTTCCTGCTTAAGGTGGCATCTGTCTAAACTGCCTCTAATAAGTTCCAACAAAAGCACCCAGAAAGGCAGAAGAGCTAGAAACTCATACACAGCGCCCGCGCGCGCGCACACACACACACACATCACAGTCAAGGTGTCCCCAAATGCTGCACGTCTTCTACATTAGCTATGGGACCAAATAACTTACTCGTAAAAATGAACTGGAAAAGGAATTGAAACAGCAATAACAAAGAAGATGCTCTTTTTTAGGGAGGGTGATTTAGTTGAGTTATTAACTCACTTATGGCCTGGTTTTGCTGGTTAAAACGGTAAGAGACAGTAAACAGCTTTCTACTACTATGTAAGAGAAAATGTAAATCATGTATGTGAAAGCTTCAAGAAGAAAAATATCAGGAGGGAGGGAGAAAGGAAACAGAGGAGGGGAGGGGAGGGAAAGGATACGAGAGAGAGAAAGATGGGGGAGGAGGAGGAGGGACAAAGTCAGTTTAGCTCCCAAACTAGCAGCAGCGGGGGGAAAAAAAATGCTTGGGGTCCACGGGATACTAAGAAACTGGATCGATGCAAAAATAAAATCCAAAAAAGAACTAAAATTATTAACAAAGGAAAACATCTGATACAGAGGAAACACAAAGTGAAATTTAGAAATTAGTACAGATTCACACCTAATCACAAGAAAAATGAAAAGGACTTAAATTCACACGTTAAAGGCAGAAGCCAACTAGAATTCAAGAATGACCTCTATGCTGTATAAAATAGTGTGGACAGAGAAAAGCAGCACCTCCCAGACCTGCTCTCCCTAGTCCACAGTACTGGGCTATGTTGAGAAGAGATCTACCATCTGGGAACTATATTTCCCAGTCTGCACTGCGGTGGGGCAGGGCCTCCAGGTTTCCACCAATGGCTTGTGAGTGGAAGAGTGTGTGTGTGTGTGTGTCTGTGTGTGTGTGTGTGTGTGTCTGTGTGTGTGTGTGTGTGTCCCTCCACCCTGGGCTACTCATCACGTGAACTGGGTTCCCAATATACTTTCTCCTTCCATCTGAGGGATACAGATGGTAACAATTTCTAGTAAGGCCACTAGATGCAAGGAGCTCCCATACTTTATGCACTGACTGGGTCACCGCACCCTATCAACTGGGGACACCCGATGTGGATCTGGAAATCACTTGGTACAGCTGTTGTCTCTCACAACTTCAAGTTGCAGTGCGGTTGACGGCTCCCTGCTGCTTTCACCAGGAAGCAGCAACAGTACACTGTTGGCAAGCAGAAATGAAATTTGGGACATTAGAGGGTTTAAAAATCCAATTGATTCTGGAGCCCAAACAGTATAAAATAAGCCTGAAAACACCTCTGAGAGCAGATAGCCCGTTGCAATTCCAATTTCTGAATCAAAGAATTCAGGCCAGGAGCATGTATCGGATTAGTGATATAACTTTCCCACCCAAGTCCTTTATTCCAGATAGTGGTGTGGTTGCTAAGGAATAGAGAGAAGGAGAGACAGAGGTAGACAGACAGATTGAGAGAAGCTCAGAAAGAGGGTCAGGCGTTCCCTTCCCGTGAGGTTTCCAGGCTTGTCTGACAGCTTCCCCAGGACTGCTACTGAAAGGGAAGTCCTCACAGGAGCCTAGGAAAGAGGGGTCTGTGAGGAATGGCAGAATAGTGTGCAGATTCCAAGCAGTGACCAGGCGACCCTGTCCCCTCAGTGCCCCAGCTTGGGCATGGGCACGTGGCCACGTTCACATCCGACTCCGTGGTCTGCTCTCTCGTAGCAAAAAGGAACAAATGAATCACGTGCAGGTAATTCTGTTAAAAGGCAGCTAAGTTAAGAGTCTGCCTGTTTTCAGAAGAGCAGCGCACGCAGCGTCAGAGGTGGGGGGCACCGCCTTGTAAGCGTCCACTAGAGGCCACTTTGGAATGCACGCGTGTAAGGCAGCTCGGCCTCGGTGCACCTTCTTCAGTGTTTGTCAACAGTGTCGTCCCTGCTCCCTCTGGTTCCACGGTACAGACGTTCTTTCCAGTCAGAGCTTCTGCTGCCAACAGGGGCGAGGGTGGCCAGAGCTTTCATTGGTGTAAAGGGAGGACCTCGTCCATGTGGTCCCCTTCTTCTCAAGGAAAGCAGACTTTAGAGGTTGCACTCTTTTGGGAGCACCAGGTCTGCAGCACAAACCCCAGAAGGATTTGGGGGTGTTCTGGCTGAGGATCACGTTTTCTAGTTCATCTAAGTGTTACTGCTCATCACACAACTAGGAGTTGTCAGACTTCCTGCCCTGTGTACACTTACGAAATGCAGTCCAAGAGGCAAGTCACTGTTAATTAAACAACTTAGGAGGGCTTACTCTCTGACAGGTACTATTCAGAGAAGGGAGGATTAGAGACTCTGCTACATTTCACCCTGTTGAGCCCGTTACAAAGTAGACCCAATCACCTGCACTTTACAAACAAAACAAGGCTGAAAAAGCATCCAAAATAATAATAATAATCTGCTTGAAAAGCCATATAATCAGCTTTTGGCAGAAGTGGGATTTTAGTTTTTCCTCCACTCTGATAAGCCATTCCTCCTTAAGATAGTATTATTGCTTTGGTGCCAGAACTTTCTTTCCAACCCTGAAATTTTCCCTAAATCCAGGAGATTATGGTGGGATCCAAATGTACTTCACTCCCAAGAATGCTGTTCTTTCCATGAACCCAAAGCCTTTATACTTTTTTTTTCTGACCATTAAAATATTAACTTTATGATTAAAAAAAAAAAAAAAAAGAATGTTGATTTCTACCTCTCCCCTCTACTTCAACCTCCAGACTCTGGAAGAGCCAAGAGAGACATCTAAGTCATGTGTAATTGGAAATGTTTCCATATGTGTAGAAATAAAATACTAATCTAACCACCTGCTCACCGGAATGTATCCAATCCACTCCAGCACTCTTGCCTGGAAAATCCCATAGACAGAGAAGCCCAATAAGCTATAGTCCATGGGGTCCAAAGAGTCAGACACGACTGAGCGACTTCACGTTCACTTTCAGTTTCAAGGGCAATGGAGAGACCATAACTGTTCTTGAAAGTAATAAGGAAAAAGGAAAAAAAAGAAAGTAAGTAAGTAATAAGAATTACAGGCCATATAATCACGATTCAGAGGAAATTCATGCCTTCTGCTGGAGACTCTTCTTTCCAAATGGCTGTTAAGTCCTCCAGAAAGTCAGCAAACTTTCTCTTGAATAGGCCAGTTAGTATTTTAGGTTTTGCTAGCCACACAAACAACTCGACTTTTGCAGCACAGATGCAAAAGCTGCCACAGACACTGTCAACAAATGGGTGCAGCTGAGTTCCAATAAAACTTTATTTACAACAACAGGTGTCAGGCTGGATTTCCTCCTGGTGTGGCACAGTTTGCTGAAACCTGTTTCAAGACTAGAGTCAGGAAAGCTGGGTGTGTTTCCAACAGTCTGGCAGTCTTATAATTCATGTAATTTGCAGATTCCACTGAAGATGGGAGAAAATAAAGCATTACACGCTGCCTTAAATAACATATGTTGACTGATCACAGGGGCCAACTGATAAACATGTAGCTCACAGACAGCATTGAGTCTCAAGTAGTGTGTACAAAGAGCGGTAAGTGTCTGCTAACACTGCTGCTTGCAAAATGTGTCTCCTGTTAAAAATCTGAATTTCAGGAGTATCACACATTGTAAGTATCATCACTAAATGGTTCTTGCAATTCCATATGTCTGCTTGAACACAAGACCACTGTGAAAAATATTATGGCCACTTTGGAAGGTTATACAAACCTGTTAGAGAAATTGAAACAAGGGTTTCTAGATATCTTCCAAGCGTGCCAATCCTTGGGCATTTTGAGTGTGAAGGACAGACTTTTTTCCACTGGGATCAAAGGTATGTTCCAGATCTGCTAATGATTCTCTCCATCAAATCGGAAGCTCCATCTTGGCCACTGGGAATGGAGAGCATGACATTTCTGTCTTGTGCGTACGTATTTACAGTGCAGAAAACCAAAACCAAAACACCACCACACCTCTCGCAATGGAAAGAGAACCACGCGGTTTCCTCTTTACCACAGAGAGAAGAACTGCATGTGCAGACGTAGAGTCTGGGTGGGGGAACCGTTTGGGCTGGACAGGCAGAGCTACACACAAAAAAGCCAAAGCAATGGAAACAGAAAATAAAGAGATTGCTCCTAGATAGTTATTCAAGAGATCACATCTTCCGTGTCCTGGGATTTTTCAACCTATATGATAGCAGTAGACTAAGGGCGATGCCTGGGTCGGGAAGATTCCCTGGATAAGGAAATGGCAATCCACTCCAGCACTCTTGCCTGGAAAATCCCATAGACGGAGAAGCCTGATAAGCTACAGTCCATGGGGTCCAAAGAGTCAGACACGACTGAGCGACTTCACTTTCACTTTCAGTTTCAAGGGCGATTGAGAGACCAAAATAACTGTTCTTGAAAGTAATAAGGAAAAAGGGAAAAAAAGAAAGAAAGTAATAAGAGTTACAGGCCATATAATCACAATTCAGAGGAAATTCATGCCTTCTGCTGGAGAGAGCAAAGATTAGCCTTGCAGCATTGTGAGTCATTCTGCCTAGACTGACAGGTTTAAATTCCTCAACCAGGAGTCAGTATCAAGCCTCGCTGAGGACCAGAATCTCTCACTGGCAGAATGATCTTTGAAATCTCTGAATAACAAGAAGCCACCAAGCACCTGATTTACGGAGATTAATACTTCCAAACAAATACAAAACCCACTAGTTAAAACAGGAAAAGATGAAAAACAAAAAAGAATCGTAGCCACCCGTTAGGTCACTGCTGCTGCTTTTAAGTCGATTCAGTCGTGTCCGACTCTGTGCAACCCCATAGACGGCAGCCCACCAGGCTCCCTCGTCCCTGGGATTCTCCAGGCAAGAACACTGGAGTAGGTTGCCATTTCCTTCTCCAATGTATGAAAGTGGAAAGTGAAAGTGAAGTCGCTCAGTCATGTCCGACCCTCAGCGACCCCATGGACTTGCAGCCTTCCAGGCTCCTCTGTCCATGGGATTTTCCAGGCAAGAGTACTGGAGTGGGTGCCATTGCCTTCTCCAGCACTGGAAGTGTCATGGACTGCCTTAGGGGAGCAACGACACGCAGAGGGATGGACAGGGGCAGAGCCACAGGAGTCTCGCCAAGGCGCTCTGCTGCGCTTCACACCCATGCAAGGCTCCGCTCTGCACCCGGCACCTTCAAGAGGCAGCTGATCGCATCTCCACTTTGAGAGTAAGTACACGTAAATTAAATAATCTGAGGTCATTAATCAGATGAAGGGCGGACCTGAATCCCCATCTAACCAATCCAGAACCATCTGTCCACCCTTTCTGCCTGTAAACTATGATTATCATGACCCATTCAATGAAATGGAGAAGGAATACTAGAGACTAACAGTACTCTTGCAAATAATGAAATTCCAAGCTCTTAAGCAGGATAGGAAAAGGATGAGAAAAATCAGGAAAGGGCCAGAAAGACCACAAGTAAAGGAAAAAGCTGAGAAAATACCCCATTCTCCTGCTCTCCGGAGATCCATAATCATATGCTACACTGTTCCCTGCGAGCGCAGACATACACAGGGTAGCACATTAATCCTTCAAACACTAACAGATGCTGGCAGGGATTTAGACTGGAATGTATTTACAAAGTGACAAATTATGTTCTGTATTATAGAGAGAGAGAAAGAGCACCCACAAACAGGCTGATAAATGTCAGCTGCAGTCAGGACAAACGGTTTATTTTTATTATACTGTAACCACAAATGTTTTTTTTTTTTTTCTGTTGTTTTTTTTTTTCCAGGGAGTCCCAAAGATTTATTTGTTGCAGGGAAAAAACAAGATTATATATGACACAAAGTAATAACTGTAAGATCGGTGATATTCCGGGCACCCTACCCTCCTGGAAAGCTGCATCCAGGCTGTCGAGTGCCACTAAAAAACTCAACCTTCTCCTAAGCCCAGTAAATGGTTAATAAATCAGCACCTATACAATGCCTTGTAATTAGATACAGCCTTAGTTCACAGACTAGCCAATTGATAGACAATATCCAATTCCCCCTTCACTGGCTATCAGGAGGGTAGAGTAACTATTAAAATAAATTTAATGGCTGTGAAGGGTAAGAATATATACCAGAAGCTAAAATGTAATCAGTATATCCAAACCCAAAATAAAATTATAGTCTTTGCTGCAAACACGGTCCTTGGAAAGGAGGCTTATGGATGGAGAGCGACATCCACAGGCCAAAAAAGGCAAGGTCACTAATTCACAGGAATGTTTAACCTTGAACACAAGATTGGGTGGGGGCACGGGGGGTGGAGGGAATCTGGCCTGGGGCCAAGGCAAAATGTAAGCATTGATTATTAAGAGACCATTCGGAAGAATTCCTCTGCTGCACTTGGCCAGTGGGACGTTGGGGGCAGAATCAGGCAGTCTTGAAGGAGCTCCAAGGCAAGATGGCAGGAAGGTGACCTAGAGTCTGCACCTCTGCTTCTTGGTGGGCTCCCTGTCACCTCGCTCTGTGACCCTGGGCAGGTTTCTCCCCCACCCCACCCCCACTCCCTAGGAACCTCCATCCTCTCAGCTGTGAACTAGAGGGTTTGGAGCTCCTGGGGTGGCCAAGATCTCGCTCAGTGTCCAATCCTTTGTCTGAGATGTAGAGGGATGGTAAACAGAGGAGGGCAGGCCAAAGAAAATGCAGCTGCTGACCAAGAAGATTCCGTAGAAAGAGAAACACTCTCTCTTCTGGGATGCAGATACCTCGCGGAATCACTGCTAGTTACAAGTCCCCACACTTATACACCCTGAAAGCGAGTTTTTGAAAAAAGGCACAACAGGAACACACAAGTATATTCAAACACACAGACTACGTAGAAGGGTGCAGAATCTCTCTCTCACACACACACACACACTCCCAGTGACGACTGTATGTAAAGGCGGTTCTTTCTTTCAAAATAACGGACCAAAAGACTGCTGCTGTGGGGAGTGGGGCGAGGCTGCCCCCTCTTTACGGCATTAGGGGCAGGCAGCAGCTCTTCTCTCTTCCCCCAAAACCCACCGCCAGGAGGACTGAGCAGGCGGCCGTCGGGAGACATGCACAAGGACCCTGGGGTCCAGGGAACAAGACTCGGTCCCAACCCCACCACCTCCTTAAGGTGTTCCGACCTCCTGGAACTCTGGAGCCTCACTGTTCTCATCTGTGGAACCATAATGTTAACGTCTCCTTCAGCACGGGAGGGTTAGATAAAATTATGCTTGCAGCCTGGAAGACCCAGTACCTGCCTGGCACACAGGAAGTTCTCAATGAACTGTGTCTGTTATTTTCAAGCTGGGGCTGCTCCCTGAAACCATCCCCTCCAAAGCCCTTTACAATTCTAAAAAAAGATACCTATCTTTCCTACAATCCAGTGAGAGCTTATTCTTCCTTTATCCTAACTCACATCCTAGTTTTATCCGTCATCACTTCCTTGTGTCTTCTCGTTTTCTCTAAGAAGCGGCGGGGGTGGGGGGTGGGACTGGGGATTCAGCATGGAGCATGCTCCCAGGAGTTTCCTTCTGCTTCCCAAGCCAGTGTATTTCAAAGAGTGGGCCTCTGTTCGCAGTAGCTTCCAGTGACATGAGATCAAAGGTGAGGAGCAAGGTGGAAGACAGCGCGAAGGGGAATTCACTCCATCAAAATGTCAGTCGAGGGACTGCCTTGGTGGTCCAGTGGCTAAGACTCTGCATTCCCAATGCAGCAGGCCCAGATTCGATCCCTGGCCAGCAAACTAGATTCCACACACCACCACTACAGATCCAGAGCAACTAAAACCCAGAGCAACCAATAAAAAGACAAATAGATTTTTTAAAAAATAGCAGTGTCATAGGAACCAACCAGAAGAAGGTGCTGAAGACTACAGTCCAGCCAAAGTCACAACAATTTGAGCAGTAAAATAAATAATGATATTACTGGACTAGGGAACAAAACATACACTTGTGAATCTATACTAATATAAATAAAATACTGAATCAATCACCAAGTAGGAGAGAGGGGATCACTCTTCCTTCAGAAGAATTCCAATGAATCAGTGTAGAAAGCCATGTGAGAAATACAAAATCACCATTAGGGGAGCACCCCTACAGTAACTGCTGCAGGTGAGATCAAAGTCAGTGTATGAATGTTCAAGGAAGAAAGAGAAGGCTGGCATAATCTCAAAGCATCTCCCCCTAAATATTTATGCAGTATGAACAAAAAACCAGCAGCATGATGATGGAAAAACTCAGCAGACATTTACCTTCACCGAATGATCATGGTGACTTCACCGTTAACCACAGCAAGACAAACGTCCTGTACCACCTCAGCTGCTTCACTAAAAGGACATAACATTGTTTCTAGGATGCTCGGGCCAAACATCTGCTTTAACTTAATCCAATCATTAAACAGGAAAAAAAAAAAAAAAAATCAGTTGCACCAAAGTCTCCAGAGCAGGCAGGACAGGGAAGGAGTGAGGAACTGTCAAAGACTAGAGGCGACCAAGAGGACTTGTGGTTAGAGACGAGGTGGGATCACGGACCAGAATCTGCACTAAGAAGAGATACTGATGGAAAACTGCTTAAGTGAGAGTAAGGAGGTACAGTTAGCATTATAAACTACTGCCAACTTCCTGGTTTTGAAAAGTATATTATAGTTAATTATATTATGGTTAGATAAACTGTTAAAATTAGGGAAAGACAGGTAAAGCCTCCGTGCATTTTTGCAACTTCTATGCAACTCTGAAGTTACTTGGAAAAAAGTTCATAAAATACAACGAAATGGCTGTTTTTTGGAGTTGGAGTTCTGTGTTGATAGCCTTTCTTTTATAAAGTAGTATTGACTGTTGATGAGGCATGTTGCCTGTTGATTTTTTGTTGTTGTTGTTGTTTTATTAGTGTCCTTCTTAGGAAATAAAAAACACTTTGGCAATCTTAAATTGGTATCCTAGTTTCTGTTTTCTTTTGAAAAACTTTTGGGATCCTGAAATCTGAAAATCTGAGAACTACTAACTAATAAGCTCGCTGAGAAGTATTTCCTGATGATTGGATACTGGAGGAATGAAAGTTTATGACATGAGCACTATCCTCTTCATGGAGCACTATCGATATTCTAATCACAACATTAAGTCCCAATGCTACTACAGCGTCAGACCAAATGGAAAGTCACTGTCACCTCTTCGGGGAAGTGCGCCCTGATCAACACTCCCACTGTGGGAAGCAGGGGCCTGGCACAGAATCTTTGCTACTCACATCATATTATGAGTTTCTTAAAAGCAGAGCCTCTTATGCACATGTCTATATCTTCTAAGAGGTATTTTTCCCCCAGTGAAAATTCAATGTATTTAAAAAAAATTATTGCTATGCATCTCTGTAGCTTCTGAATGCAAGTTAACTGTTTGACTATATAAGCTATGAAATGCTGAGAAACTTGCAACCTAACTCATTTTAAGTCTTTCTTTCAGTCCCAAGGTGCGTTTAAAACAGACAAAAAGTCATTTCACTCATTTCCTAACCACCAGCCATCGATCCCTTATACTTTCTGAGTGCTCTTCTTATAGTAGTTTTGGAGCCCTAGTGATCAGTGCTGTTAATAGGGAAGAAGCACAGCCAAACCCTCAATCTGTACACCCTCCATTACAGATGAGCCGGAGAGCTTCCAGAGTTTTTATGTGAAACGCTAAAAATTTTTGTTTAACATACTTTTAAAGTTGAGGAGATTGTTGGAACAAGTGCTCTCGGTTATCAATCAAATGTGTGATCATTCAGCAAGTAAAACAAACCATTTGAAAATGATAAATACACAGCGAGGGTAGAAGTGTAGAAAAAGAGAACTCTGGACAGGGCTGGGAAAAAAAAAAAAAAGGAGTAAACCTTTCTGAAGAAGAATGATCAATTCACACTTAAAAGCCTCACTTGGCCCAGGGAAATCAGTAGCATTGATGGTGACTGTGAAAACTGAAAATAGCATCTGAGCCCAGCAAGAAGGGATTGGTTTAGTAAGCTATGAAGTCATAACGTACAGTCACTAGAACTTACTGCCAAAGAATACTTACTGGTACAAAAAGACGGCCAAAATATTCNCCCAGGGAAATCAGTAGCATTGATGGTGACTGTGAAAACTGAAAATAGCATCTGAGCCCAGCAAGAAGGGATTGGTTTAGTAAGCTATGAAGTCATAACGTACAGTCACTAGAACTTACTGCCAAAGAATACTTACTGGTACAAAAAGACGGCCAAAATATTCTAGGGAAAAAAAAAGTCAGACTACAGTGTGATAGCAATTTTAAGAAATATAGACACATATATTTGAATATTAAGAAGACAAAAAGAGATACACCAAGTTAACAGCAATTGCTTCTGAGATTCAGAAGCACTTACTCCTTATTTGTGTAGGCNCGTCTAGTCAAGGCTATGGTTTTTCCTGTGGTCATGTATGGATGTGAAAGTTGGACTATAAAGAAAGCTGAGCACCAAAGAACTGATGCTTTTGAACTGTGGTGTTGGAGAAGACTCTTGAGAGTCCCTTGGACTGCAAGGAGATCCAACCAGTCCATCCTAAAGCAGAACAGTCCTGGGTGTTTATTGGAAGGACTGATGCTGAAGCTGAAACTCCAATACTCTGGCCACTTGATGTGAAGAGTTGACTCATTTGAAAAGACCCTGATGCTGGGAAAGATTGAGGACAGGAGGGGAAGGGGATGACAGAGGGTGAGATGGCNGGAGATCCAACCAGTCCATCCTAAAGCAGAACAGTCCTGGGTGTTTATTGGAAGGACTGATGCTGAAGCTGAAACTCCAATACTCTGGCCACTTGATGTGAAGAGTTGACTCATTTGAAAAGACCCTGATGCTGGGAAAGATTGAGGACAGGAGGGGAAGGGGATGACAGAGGGTGAGATGGCTGGATGGCATCACCGATTCGATGGACATGGGTTTGGGTGGACTCTGGGAGTTGGTGATGGACAGGGAGGCCTGGCGTGCTGCAATTCATGGGGTCTCAAGGAGTCAGACATGACTGAGTGACTGAACTGAACGTTGTTTCTCAATCAGGAAAAAATTAAGCAACAGAGTTCTAATTTCATGAAATGGATAGATATGATACGTGAATACAAAATATCCATGAATGGATTTACAGCTTGTGCAGGCAATTTATTTCCTGGAAGAACCCACAAGAGATTGTCTTCCAGTGGAAGGACTGATGTTAGCACACGTTTAAAGGGAAGAGACTTGTCATTTAGATTTTTCTGTGTTATTTAACATTTTAGTGTAGGCATAGGCTTTTAGAAAATAAAGTAGCAGTTCTAAGAGTATGTACCTTTCTAGGTAACAGGGAAAGTTAATCTCGTGTGTGGTACCTGTGTGTGGATTCTGCCCAGCCCGGATGCACAACTCAGCCCCTCTAGGAAACAAATCCCCAGGCACACGAGGGGCAAAGACGAGGGGAAGCACCAACTTTCTCAGGATCAACACTGCTTGCTCTCCTAGGTCAGAAACCACAGGCAGAGAAATCAGGCCCAACAAGATCAAACCCGAGTTCTACCACACGTAGCTCCAGCATGCCAAAAAATGCACCAAACTCTGAAACCCGGTGAAGTGGGGGCAATTATATACACACAGCCAGAGAGCACCGACTTTCGATCAGACGGTGAGTATAAAGTACGTAGCAATGGGCCTGGAATGCGAGGGTCAATAAGCATGGCTGACATTGGTAACAATAACCATCACGGCAACAACAGCAACTACAGTATCTCCAACCCCACAAAGCCATGCTGAATGCTAAGAATAACATGCGTGGAAGTGTTCAGTGCAGAATAAACACTCTGTGAATGTATCCCAGGTCACACTCTGATCACACTCAAATCTCTTCCTCCCATCAAGGTGACGAGGATACCACAAAGACAAAGTTCCAGCGGGGTTACAGACAGAAGGGACCAGATCATCCTCTTTCACACGCTGTTCTATTTAGCTAAGACATGACCGCTGATAGGAAGAGAGGTGGTGGTCCTGCACAGAAAGAGCATGGCTCTGCGGAGACCCCTGGTCTCTCCATACTTGAGTGTATCTGTGTGTGTGGGTATGTGTGGGTGTAAGACAGAGAGAGTGGTCTTCCCAAAGGACGGCCTGAACAGAGTCTAACACTCTCTCGGCCAGCGGCTTCCGTGCTGACACTACAGCTACTCTGAAGACCCCACCGGCACACCAGCTGCTTCAGGGCGCCGGCAGCATGGCCAGACGGCAGGTACTTCTGGGCCACCACGCAGTCCAGGGGCCACCGAGGCCTTGTGTGTAACAGGAGAGAGAGCACAGTCGGAGCCCAGCCTCCCCTGCCTGAACCCCTCGTCAGTCTCTAAAACCTCCTTTCTTTATCTCCATAATTGGGTTCCAGAAAATGCAAATGGAACTGAGGCAAAGACATACAGAGCCATACACGGTCAAGCTTCATTTGGAAGTCAGCCATCTGACCTCTGATTGCTGGGCAAAGTGCCCACCTCACGCTGCATGCCTTGTCTGGGAATGTTTATTCCCATGGGATCATCGCCCACATAGCACCTCTTGGCCCCACTGCCCTGCCTCTGCTTCATCTTCACCCAGAGCACTGGAGAGGAGGGTCAGGGAGCAAGCCTTAAACTGAACTGGAGATGCACGACGCCTCCTCCTTCCTGCCCTTGGACTACCATTCCCTCACGTGTATACAGATACACAAGAAAAGCAAGCGTTTCATTATGGAGCTTTGACTTTTCATGGCTTAAGAGTGGCTTTACTCTTATCAAACAAAAGTTTATTTGAACACATGAAATTTAAACCACCATACAACACACACTAGAAAAAATATATAAGCCTACACATGTGTACACACACACACACACACACACACATACAGAGGAACAAAGGGAACAGGAACACAGAAAACCGGTTTCCTAATTGTTGAAGCAGGGTAACTGGCATACAGGGGCTTATCATTATCCTGTCTGCTTTACTGTTGAATATATTTGAAATTTCCATAATCAAAAGCCTTTTTTTTTTTTAAAGACAGGCCATACAGGCAAACACAAAAACATGAAAAAGAAAAACCATAAATGTAACTGAGCAGAAGCAGGTGGAGACATACCAATAATTGTGAGAACATGTGTTGAGTTCACAGAGCCTAAATAAGAACACGCTTACATGGAGTCAGAAAGAAAACCTGTATATTTATTGGCAAAGACATTAGATCATTTGGAAAGATTAAGGATAGAAAAGAATAAACAGCAAGAAGAAAGTGGCTTGCTGCAGAGTTTGGCGCATCTGAAAAATAATGGTCTCTTAAAAAATGGAAATGTTTTCCAGTTGTAATCGCTGGCTTACACAGTTTTTCGGTACGTCATCAACATTGGCACCAAAATTAAACTGCAATGATTAGCTAATTACCAGGCTGCACAGCCATTAATGAAATAAAGTGCTTGATTCCCTCTCCAAAGCCAGTCGGTAATATGTATGAAGTCTAGGGGTTTCAGTAAAACAGTTAAACCTGAGCACTTGACCCCTCCAAAAAAAGAAAAAAGAACAAACAAAAAGAACAGCTGACACTTGGCCTTATCCTTATGCCAAGCAAAAAGACATGAGCCCCTTTATTTCTGGGGTGGTGGGAGGGTGCAGGGAGGCTACCAGCAAACATTCCCGAGCAGATGTTTACAAACAGAAGGTAACTGATAAAGACCCAAGCACAATGCCGCATTGTCTTCGGCGAGTCACAGATGAACCCACTGGAGCTGCTGCAAAGAGCCTTCCTGGAAGCCATCCAGAAATTAAAAGGTGCAAACAAGCTGCCTAATACCCTTGCGTAGACTGAATTCTTATGAAGAAAATAAAGTTTATTGTCTGGAAAGGGAGAAAGCATGAGGAAAGCACTAAAGCAATGGAGGTGAACAATGAGACAGATGTTCACTTCAGGAAATAAAGGGAACAGAAGAAGCCATCGCCGAGGAATTTTACGAGGATCCGACGAGCCGGCCTGTGTCAAGGACACTGGGTGAAGGCAGGGGCGGCGGGCCAGCGCCCGGCTTCCCGGGGGCTGCTGACCTTGCGGGACCAGGCACGGTGACGGCCCGGCCGAGGCTGAGCGCCGAGCCTCTTAGGAATTCCCTGTCACCTCCCAAACTGCAGACTGTCTCATTCTTAACCACAGCATAAATACAAGCCAGAAAGGAAATCGCCAAGTCCCAGCACACTGGTGAGTGCTCCTCCTGCTTCACGTCCATTGTGGATATCGCACAGACTCGGAAAGACACGGGTCTGCTCTCCCTGTCCCGACCAGCTCTCCAGCAAGAGGGAGGGCAGAGAAGGGGCCGCTGATGAGACTTCTCCGAGCGGCACCGCTGCTCGGGGACCCGGCCTCCTTGATGCGTCCAGTGGGCTGCGCCCCCCTCTCTTCCTGTGGTCCCAAGGAGGCTCTCAGGAAACCACTCTTCAGCGCAGATAGAGCATCGCGGTGAAGATCCTTGGATGGTTCTTCAAATCCCAACTGGCGGGACTGCCTCTGAACCCGAAGGTCTTCATCTGGGTCCTCTTCCTCTTGTAGTATCACGCATGGATCCCACATAAGCAATCTCAAATCTTCTGCGAAAGGTCAAGGAAGTTTCATGGGATGGATGACACGATGAAAGGGCGGAAAACAGGATGGATGGGTAGTTGGCTGGTAGGCGGGCGGGCGGGCTGGCTGGCAAGGTTGACTGTGGACATGTGCAATCATCTGTATTTGACTAATTCTTGGTAACATTCTTTGGGACAAACCTCACAAGGAATGGCAACTTAGGTGGCTGATGGGAATCTAACAAGACTACTGAATGGGAAATTATAGCATAACCATATGAGAGAATACCACCTCGCCACTGAGGATCATGATAAGAGAAAAATTCGATTGTATGGGAAAATGTTTACGAGCTACCACTAGGTTCAATAAGAAGCTGGCTATGAAAGAGAATACACAGGACAATCTTATTGGCTTAAAATGTGTGCAAGTGGGCACATGTATTATAAGGTAGCAGCAAACATACTTCCCTGACTCAGACTAAAATGTTAACAGGGATGGTTTCTGGATGATGAGCCTCAGCTCTGACTGCTTTTAGAAAACCAGTACAGCTCAAACTTGGGGTTCACTGTTTTCTGATCACTGGGCTTACTGGGTTACTTCTACAGTATATTCGTCACCCCGAGGCATTACTATTTCATCCACAACGGCTGCACACCAAGCATATTCTCAATCACTAGAAGCACCTGCGTCTTTGCTTTGCCTGGTGGAAATTCAGAAGTGGGCACCGCTGGGGCTCATGCCATTCTGCAGCTCTCGGGCGGGACTGGGAGCCCTGGGTGATGTAGCAGGACAATCAACAAGTACAATCACATGACCAGCTGCCAGGACCTCGTCAGGGCAGGACTGAGATGGAAACAGAGGCACCTGCTGACGCCCATCCCAACCCCTGTACACATCAGGCCGTGACATGTTACATCCTCAGGCCTGGCTGTTAGGGGCTCAACTGTGTGCTCGTAAAATTCATGTGCTGCAGGCCCAACCTCCAGGACCTCCAAGTGTGACTTGGAGGTAAGGCCTTTCAGAGCTGACCAAGTTGAAAGGAGGCCGTGACAGCTGGCCCTGCCCTCATCCAGACTGACTGCATCCTTCTCAGTAGGGCAACCAGACACACAGACAACAGGGACGCATGTACACAGAGCACAGACTGCATGAGGACATGGCGGGCAGGCAGCCGCCTGCAGGCCAGGCAGAGAGGCCGCAGGAGGGACAACATCTGCGGACACCTTCATCTTGGCCTTCCAGCCTCCAGGAAAAAAACACACATTTCTGTTGCTCAAGCCAGTCTGTCTGTGGCACTTCGCTACAGCAACCAGAGGAAATTCAGAGACCAACCCCAACCTATGAGGCATCCCAGGTCCACTTTCTCTCCTGCTGGGGTATCTTCTTCTCATGCTTCCTCTCATTTCTGGCTCTCCAATGCCTTGTTAACCCATCACCCCAGCCCCCAACACACACACACACACACACACACACACACACACACACCAGACCCAAGCCTTTCTTTTGCTCTCACATTTGGGTTATATGGTCCTCTTTTTCAGTTCCCCAACCTGGACCTCAACACGCCTGTGGATTAATTCACCTCCTTGACTACATGACCCTCTTCCTGCTCCCCTCCTGCCACCAACAACCTGGCCTTCTCCCCTACCCTCCTGTGAAATGAGTCTCGCTCAGTCATGTCCGACTCTTTGCAACCCCATGGTCTATACAGTCCATGGAATTCTCCAGGCCAGAATAGTGGAGTGGCCAGAAAAGTGGAGTGGGTAGCCTTTCCCTTCTCCAGGGAATCTTGCCAACCCAGGGATTGAACCCAGGTCTCCCACATTGCAGGTGGATTCTTAACCAGCTAAGCCACAAGGGAAGCCCAAGAATCCTGGAGTGGGTAGCTTGTCCCTTCTCTAGTGGATCTTTCTGACCCAGGGACTAAACTGGACTCTTTTGCATTGCAGGCAGATTCTTTACCAACTGAGCTACCAGGGAAGCCCTCTACCCTCCTGGGCTCTCAGTTAAGATGGCCCTTTGCCCCCACCCTCCGTAGGATCTAAGTGGCATTACAGAGGCTGCTCTGCTTGCAGCTGACCTTCCTTACTCAGCTTCTCCATGGCCCAGCCTCTCTCCTGTGGTTAGGGAACATGAGATCTCTATGGGGCTTGTGCCATGCTAAGATGAAACACAGCTATGAAGCAAAGATCTTCTTAAGCAGTGTCCAGCCCCAAGGGCCTCACCTTCATTCTCACTGCCAAGCAATAATGAAAGAGCTAGACGTGAGCTTTGTAGGTCAGAGGACGAGAGCAGAAGGGGATATTTTTTTTATAAAAGAAAGTTTTATGTTCCTTTAAAACTTGGACATGATTTTTAAGGGAGTCTCATTCTTGTCCTTTCAGATAAGCTTTCAAACTGTTAAACGGAATGAGGACATAATCCATACTGTTTTATGGGGAATCCACTTTTAAGATATGTACAACATTTAAGGAACATTAAGGAAAAGCGGAAATTGAATTCCTTCCAGAAGGGCTTTAAGTACAGATAAGAAAAAGAGGCCATAGGTTAGAAATATTCCCCAAATTATCATCAGAAATTGCCAGGCCAACTGTTTAGCAGCCTCGTGAAGTGCAGCAAGAATTATTTTTCTCGACTTTTAATAAGATAGTAATGCAATTAATTTCCAAGAAAGACAGAAGTGAAGCATATTCTCAGGCCATGTGGAGAATACAAGTTCCTTTATTCGTTGGATGTCTGTTTACCCAGAGTGCACCCAGGTGTGGTAACGAGAGGGATGCAAAGATGTATAACCCCAGGCAGCTGATGAACATGTGGGAAGTAAGAGGAGCTAGGGGCAGGGATGATGGGACAATGTGTGCCCGGGGTGGGGAATTGTGCTTGTTGTTGGAGGAGGTGACAAGTTGGCTTTACGGCCAGTTGAACATATCCCGCAAAAGATACATGAGGCTGTGAATAACCTGGAATCAACACACCAGGCACAGCTGTCCAGAAATGGACATAAAGATCTGGGAGACAGAGTGCTGAAATGTGGGAAGTGGGTATGGTCTCCAGGGGAAAGAACATAGACCAAGACGAAGTGTTAGGAGACATGGTGTGCCTTTAGTAATGACTGTACAACTTTGTGAATATACTAAAAACCATTAATGAGTAAACTGTACGGTATGTAAATTACATCTCAACACAGTTGCGCCATTGCCAAAAACAAAGAGGGGGGAAGGTATGGCCCATAAGCCATAAGCCCATAAGTTCAATATCATTAGTCATTTATTTTACAAAATAAAATAAAATCACAATGAGATACCCTGCATACCCAAATAGAACATTAAAACACTGATAAGCAACTGGCCTTGTAGTCGGCCCAGTGGCTAAGACTCCGTGCCCCAAATGCAGGGGACTTGGGTTCGATCCTTGGTCAGGGAACTAGATCCCACATGCTGCGACTAAGAGTTTGCAAGTCGTAACTAAAGACTCCAAATGCTGCAACTGAAAGTTCCCACAAGCTGCAAGTAAGAAAAAGCAAACAAACTCCCACATGCCACAACTAAAGATCCCGCACACCCCAACTAAGATCCAGCATGCACACGCACGCACACTTATGGACACACACACAAATCATGAGCCTTTGTAAGGGTTTCAATAGATTAAAAAAAGACGAAACTGGCAATATCAAGAACTACTGAGGATGTGGAGCAATGGAATAAGCACAGAACGTTAAATAAACTGCTCCAACCACTCTGGAGAAATGCCCGCTGGCCTCTAAAACGTCCTCAGTCCTACTAGTGACCAAAGCATTCCACTGCTGGATATTGCTCTGGAAACAACCCGCATGTACAGCAACAGGTAATCAAGACAACAAAAAGCAGCGGAGCCACACGGGGGAATACTACTCAGCGACGAAAAGGAATGAGCCACAGATAAACGCACTGGCACAGGTGCACCTCACACTGAGAACGCTGAGCGAGAGAAGCCAGGCTCAGGCGTGAAACTAGGAAATGCAAGTGAATCAACAGTGACAGAAAACAGAGCAGCGTTCCCCAGGGCCCGGGCAATCTAGACCGTGAAGCGCAGTGAATTGCA
The DNA here is from genome assembly GCA_006410615.1 of Neotragus moschatus. NCBI lineage: Eukaryota > Metazoa > Chordata > Mammalia > Artiodactyla > Bovidae > Neotragus > Neotragus moschatus. The sequence continues at coordinate 129,040 of SJYA01002340.1, read as the reverse complement.
AAGAGAACATTGAGAAAGCTTTGTGGGGTGACAGAAACGTTCCGTTTCCTCAGTGCAGTGGTGGTTTCATGGCTATGTGCATCTGTCAAAACTCGTTAAACTGTGCATTTTAAATGGATGCAGTTTACTGTACATAAATTATACCTCAACAAACTTGATCAAACTAAACCGAGTAAGTAAGCAAAAGGCATGCATCCAATGCCTCACCTTTTTTCTTTAAAAATGACCAAAGGGACATCCAAACAGCCCACTCTGCTTCCAGGATGAACGAAAGCATTGCCAAAGGACACCTCTCCTGAGCGTCTACCCACGTCACAAACCACGTAAGGCACTCCCATATATTATGTTATTTGAGTTCAGCAATCCCATAAAAGAAAGTGCAAATCCCCTATTTACAGCAGAGAGAGGCTGACTTTGCGTGATATTACACGGAACTTTTGCGGCTCTGAGAGCAACACTCTACGTTCCAACGCTGCTTTTCAACTAGCTGCCTGCTATGATGGTAATACGCCTAGTCATGGTGATAATAAACTTTTACGGGGCACACTACATGCCAGACAATCTCCTCAGTCCTTTATGTGCAGTACAGCATGTATTCTCTCCACACCACCACACGAAGCCAAGTGCAAAGTGAAAGTCACTCAGTCATGTCTGAGCCCTCCAGGCTCCTCTGTCCATGGGGTTTCCCAGGCAAGAATACTGGAGTAGGTTGCCACTGCCTTCTCCAGGGGATCTTTCTGACCCAGGGGTCAAACCCAGGTTCCCTGCATTGCAGGCAGATCCTTTATCCTCTGAGCTACCAGGGAAGCCCTCTATATGAAGCAGGACGATTTTTAACCCCTTTTTCCACATGGGGAAATGGGAGCTCAGAGAAGCGAAGTCACAATAATGAGAGATGCTCCTTACACAAGAGGTCCCATCCATGAAGGGTGTACCCATGAAGCAGGGTGGTATCAGCCCATCCTCTGCCAGTTCTCAAGACAGACCCACAGCACTGATGCCTGTAAGAGGGCATTGCTGGTTCTGTTCGTGACACTAACTGTCTTGCTCTTCACACTGTCCGCACTGGTTGCTAAGCCCAGGGTAGGCAAGGTGCAAACTAAGAGGCCGGAAGGAGGCTCGAGAAGCCATAGGAACTGCAGATACATTTATTCTCTCCTGGCTGGCACAGCAGCCATAACACAGTCTCTCTGCTGGCTGACGCAGCAGCCATAACATAACCTCATATAACATAACCAGGATGGTGTTCCACGGTAGCCCGGGGCGGCGGCAGCCAGGCTTTCACGGTCAAGCTCATACAGGTGTGCCACACAAAGTAGCCCCTGCCCAAGCAAGTACCTCTTCACAACCACCACCACCACCATCTCCATCATCACCACCTCCACCAGCACAACGACCATCACCACCGTCACCACCACCTCCATCATCACCACCACAACCACCACCTCCATAACCACCATCATCACCACCACCACAACCACCACCTCCATAACCACCATCATCACCACCACCACCATCACCACCACCACAACCACCATCACCGTCACCACCATCATCACCATTCTTGACAAAAGGGAAAGTTCTCAAAGTCAAAATGAGTGTCATACCAATATTAAAGCAGGCTAATGGCAAATAATTGACAACTAATCACTCCTTTATCCATTCCCTACTGAGAAGACAGAGACCTTTTGTTCCCAAACTTTTGGAATCAAAGGCCACATCCTGACAAAAGAGCCTTTAAACCTGCCTGTTGCTGAGTGCATACCCAGACACAGATATGCTAAAACAACATCTGCGTCCTGGCCCTTTAAAGATGTGCTTCCTTTCAGCACCTGCACCAGACCTACCATGAGAAGGCTCAAAGTGGCTGCAACCAAAGGCATTCGGACTTGCTCAGAGCAGTGTTTTATGCCACAAGATGCGAGGAATCTGGAAACAAGGGCTATACATCATCGAGTCCCACCAAAAAATGGTCCCTGTTGACAGCTTGCCGTCAGTGATTGATTGAGAATTAATATGGAAATGGAAGGCTGAGAAAAATGAGAACCTGTATACCAACCATTTAATGGGCCTAGAAGCAAGTATCCAAGGCGAGTGGCTGTAGACTATGAATTAGTTTACTCAATCAACACAGCATCACAGGCGACAGGCAACTTGATCAAAGTTCAGGACACACACACACTCACACACACACTCACACACACACACACACACACAGAAGGTACTCCACACTGGGCGTGCTGCTGAGGGCATGCAGATGGCAGATACACACACACACACACAAGGTCCTCCACACTGGGCGTGCTGCTAGGAGCACACAGATGGCAGATACACATACACACAAACACACAAGGTCTTCCACACTGGGCGTGCTGCTAAAAGCACGCAGATGGCAGACACACACACACACACACACACACACACAAGGTCCTCCACACTGGGCGTGCTACTGAGGGCACGCAGATGGCAGATACACACACATACACACACACACACAGAGAAGATCCTCCACACAGGGCGTGCTGCACGCACACACACACACACACACACACACACACACGGTCCTCCGCACTGGGCGTGCTGCTGAGGGAACTGAGATGGCAGGCACACACACACACAGAGAAGGTCCCCCACACTGGGCGTGTGCTGAGGGCATGCAGGCAGCAGGCAGAGTCACAGTGTTGTGCTGCAATCCCGGCATTCTTCTGCTGTCCCATGAGGCTCAAGGCAAAAAGGAAACAGCAGAAGCAACTATTGTTAACATCAGACAGAAAACAGAGTCAATTTCATCCATGAAACAAGAACAGAATGCTATTAAAGAAAGGGAAATAGTGGGCAAAATTAAAAACCTTTAGAAATTTAAAGTATGTCAGCAGAAAAACTCAATAGAAAAGTCAGATGAAATCTAAGAAGACAAAGATAAAATACAGAAGAGAAAAATAACTATGAAACCATCTGGGAGGTGCAAGATCTAAATGACAAAAGTTCTTTAAAAAAAAAAAAAAAGTGCCGGGGGTGGGGAGTGGAAATGAGGGGAGAAAAGTCACCCATGAAAAAGCATTTTTTTAATTTCAGAGATTAAAAGGTCTCACTAAGTGTTCAGTACAACTAATAAGAATAGACTAACCACAGCATGTCATGTAAAGATTCTAGCCAATATTTTAACTGAAGACAATCTTGCAGTGATAAAATTGCTCACTTTTCCCATGACTGTGGAAAACAACAAACTCGTCTCCCTGGATTCAACAAACGATTCAAACTCTTAGGAGCCAGAAGTACGTAAGAACACTGTGCATCTATACCGCTATACCCTCGTGAGGCACTTAGGTGACTGAAAGAAACCTTGGTGCCCTGGAGACTGCAGGTCTGTATAATCCACAAAACTAAACTGTTCATTGTTTTGTCTACAGAGGAGAACTAAACAGTAAGGAAAACACCATGTGCATACGAAACGTAGGACCTAAACAGCTGGCCATCGCTCCTTTCTAGAAAGCTTTTGGTATCTGTCTTATAAAAATAATTACATATGTGTAACTATACACACGTGTGTGTACATGTGCATTATACATACACACACACACACACACAAAAGATACCACCAGTCTTCCTTTACTTGGCTGCTGGGAGACCTGATGTAACTAGCATCTTGCAGGAACTCTCTCTAAAGGAGCCTCCAATAAGAGCTGAACACAGAAAGGGAAGTGTCCAGTTCAGAGAGGGAATGCTACACCAATTCCACCTCTGAGGACCTCCAACTGGTCCTCAGCTCCTTCTCTGTAAGACGAAGGAAGGGGACAGAAGATGGCTAAGAAGCTCCAGCTTCGGGATTCACCGATGCCTGTGGGAGGCACCGTGCAGGACCTGGGCGTCTCATTCTTAGCACAGAGATTCGCCCCCAGTTTGCAGACCCTTAATGCTCAGAAGGATTTTGCTAGGGGTAATGGTAACACACACAGACGGAGCTTTTGGAAACACCTGCTAGGGGGTTTTTCGGGTAGTGAACCTCTGCTGTGTGAAACACCAGTGGTAGATACACGTTCTCCTATGCTTGTCAAAACTCACAGAATGTGCAACACCAATAGTGAGCCTTCATGGTAAAGTATAGAATATAATTAATAAAATAGTCAGTGCTCTGGGGTAACATAAATGAGAAGGAAATCCAAGGAAGAATGTATGTATCCATGTGGCCGATTCACTTTGCTGTGCAGCAGAAACTAACACACCACTGCAAAGCAACTATATTCTAATAAAAATAAATTAACAATGCTAATGCATCAATACCAGTTTATTAATTGTAATGAGTGTGCCACACTGATGCGAGATGTTAACAGAGGAGACAGTACCAGGGGTAGGAGGTGCGAATCAGTGTGTATATAGAACTCAAAGGTTCTCTCCGCTCAATTACTTTGTGAATCTAAAACTGTACTTCTAAACATCCATCAACATATTCTACCTACCTCCTACCCTGCTAACAGACTTAGTGAAGTCGCTCAGTCATGTCCGACTCTTTGCGACCCCATGGGTTGTAGCCTACCAGGCTCCTCTGTCCATGGGATTTTTCCAGGCAAATAGTCCTGGAGTGGATTGCCATTTCCTTCTCCAGGGGAGCTTCCCAACCCAGGGATCAAACCCAGGTCTCCCGCATTGGAGACAGACGCTTTACCATCTGAGCCACCGGGGAAGGGACCTGCTAAAAGAAAACAGAATCTTGCACATATTATAAACTGGCCACCTGCCACTAACATGTTTTCTTTGAACTTCACTTTAGCTGTCAGCCATTAAAATTGGGAAATATTATTTAAAAGAGCCAGTTTTCTTTAGCCTGCAGTAAAAAACAAAGCCAGAAATCATGGCCACACTGCATTTCCCCATGGCAACAGGCAGCCAGTGCCAACAGGTTGTTACCCCTCAAAGAACAGGTGGGAACCACGTCCTGTAGTTTGACACAGGCCGTCAGCACTCCTTGCTGTCTTCCACAAATGCCCACACATCCCTCTGTGATCTGCCTGGCAACCGCAGGCCAGGCATCTCATTGGCCAAGACAAATAGCATGCACGTCCTGAGTTCCTTTTAGAAATGCCGATTCTCAGGGCTACAGGATCAGAATCGCAGGTTGTCCGTCATGCTTTTGTTTAGTCATTCAGTCGTGTTCGACTCTTGGCAACCCCGTGGATGGTAGCCCACCAGGCTCCTCTGTCCACGGGATTTCCAGGCAAGAATATTAGAGTGGGTTTCCACTTCCTGCTCCAGGGGATCTTCCCGACCCAGGGATGGAATCTGTGTTTCCTGTCTTGACAGGAGGATTCTTCACCACTGTACCACATGACATGCATCAAAATCCTCTGAAGGATTTCTTACAGCTCAGGTTTCAGTGGCTCGAGACCATTTCACCCTCCACCCGCATACCACCAATGTCCTTTGAACTTTTGATTCAACAGGTCTGGGACGAGGCCTGCGAATTTCTTTCTCTAACAAGCTACTGGGTGAAGCTGAAGCAGCTGGCCTCAGGACTACTAGAGGAACTAGTAGTTCCACCCAAGGGCATCTTGTCCTATATCTCCATGTCAACTTTTACCTCCGGGAAGAAAACAATTGACATCTCAATGTAATTTTCTTGATCTTGTTTGATATGATTTGGTGATTTTTTTCTTTTTTTTGAGGGATTTTACATTTTTCTGGTGGGTGGTTTTGGTTCTTTGGAAATGACTCCCATATGGGAGAGTACTTTGTTTAGTTAGCTATTTAAAAACAATGTGGCTTTTCTTTTTTTTCTCTGTAGAAACTGGGTCATTTAAATTAATTCTTGGATTTATAATACATATAATTAGTTCCAAACAATATACAACTCTATGCTCTGTTTGGGAGTATCTTGATTACACAAATGGGAAAATAACTGAAGAGCCTGATGGCGAGAAAAGTCAACATTTTTAGAAAAAATCCTGTTTCTGATATTTTGGGGCCCATTAGGCTATGAATTGTGTTAACATCTAACCAAAAGTGCTTGCTGTATTTTTAATGGCTCACCCATAGCTCAGAGTAGAATCTCAACTATTTGTTGTTGGCTGTTGTTATATTCCAAGGTTCATAATTTGAAAATCGACTTTGGGGACTTTTTCCTTGGTCTATTAAAATGATTCATGTTGCATTCAACATAAATTGTGCATTCGCAGAGGAGGGTGAGAGCCCGTATTCACAGCGTAATAACTAAAGTGAATTTTGTACAAGCCGCAGTTTGTGGCAGCGATGTGGTATCATTTGTCTTAATTTTTCTTTGGCATTACATTAGGCGAGTGCATTTACATTTCCAGGTATGGCTAACCACTTTAAAAAACTTTGTTTTTACAGCCTGAGTAAAGGGAGAATCAAATCTGCATGTTTATGTGATGTAACATCAAATAATGCCATTTTACTGTCTGGAGGACTTGGGGATTTTACATTCCATTTACCCGACTTCACAAAGGGAACTCGGGCTGATATGCAAAGTACATGAAATATTTACCATCAGTGGATCAGGCCAGGCTTCTAAGAGAAAAAAAGAAGAAGGGCAATGGAGCTAAAACCGTTGCTGTGTTTTTCTTTTACCAGAACCATGACTAATATCTTAAGTGGATTACTCACTGAAAATTCAAACGCATCTTAAATAAAATCAAACTCCAAATAACTTAAGTTAAAACTTTAGGTCACATTTTCAGAACAGAGTAAACATTTGAAAATGTAATGCTTTTATGTGTATCTGATATCCACACAGACATATATACACACATACGTACACAAACATGTATGCCTCCTGCTAATGAAATATTTACTCTAAAGAACTGAAACGGATTATCTTATATTTCCATTAATGTCACTTAAGATCCATGTTTGTGTACAGACTCACGTGTTTGTTTTGTTTTTTACCAGAGGCATTCTATAAATCATCTACTAGATTTCTCATTACAGTTTGGTGAAGAAAGGAAAAAGAACACATCTTAAATTTTTTCTATACAAGCATTCTTCTCATAGTCAGACTAAGAGTTGGGTCAGAACAGCTTCACTTCAGTTCAGTTCAGTCACTTGTCCGACTCTTTGTGACCCCATGAATCGCAGCACGCCAAGCTCCCTGTCCATCACCAACTCCCAGAGTTCACTCAGACTCACGTCCATCGAGTCTGTGATGCCATCCAGCCATTTCATCCTCTGTCGTCCCCTTCTCCTCCTGCCCCCAGTCCCTCCCAGCATCAGAGTCTTTTCCAATGAGTCAACTCTTCACAGAGGTGGCCAAAAGTACTGGAGTTTCAGCTTTAGCATCATTCCCTCCAAAGAAATTCCAGGCCTGATCTCCTTCAGAATGGACTGGCTGGATCTTCTTGCAGTCCTAGGGACTCTCAAGAGTCTTCAACACCACAGTTCAAAAGCATCAATTCTTCGGCACTCAGCCTTCTTCACAGTCCAACTCTCACATCCATACATGAGCACAGGAAAAACCATAGCCTTGACTAGACGGACCTTAGTTGGCAAAGTGATGTCTCTGCTTTTGAATATGCTATCTAGGTTGGTCGTAACTTTTCTTCCAAGGACTCCTTAAATTCTATGATTACAATAATGCCTAATGATAAGGTAATTATTTTTATTTAAACATGGAAACAAAATCTTTAAAATGTAACACCATACAAAACACGGTTGTTCTCCCATGCTCAGTTGAAAAGATTTTTTGTACTATCTGCATGAAGGTTATCAGTGAAAGAACAGTCTATGATACAGTTAAGAGCATAAGCAATGCAGACAGATCTCCGTCCACATGCAGACATCACCCTGAACTGTAACAGCTGTGTAACACTAGGGGATTTGAATTCTCTGAGCCTCAGTCTCTTCATCTGTAAAATGGGGATGAGGGTGTGTCCTATGCAGGCCACAAGGAAAATATACGCTGCGTTCTGATCTTAATGCACAGAGCAAAAGGAGCCCTCCACGAATGCCAGTGAGCCTCATCAATCACCATGATCACCATGATGATTAAAACCATAATGAACGGGATCATCTGGGCAACTGTCAAATCATTACATCTGATCATAATGACACAGCAACAGCTCATTAGCCACTCAAAAAATTAGCTCATCAGCCCATTTAACTGACCTGTGTAAATACCTGGGGGAGATGAATGGACATGCTTTCCCTTGGCTGAACTGGAATCAGTCTTTCAGCTTACAGAGTAGACTCCAAAGCCTGGATGAACTCTTGGCTTTCCTCTGATATCCACCGCTGTGCTCTTGAGCTCACTGATTCACTCAGCCCCATGGATCACAGGCTGCACTCTCCTCCGACAAAGCCCTGAGGCCACGGAGAAGAAGACACCTCCCCACCCACGGCTTTGAGGCGCTCATGGTCTACAGGAGTCTTTCTTCTGCTTCATCCCCCCTAGAGATTAACTGCAAAGGAGTTTCGAACCGCAGAGATTCTAAAAGACGAGGTCCAAGGGGTATCTGGGCATCTGTCTCTCTAGGAAAACAGCCCAGGCTCTCTTAGAAAAGCCTGGCAGGCTCAGAGTGGCGGAAAGACATAGCCAGGACACAGTGGGCACAGGTGGGGTGGGGAGACCCAATCTGAGAAGACGGCCAGGGCACTCCAGGAAGGCTCCGGGCGAGCAGGTTTGAGCTGTGCTGGACACGGAAGAAAACCTCTGACTCCCGCACAGGGTAGCATGGCACTCCAGATGCCCGCTCTCTCCACTAGGACCAAGCACTTCAGAACAGACCTCAGAATTCAGGCCTCCTGCGCTGACTTACAGCTCCACCGCCCACTGACAGCAAACAAAGGAACCTCCCCATGCCCTAGTCTGTGGGACTAAGGGGACAATTTTAGTGGACATCTCAAAGGTTACTGGAAGGATTAAAGAGAGCAATCCGTGCAAAAGCATCCCACCCAAGGCTAGTAGGCAGCGCTGACTGCTTTTTAGTTGCTCAGTTGTGGCTGACACGTCTGTGCCCTCATGGACTGTGCCCACCAGGCTCCTCTGTCCATGTGATTTCCCAGGCAAGAATATTGGGGCAGGTAACCATTTCCTTCTCCAGGGGATCTCCCCGGACCCAGGGATCAAATTTACATCTCCTACATTGGCAGGCGGGTTCTTTTGCCGTGGTGGCACCTGGGAAGGCCCTGGCACATGGTAGGGACTTTATAAAATACTATAAGGACAAATCAAAGTCCATAAACGAGGGGCATGTAAGGCTGAGTTTTTCAGAATAGCAAAACCCCATCCTGTTTCTGTAGGCCTGCGTCACATCCATTCATTGCATGACCACTGCTCATGAGTCTGGTGAAAGCAGCAGAGATGGGTGGTGTTACTCCCAGTTTACACAAGCGTGGGTTACAGGGCTGGGTCTGCACGTGTCCACCACATTCTCACAGTGAAGTCCACTTGGCACATGGAAGTTAAAGCAAAAAGAATGAGCAATAACTAGTTCTACCGTGAAGATCGTCTGTGAGGAATCTCATATCCACCTAAACTAGAAAAATGAGCCACGGTCATGAGGCTGTGTATTAGTATACACCTGCTTTATCACCGGGATACCTGACTCTCTTCTTTGGAAGGAGAAGGGGTATGTCTGCAAAAAGTACAGAAGGAACAGCTAAATAACAGCGGTACTGCCTGCGCTGCCAACTATTGCTTTGGGAATTAGTAAGACCTCTAGCTGAACATTTCATTTAATAACAAATGCAAGAGACTCAAGTATAAATGAGGAAACACTCTCAGTGATGATTTCTGCAACTCAAAGATGCATCAGTTACCAATAAAGGCCCTCCCGAATTACAGACACAAATCTGAATCAAACATATTCAGGGACCGTGGGTTTTAAAAATAACAGAGTATGAAAAAAATCTATATTTTAATCTTTTGGGGGGCAGAAACAAATTATCTTATTTACTACATGAATGGTTTCCTCAATTTAATGCCAATCTTTAGAGTCAACTTCCACCTGTCTGAATACGCAGGCTGCACAAGAAAAGACTATTTATATTACTATTTAAAAATAAAGTGGAGAGATTACTTTACCCGTATTGAAAGTAAGAATAACATGCACATCATCCCAGCTTACAAAAACCTAATTTTATTCTCTTCTGTTTCCAGAAGGAAGTTTGAAAAGCAGACATGAAATAGTAAATTAAATTCCTCTTTGAGAGTACATGAAAGGAGGGGGGAGCATCTTCAAATTTTCCTGGCATGTTCAGAAAAACATACAAATACATGCTGTGCACAAATACTGCTCCAGCTCGGTTTTCTGGCTTAATAAACAGAAGAATTTCACATGTGACCACTGGTGAAATTTTCTTTCAAAACTCATCCATTTAAGAAATTTTACATAGTGAACTGGCTGGTTTAGAATTAGTTACTGGTTTTTTGTTGCTGTTGTTGCTATCATTCAGTTGCCAAGTCATGTCAGACTCTTTGCGACCCCATGGACTGCAGCACTCCAGGCTTCCCTGTCCTTCACAACCTCCCGGAGTTTGCTCAAACTCAAGTCCATTGTGTCAGTGATGCCATCCAACCATCTCATCCTCTGTGGCTCCTTTTTCCTCTTGCCCTCAATCTTTCCCAGCATCAGGGTCTTTACCAATGAGACGGCCCTTCACATCAGCAGGCCAGGTCAGCTTCAGTCCTTCTAATAAGTAGTCAAGGTTGATTTCCTTTAGGATTGACTGGTTTGATCTCCTTGCTGTCCAGGGACTCTCAAGAGTTTTCTCCAACACCACAGTGTGAAAGCATCAACTGTTCAGTGCTCAGCCTTCTTTATGGTCCAACTTTCACATCCATACTTGACTACTGGAAAAACCATAGCTTTGACTCTACAGACCTTTGTTGGCAAAGTGATGTCTCTGCTTTTTAAAACACTGTCTAGGTTTGTCATGGCTTTCTTCCTTAAGTCTGAGGTAAAATACACCCAGCAGAAAATTTACCACTGTAACCATTTCAGGTGTACCGTTCAGTGGCTTTAAGTACATGCATGCAGTTACTGGCTTGTATTAAAACAACAGTAATAAAAACAAACATTTTTTATCAAGGGACAGATTTCACTTTACAGTAAGGCTTTAAGTGTCATTTAGCCATTAGGGGGGCTTCCCAGGTGGTGTTAAGGAACCACTTGCCGATGCAGGAGACACACGGACGTGGGTTTGATCCCTGGGTTGGGAAGATCCCCTGGAGGAAGGCATGGCAACCCACTCCAGTATTCTTGCCTGGAGAATCCCATGGACAGAGACTCGCAAAAAGTTAGACATGACTGAAGTGACTTACCACCACAGACATTAGGGATTAAAATCCATAACGACTGTCATTACGGGAAAGAAAAAACAAAAAAGTGCTCCACTTCTTATGTCCTGGCTATACTGGTAAGAAACAGTGGAATTCTTCATCATGACTCCTCCTCTCGTGAATGTCTTCAGCAAACTGCTTATCCCTGACACAGGCTATATTTGGCGACACTGGCAAATACCACAGAATTCGCGAAGGGACCTTGCTACCTGGCCACATGCTTCCGTGAGAGCTGCCAAGGTAGGTCACACGGGCCGCAAAGCCCCAAGAACTATTTCTGCTCCTATTAAGGCCTTTGGTGACAAGAGTCAGCAGATGCTGGAACATCCCTCTTTCCAGAACCTTCCAGGTAGGAGAGTGTTCTAAGAAAGCAAGCCCTTTCTTTCCATCCTATTATCGTTTCCTATTTCTTGCAGAGATGCCCATGGAGGAGGGCTGGCTAGACCAAGTAGCCAGAAGTAGAAATGCCCACATCTGGTGGAAACTGGAACCCAGCGTTCAGTCCACAGATGCCCTGAGGCTGCAATTTCACTTGAACTACTACTTATGATGATTAACTATACCTCATGTGGGCAAAGGTGAGCTGTCCCCAGAAAGAAGGGAGGGACTGGCAGTACCCAAGTGTGGAAATGGTTTTTAATAGCATCTTTCAGCCAAGGCCTTCCCTGGTGGCTCAGATGGTAAGGAATCTGCCTGTAATGTGGAAGACCTGGGTTTGATCTCTGGGTCTGGAAGATCCCCGGGAGAAGGGAATGGCAGCTCATTTCGGTCTTCCGGCCTGGAGAATCCCATGGACAGAGGAGCCAGGTGGGCTACAGCATACGGGGTTGCAAAGAGTCGGACATGACTGAGAGACTATCACTTCCATGTCAACCAAAGGCAGGGACTGCTTGCCAGGGCTCCAGTCGCATCTGCGTTACTGACAGTGCGTTTCTGTTCTCACTGGTAACTCTTGTGGCGATGGCAGGGAATTCACCAGGCTTCCTCATTTAACCCTATTTCTGTATCCAGCTCTTTTGAGCCCCAGCACTGAGCACAGCAGGCCTCCAGGAGCTATTTCCTGAATGAGGAAGAGGCAAACCTTTGCGCTGTTCTTACAGGATTATTACTTCCATCATCACCATCACCTTCTTCACCATCACTGTGTAGAAAAGTCAAAGTTAAACAGCTTGCCCAAGGCTTCACAGATCAAGATCTGAAGGTCTTTACGCTGAATGGTTCTGAAGCTTTTTTTCTTAAAGAAGCCTAAAACAGTTCCTTGGCTGTGTCCCATGAAGCGTCCCGCTGCAGAGCCTGAACTCACACCTGGACGTCACACACATTAGTGTTTCTGCAGCAAGTCACATCAATGGTCGCATAACATGGGTAACTGGGACAAACGAGCATTATAAACAAGAATGATATAAACGGGAGGATTATGAGTGACGGTTTGACTCAAGCTTTGATGCCTCTCGAGTTTGCCCCAGCTTAAAGAACGTTTTTCATTTGTTTTTCAAGCTTTCGGATTTTTGACCTGCAGATAAGGGAGTCGGGACCCAAAGAAATCAGGACGCACTCTGGTTTGCTGACTCGGAATCTCTTGCTCTTTCAATGCTGGCTCTGGATGCTGCTAAGAGCTTTGCTGAAGGCTAACCACCTTCGCAAGGAACCATACTGCCGGCAGAGTCAGAGACCTGCAGGAGAGCACTTCAGCTAAGTGCTTGCAGGAGCAAAAAACATCCTCACTGGGCAGACTAGAGACCACTCTTGAAGTAAAAAAAAAAAAAGCTGGTGAGCACACATGTCATGCTAAAGAGAGGCTGCCCAGTGGGAAGCTGAGCAGAGGGAGCAATGATTTCCCAAAGCAAGGAAGGAGGCAGCTGCGGGCTTGAATTCACTGAGTGCTCCCTGGGCTGAAAGCATGATGGAGCTTCTCCTCGTGAAAGCCCTACGCCCTGTCTTGTGGGTGGTGTTCTGACGCTGAGCGGATCAGAGATCTGATAAAGATGCCCCAGACCCAACCTCGGGGAGGTGCAGAAGCAGTTGGAAAGTTGGCCAGACCTGGAAACCTACACGTTTTTCACCCCCAACCAGACTTTTAGGGACACCAGCGCGTGCAAATCAAGCCAGCCTGTCAAACGATGACAGAGTGATTTCTTTCCCAGTGTGACATATTCATTTATCATCTTTCATAAGACAAACCTGGACTATAATTTAGTCCCATCGCTACTGCTTAAATGAACTCTCGCTCTGGATGCGTTTTAACAGATTCTTCAGCAGGGGGTCACTTAGGGACTCAGATGTCAAAAGGTCGTGATTTCAGCCCAGAGTGGCAGCTCCTGGGGGTGGTTCAGCGCTGTGCTGAGGACCCAGGACTCTGAGGATGACTATTAATTGATGCTGTTGATGATAATGAGCCCCCAAGGGCCATAAGACAACACAGCAAGAGAAATTTGGCTGGAGAAAAAGAATTTTTGCATGGATCTGTCATCCCTGTAGTGGGAGAGTTTACATTCAAACAGAACACAACCTAAAAAGCTTTCAGAAACTGTATGTGTGGAAATTTTTTTTAAATAAAATTAAATATGCTATGGCGATGGAAGTTCTATCTATATTTTAAATAAGATGTGCCTTTAAACGGCTGCACGAGATAATTAAGTCCATGAGAATGGCAAGCAAGAAGACAGAAGCGTTGGTACTGATGTTGAAACAACCATAAATTACAAATGAGATATGGAGTGAGTGCCAGAAACTGTGCTTTATGTTCTGTTTCAGGAAGACAGCAACCCTGCCAGAGATGACAAAGAAAACAAAATGAAACAACCAAACACTGAGGTCAGAGGGGTTAAGTAACTTGTCCAAAGACACACAGTTAGGCAGCCGTGGAGCTGCAGATGGAGTATTTATATTCCTTCATGAAGCCAAGTCTCTCCTCTATGATGAGAACATTCAATGGCCCAGGGGATGGTTACAACACGGAGCTGTCCCAGAAGGATCTGATGGGGTGAAGAGTGAAAGTGAAAGTCACTCAGTCGTGTCCAACTCTTTGCGACCCCATGGTCTATACAGTCTATGGAATTCTCCAGGCCAGAATACTGGAGTGGGTAGCCTTTCCCTTCTCCGGGGGATCTTCCCAACCCAGGATCGAACCCAGGTCTCCTGCATTGCAGATGGGTTCTTTACCAGCTAAGCCACCAGGGAAGCCCAAGAATACTGGAGTGGGTAGCCTATCCCTTCTCCAGCAGATCTTCCCGACCCAGGAATCGAACCAGGGTCTCTTCTATTATAGGCAGATTCTTTACCAACTGAGCTAACAAGGGTGCCCTCTGATGGGGTGGTCAGGTATCCAAAACAAGACTGAACAGGCTGCCCTGCCACACTGCATACAGTCTTGAGCATCTGGGCCCCAAATAGAAAAACAAAGTGACACCATCAGCTGCAGTCCTGCGATAGGACCTCACTGGTCAGGTTGTTTTATGGGGATGAAGCTGTGTGATCTGGGTTACCCTGCTTCTCAGTGGGACTAAAGAAGGATGCAACATCCTAACACAATGTACGGGAAGCCGTGGACTTCCAGGGGGAATTGAAAGTTCACAGCCAGACGGGGGTTCAAATCCTATGCCCCCAGTTCGTAACTGTGTGGACCTGGGGCACCTCTGAGCTTTTACTTCCTCATCTGGAAAGGGAGCCCCACCACCTCATGCAGACCAAGAGACAGGAACGACGCTATGGGTGCACAGTGCCAGACTCAGGAGGCACTCGAGGCTGAGTATGTAATTTGATGAATCGTTGTTAACATTTCTTAATCCTTCTCATTTTCCAAAGTCACTGATGAGGGTTTGAGTTGAGGCCCCCAGATCAAACTACCTTCTAACTCCAAAGCCTCCTAGCACAGGGCAATAGACTGGCTTCCTTGCCTGTAAGGCTAATGTATCAGCAGTCACTCAGGTTACGGTCCCATGGGAAACAGGGTGACCAAAGCCCCTTGCAGCAATCTCCAAGAAGGAGAAATAAATTAATCAAGCTGCCAGACGGAGAAGGCCGGGCTGACCTCCTTCTGATCTCATTACTTCTCTATTACCCTTTTGAAAAACATCCTCTTACAGAGATCACTAATTGAAGATTATGTGGAGGGAAATCGCACCTCTCCATCACGGTGGTAACTTTGCCTCATCTGTCATTCTAATAATTCACTTCTTTTCTTTTCTGAAGAGACAGAGACACTAATGGACTATCATCAGTTAAAAAGGCAATTTTTCCATTTAATTGCACTCATTAAATACTGCGATAGAACAATCGGAAAAGCAATATTCTCAATATTTAATCATAGTATAGGAATAATGAAACACTGCTTCCAAATAAATCCTGGAATATTTATAAAGTCATAAAAGAGCTGTTTTAACAACACCTGTGATCAAAGGCAACATATTTAAAATGAGACACGTAATTTTTCATTTCTCCTGATTAGAGATGGTAAACATTTGCATGACTGTTACCCTGAATGCCTAGCTAGGGCTTTAATAGTCTAAGCTGTTGTGTAACCAGCAAACCACTTCCAGTGTGTTGCAGTGACTCAAGGCTCTAACACAAGCTAGTCTTCCAAGCGAACTTGGCCAAGAAATCTGAGAAATGGGTTGCTGGGCACACAAGCAGTTCTTGTACAAAATGGATTTTCTGAGGACAAAGACTAATCAATCACCACTATAACATTTTAACGGCCTTATTGAGATGTAATTTGTGGACCGAAAAAATTCACCCATCTAATGTGTAAAATTCAACAGTTTTTAGTACATTCAGAGTCCTCCATCCCTTGGCACAATTGAGTTTAAACATTTTCATCACCTTTAGCTACTCCTACTTCCCACCCACTTCCAGCCCTAAACAGTATGATTAATGTCCTTTTCTCTCACTATAGACTTCCCTGTTTGAGATGTTCCATATACATGGAATCGTACAGTGTGTGGTCTTTTGTGACTGGCTTCTTTTACTGACCATAATATAGTTAAGGTCCATCTATGTTTTAGCACACATCAGGACTTCACTCCCTTTTATGGCTGTATAATATTCCATTGTATGGACATACCATAGCATATTTATACATCTGTCCATTGAAAGATTTTTTACCCTCACTCTTTGATCAATATGAATAATGTAGATATAAACAGACCAAACTATTAGTTTAACAAGATCAAAGCGACAAGCAAGGTTTTCTGATCATATTGTATATCATCAACTGAGTTTCTGATGTGTACCGTCTGTCTTCCTGCTATTGACAGAAGATTCTGGAAGTCATGGGAGGATATGGACATCTATCACCTAATGTACAACTATCATGACAGGGGCTTCAGTAAAGATGTGCTGACTGAGTGAACATATAAACACATCTGCACTGTTAGTGATGCCACGGAACAACAGGGATGCCTCCCCCACCGCCACTAGAATTTCCACTGGTGCACAGAAAGCAAGTTAAAATAAAGAGATCTAGGAAGACACAGATCATGCTCTAAGCTTCAGGACAAATCCCACAGGCTCCCCTGTCCACCAGATGGCCTCCCCTTGACTCTTCTGAGCAGACTTTCTGAAGCAGCCCCTTCATTCTTCACTCAGGTTGAGAAAGGACATTCTATCATTTCTCCACAGCAGATGTCAGCAAATCACAGCCCACCACCCAAATCCAACCCACTGCCAATTTTTGTATGGCCTGTGAGCTAAGAACGGCTTTAACGTTTTAAAATGATACGGGGAAAAAATCAAAAGAAGAATATTTAGTGACATGTCAACATAAATATGAAATCCAAACTTCAGTGTCTATATACTGGTTTCTTTTTTTTAAATTGGAATACCACACCCATTCATTTACATGCTGAATATGGCTGTTTTTGCGCTGTAAAGGCAAAGTTGAATAGGTTCAACAGAAACTGTACCGTAAAGCCTAAATTATTTGCTATCAGTCCCATTACAAGAAACGTTCATTTGCACCTGGTCCAAACTAACTGTATTTACATTTATAAAAGCACAGTGGTCTCTAGGAGAAGCATCCTCCAGGAACAAAGAGTCAGCTCAAAAGATTCAGTCAGACCCATTCTGCATTTGCATCCTGCCTCCCAGCACTCACGTGCCCTAACCTGATGGACAGGGAGGCCTGGCGTGCTGCGATTCATGGGGTTGCAAAGAGTCAGACACAATTGAGCTACTGAACTGCACTGAACTGATACTATGATAATTTAGTTAACCTCCCTGAATCCCTGTTTTCCCCACCAAAAATAGGGCTAATAATATCTGCATCACTGGGTGGTTGTAGCGTTTCTGTGTATGACAGTCACTCAGTCATGTCGGACTTTTCGCAGCCCTATGGACTGTAGCCCGCCCCAGGCTCCTCTGTCCATGGGATTCTCCAGGCAAGAATCCTGGAGTGGGTTGCCATTCCCTTCTCTAAGGGATCTTTCCAATCCAGGGATCGAACCCAGGTCTCCTGCACTGTAGGCAGATTCTTTACCATCTGAGCCACCAGGGAAGCCCTCATTGCGAGGTATAAAAAGAAATAAATGGGCAATAATTGGGCACAGATTTTGGCCATATTAATGACTCAGCAAACAATAGCCATCATTATTACGTACTATGACTTTAAAGAAGAAATTCTGGAGATGCAAACAGTGCATTACATTACAAAGGGAGCCAAAGCCCAAATATCACACCCCCACCATGATGGCTCATATCCAGAAAGTTTGGGAGATGTTAAAAACAACAGAACAACAAACTGTCTAATCAGCATATAACCAAATCCACATGGATTTGGCTCATTTGCTATTTTGCACTGTTTGTCCTTGTCTCCCCCACAAACCCCAGGCCCCTGGCAGGGCAAGTGAGAAATAAATACACAATCATCCCATTTATACATGACAAAATTGAAACCATTTGGGTGGATTTTTTTTTTTAATTCAGAGCAAACTATTTAGGAGAGATATTTGGGGTTGGCCATTCAAGTTGCTGTTCTGATGCACTTATTCAAGTCTGCCTTTCATCCACAACTTGTCCACGTGGGTCTGTCACTTGCAATATGTTTAGGAGACACTCAAAAGTGAAATCCATGAGCCTCGTTTTGCTATGAAAAGCTAACGTCGCTAAGCATCATCATTGTGGGAAACACTGCCCACCTCCCCGCGCCCCATTGCCAGCACTGCGGCCCTACCTCCCCATGTTGGGACTAAGCTTCAAAGCAGGAAGCACAGTCAGACCACAGCCTCTGGCTGGGAGCCCATTCCCCACAGCGCTGAGCTGACTCTGCTGCACACGTCCTCCCATGCGGGCGTCCTCACCCCTCTGACAGGGTCTTACCTGCTGGACCACTCGGCTTCCTATAATTTACTTCTCCATGCGCTCCAGCGTACCATTCAAGAAAATGACATAGTAGTAAGATCACATACAGAGGCAAGCCCCGGGTCTTTACTCCCCGTTTAGACATCCTTTAAGGACTGCATACTCAATCCCAAACATCCACAGACATCAGACACGGATTCAAGCGGCAGACCATGAATAGGTTTCAAATTCCAATAAGCTTTCCAGTTAACATTACTCTGTTCCAGTCCTAATTAAAAAAAAAAATACTGTTATGCTTAAGCTTAAACAATAGAAAACTGGAGAGAAGCGAACAGGAAGTGCTCTACAGACAGACTCCTAAGATTCCTGCTGTGGACAAGACTCATTTTTCAATCAAGGCTCATGAATTCCTATTTACACTAGAAATTTTAGGTGGCACACTTTTTTCTCTGACTTTAAAAGCACAAATGCCAAGGCAATAGGCAGGCTTTTCCCTGGGCAGAGTATCAGCATTCTTATGTTCCATTTGTAAAGTTATTGGTTGAGGTGTGAATGCATTGTAAACAGAAGAAAGCTACAAACAGCTTAGACTCTGATACTAAATGAGACAATTAACCTACAATCTTTACAGGCCGGCACTCACAGCAAGACAGCAGCCTCTGTAAGCAAGGAGCTATTCTCATCTTCTGCAATCAAATCCTGGCTTCAATTAAAGACACATACCCGGCCTTAGTACATATGGATGGCATGAAGGTTTTTCAAGAACACACTTCTCTCTTCTGTTAAATCAGGTATACCATCTTCCACAAACCAGCTGGATCGTTTGTCAATAACCAAGGGTGCCAGATGGTTAGAAACACCCAGATACTTGAAAACATCTGGGTACTTCCTTCTTCATCCAGATGTTTGGCGGCCCCTAGGTGCAGCCTGCTATCTTCGGTTGAGTAACTCTAAAGAAGCATTTGGCCAAGAGGTGCGTCCGCTTCATCAGTTCCTTCTCAGGGTAATTATGTTTGGCAAAAAGAGGCCTATGTGCTCCTCGGGGAATAAAGCTGATACCATGATTTTTTCATCAGTACAAAGTAACCAAACTACTTCTGGAACAAAAGAAAAACTAGGGGATGAAAAACAAGTGCAAAATTATCCAGCTGTGCAAAGCAGGTTCAGAAATGCTCAACCATCTTCTTGGAGCTCACAAAAGTATAACTACTCCTACAGACACCCAACCAGAACGGGAGTTTAGCACTGACAGTTCACACAGAAGGTGATTTTAAAAATAAAAATTTGCTAGGCAAATGCGGGCAGAATTTGTTACCATGCTAGTGTACTCTTCTGCTGAAGATCCAGGTGTAATTTCAGATCTGTAGCATGAATGCTGACATGTGTTCCTCCCTTCAGCAAAAATCTGCTTGACTCCTACTGTCGACACAGTCTCATCCATGAGGCAGAGAAATCAGCGCTGAGTTAAAACAGATATGGCTCTTACCCCCGTATGGTTTCCAGACTAGGTGGGGAGACAGAGAGTCAGCAAATATTCTCACTCAAATAAGCACACCTCTATCCATGTATCATGATAAGTGCTGTGAAGTAAAGGTAAAGAACTTTGGGAGGTCTGGTTGAGATGAGGAGGTCCAAGAGAGGGTCTCGGAAATCTGAAAGACGAGGCTTAGCAAGGATGATTGGTAAGCACCCCAGCCAGAGCAGACAGCATGGGGCGAGGGGTGCCTGGAAAAGTTTCGCCTCCTCAGAGAACACAGGAAGGCTGAGAGCAGAGTGCGACAGACGTGAGCCCAAAGCGGCAGCTCAAGGGAGACCTCTGTGGTTGCAGTTACATGAATCTACACATGTGAGAAAACGGCAGAGAACTTATTAGCTCACCAAAAACCTCACAGCTCAAAACAACACAAGTTAATCACCTTCCCGTTCTACATATCAGAGCTCCCACACAGACCACGCGGTTGGCCCCAGAGGTTGGCAGGATGCGCTCCTCCCCAGCGTCTCCAAGGGAAGGACAGACCCCATCGCCTCTTCCACCATCCGGAGGCCGCCTGCTCCCCTCGGCACACGGCGCCCCCTCTGCAGATGCAGGGTCTAGTCGAGTCCTCTCTCTGACTGCCTCACCTGACTCCTCTGCCACTTTTTATGGTCCCCCTAATCACACACGGTCCACCTAGACAATCCTGGATAACCCTTCCATTTAAAATTCAGCTAATTATTAATCTTAATTTCATCTGCAATGGTTCTCCTTTGGGGGTCAGAATTCTATGCAGAGCAGAGCTGCGTACGCTCATATTGTACTGATGTCGGTTTCCTGGCTCCCTAGTTACAGAAGATTTAAACTTTGTAGAAAGCTGGATAAAGAGAACATGGACCCTCCCTATTTTTTGTAGCTTCCAACGAATCTATAATTGTTTCAAAATGAAAGCTGTTTAAACAATTTTTTAAATAGCCAATATTTAAAGGACATATGTGTATGACACAGTGTACTTTATATGTATTATATGTATTATCCCATTCAATTTCCATGATTCTATAAGATAGTGACTATTCCTGTTCTCCAGATTAGGAAACAGAAGCCAGGATAGCTTTAATTAATTAATTTCATAATAGCTTTTATTAATTTAATTTGGCCAGTTAAGTCCAAATAGAGTGACTCTAGAGGTTGTCTTGTAACATGTGTTTAATTTATGGACTCAAATTTAAAGTGCCAAATATATAGACTAGACCCCAAAAAGCAGAAAAGAGCAGACTGATGAAAAAAAAGGCCTGGAAGACGATGACTCCAGATGAGCCTAGAGAGATCATTTGGGAGGCTAAATGCTGACTTGTCTCAGAAGAAACTCCTCTCCCTGCTGCCTAAAAAACCTGAGTTAGAGCCAGGGTAAAGACTGCGAGAAGAGTGGAATTACCACCACACTTGGGGGCCACTGCCTACGAATGAATCTACAGGGCAGATACTACTTAAATGCCAGCTACCGTTCTTTTCCTTCCTTTCTCCGAAATGCATGGATCCAAGAACAAACCAAGCTGTCCACATAAATCCTTCACTTGAGAAAAGTGTCTTCAAGGATGTGTGGTACAGGGTTTCTCTCATTCATCCCCACCCTTTCCTGGTTTTCAGCTCAGGGGACAGGACAGTGGACCATGACCAGGCCCAAAAGACAGTCAGCCCAGACTCTCTCCTAAGAATCTAAGTGTGAGCTGAGTCACACAAGGCAGCAGATGAAAACTGAATCATCCCAAGGACAGCTCGTGGGAAAAGACCACCCTGAGTCTGTGGTCATAGTGACCACAGAAGCCCAAGCACAAGGACGAAAGCTACACACTCAGGGCAACACGCTGAGGCACACCCAGGCCCCGATGCACCAACCTGAAAAGTAAGCCACGGTGTGCTTGCCTTTTTGTCACATGCACGCAGAGTCACACCAGATACAGCATCATGTTTTCCTTCTCAAATCATCCAGTCTTCTCTGTTGCTTGCAGCCAAAGAGCCCCTAGATGGGCAAGGTCTCCAACCATAACACAAAGCTGGAGATTCTCCTATTCTTTATGCATGCCCCTCTCATCCCTCCGTTCCCTTTTCCATCGAAACTAAAACTTTTTCAGAAATTTAAATACACACATAGGGAAAAAGAAATCCTCCCAAGCCCAGGGCTCCTAAAGGTCCCTAGAGGCTGCTTCTTAGGCCACTCAATTATCAAACTCCTCTAGGAAGCAGGGGTCAAGGGCACATCATCCTCCAGCTCTGAAGTTGGGGGACGAAATGCCTCTGACTCAAAGGAAGAGAACTCACATTCCCGCAGTGTTTTCTAAAGGGATATTGTTAGAACCGGTTTCTGCTCCTGGATCTTTTGTGCTCCAGGGCAGAAGCAGGCAGCGGTCCAAACGCCGTGTGACCTTTTCAGCAGCCGTAAGGAAAAAGTCACTACCACTTTGCTTTCTATACCGAGGCTGAAGAAAGAGCATGCAAAGCCAAAGCACCAGGGGATTAGCAATGTCTTCCAAAAAAGAAACAGAAAATGTTTATGGGGAGTGAAAATGAATGATGATCGTCTCACTGTCCACTCTCATTTCCTGGTGGTTCCACCAAGTCCCGGGATGTCATAAACACTGAGAGGGGAATGAAATGTTCTCATAAATCAAGGTGAAGACTCTGGGAAGGAACCGCGGGAAGGCACGCCTGCTGAGTTGCAGACTCTCTGGACAGCGAGTCAACAGGCCTTTCAGAACCTACGGGGCGCGGCCCCGGAGCAGAAGGAACACAGATCCTCTGCATCCAGGCCGGCGTACACACACGCGAATTCTCGAGTGCTGAGAAGGCCGTCCGCACACACCTCTAAGGTCCCGCCTTCCCACCACCGCTCCTCAGGCTGCAGGCCAGTGCTTCTCAGCTCAGCACTGCTGACTTCTGGGGTCAGGTCACTCTTCGTGTGGGAGTGAACCCACACTGAAGGATGTTTAGAAGGATCTCTGGCTCTGACCCACTAGGTGCCAGGAGCCCCTCTAAGTCACAAACGCAAATGTTTCCAGACATCGTCACAGGTGCCCAGTACCACCCTCAAGGACAGTGGCTGCTCTGCTGAACTCGCTCTGCGTGTCTGTATTTACTCAGAGCCCCACCAGCACTCAAGTCTCCATGGCCGTTTATCCCATCCTCCACTTGGGTAACCACTACTCATCCTTCTGACTCAGCCTCAGAACAACTGCCATCCCTAAGCCGCCTCAGACCCCTCCATTCCTTCGAGGAGTTAAGTGCCCTTTTTCCGGTGCCCCTGATTTCCTGGACCATGGGTGACCCATCCCATCCACAGACTCCTCTCTCAACAGACGTTTCCTCTAGCTTCTCCCTCTCGTGCAAGCAGGAGGCACATTTATTTCCTCTCTGAGTCCCCAGTGCTCAGGAGAGTGCTGGGTCATAGCAGATGTTCAATAAAGGCTTGTTAGAAACATGAATAATGAATAAACAGGGAGACAAAGGGAAGTGTCGGCAGGAGGCCTGGCATGCAAGACACGTGAGTACATAACTCTACAGCTTCCAAAGCAGCATGGAGAAGGAGATTGCAGCCGGGGGTCTGCTACCTGGGATGGAACATGGGGGAAAGAAAAAAAAAGGGCATTACATCACCCTCACCATTGTACCGGAACAGAGTCTCAGCTTGACAGGCTGTTAAGCTGGGTACAGCAATGGAGAAGGCAGTACAGGAATAAAACATTTTTTAAAAGCTCCATTTTCCAGGTTAGAAAACTGAAGCTCAGGTTAAAACATCTTGTCCAAGGACATACCCTGGAGAAGAGAAAGAGCTCTGAGTTGAAGGTAAGCCATGAGGTAAGCAAGCAGGAAACAATGCTACAGGCAGGGTGAGAGCTGTCCATTCGAATCCTATAACTGTGAGAGACACTTTAAGCAGAAGACTACTTGGCTTTCTTGCCAAGATGCTGAGTGAGTGATAAGAGAGGCATTCACATTCACTGCGCCTGGTCGAGGGGACAGGCACAGACCTCTTGGAAAGGAAAATGAGAGCCCACGTTAAGATACCACGGGATGGTGGAACCCGTGGTATCTTAACTGCTCCACTTCAGGGAATCTGACCAAGCAAAACCATCGTGCACACACACACGCCCAATGCACAGATACAGACACTAACTGAATGCTATGATACAATGTAAAACGGTGTGCATTCAGTTCAGTTCAGTCGATCAGGCGTGTCCAACTCTTTGCGACCCCATGGACTGCAGCATGTCAGGCTTCCCTGTCCATCACCAACTCCTGGAGCTTGCTCAAATTCAAGTCCATCGAGTCAGTGATGTCATCCAGCCATCTCATCCTCTGTCGTCCCCTTCTCCTTCTGCCCTCAATCCCTCCCAGCATCAGGGTCTTTTCCAGTGAGTCAGCTCTTCATATAGGTGGCCAAAGCATGTAATATGGTGTGGATTAGCATATGGTGTGTATCAACTATGTTACTATGTAAAATGGTGGGTATTAGCAGAGTGTTGAAACAGGAGGCAGTAACTTGGTTCCACTGTGGCATGAAAACCGAGGAGTCCCATTTCTTTAAATGCAGTCATGGTAATTTGTGGCATGTTCACACAGTGGAATACTCAAGAGGCAGGAGAATGATCTACACCCATGTGCAACACTACGCATAAATCTCATAAGCATAATGTTGAGAGAAAGAAGCAGACACACAGGAGTGCCCACTGCATGATTCCATTTCCATAAGATCAAAGGCAGACAGAAGCCAGCTCTGCAGGCAAAGTCAGGTCGGTGGGAAGCCATGCAGGGTGACGGCGGTGTCTGGGCGACAAGCACCGAACGTGGCAGGAGCAGACCTCAGAGTTACGGTTTACTCCTGACCCAGTGACTGCCTGCCTGCTGGTGCTCAGTTTGTTCATCTCCAACCAGCAGCAAGAACGCCCACTCTCGCAGGTGTGTGATTTATTTCCACAGTTTTAAAACCACAGTCACAATTCCATAAACACAAGAAGCTGCCTCTGAGAGTCAGGAAGAAGTCAATCACTGCAGCAACTTCAGATCACTGCAGAAAGACGTTGTCTTTTGACGGTGAGACCATGGAAACTGCCTTCCCGTCTTCAAACTGCTCTACGTTATCTGAATAAGTCAATAATAAGCATTTTTATGGGGGGAGGGAGTAAACAGTACTTAAAACATTTGGCAGGATCCCACAGACCTAACAACAGTGTTCCGAGCCTTGAGGTGCGTGCGTGCACGTGTCTTACCAAGGGAAGCACGGCCAGTCTGGAGGAAGGAGGTCCTTCTAATCTCCACACGAGTAAAGGCAGCGTTCTCTCTCACTGGCCAGTCTGGACGAACTAACCACAGAGAGACAGAGTCTGAAATCCCGTGGGAATCAACTAAGAAACACTAAAGACACATCACGGTAAAAATTATGAAAGCACTTATTCCCAAGTACTGTGGGTAGGGAGTCTGGATGGTTTTTATTTTCCTCTCCTTATCCGTATTTTTATTTTTTTAAATACTGAAACTGTGTGAATTACTTGTGCCCGAGTTACTCACCTGAAAATGGGGATGACAGAAACCTGAATAACTACAAGGATTAAAAAGCACTAAGGAAATGGTAACCCATTCCAGTACTCTTGCCTGGAAAATCCCATGGACAGAGGACCCTGGTAGGCTGCAGTCCATGGGGTCGCTACTAGTCGGACATGACTGAGCGACTTCTCTTTCACTTTTCACTTTCATGCATTGGAGAAGGAAATGGCAACCCACTCCAGTGTCCTTGCCTGGAGAATCCCAGGGACGGGGGATACTGGTGGCCTGCCGTCTATGGGGTCGCACAGAGTCAGACACGACTGAAGCGACTTAGCAGCAGCAGCAGCAGCAGCAGCAGCAAGGAAATGGTAACCCATTCCAGTACTCTTGCCTGGAAAATCCCACGGACGGAGGAGCGTTGTAGGCTACAGTCTATGGGGTCCCAAAGAGTCGGACACGACTAAGCGACTTCACTTTCACTTTCAGTGTTAAATTCAGTGCACACTGACTGTGATGAGCACATTTCAGAGGTGTTTTTTTCCTTCTTCTTCATATAATTATTTTCATGTTATATACAAATTGCAACATACCTTTAGGAGTACAAGGTGAAAGATTCTTCTTCCAAAAAAAAACAAGAGTGCCACTTCTCATTCTCAACACTTCTATTACTACCTCTCCACTGATTTTAGGACTTCCCTTGTGGCTCAGTGGAAAAGGCAATGGCACCCCCACACCAGTACTCTTGCCTGGAAAATACCATGGACGGAGGATCCTGGTGGGCTGCAGTCCATGGGGTCACTAAGAGTTAGACACGACCGAGCAACTTCACTTTCACTTTTTACCTTCATGCATTGGAGAAGGAAATGGCAACCCACTCCAGTGTTCTTGCCTGGAGAATCCCAGGGACAGGGGAGCCTGGTGGGCTGCCGTCTATGGGGTCACAGAGAGTCGGACATGACTGAAGCGACTTAGCAGCTTGTGGCTCAGATGGTAAAGCATCTGCCTACAATGCAGGAGACCCGGGTTCGATTCCTGGGTTGGAAAAGATCCTCTGGAGAAGAAAATGGCAACCCACTCCAGTACTCTTGCCTGGAAAATCCATGGATGGAAGAGTGTGGTAGGCTACGGTCCATGGGGTCGCAAAGAGTCAGACACAATTGAGAGACTTCACTTGGTCACTTGGTCAGCGATTTTAGTTGCTAAACAATTTTAAATTAATTCTAGGGAAATCTCTACTTTTGCCTCACGTTTAATGCTTTCTTAAATGAGAAAAGTTGCTATTTATATACCACACAGAAGAAAAAGAGACAAAATCTGACACCAAAAAATAGAGAAAGAAAAAACGGGGTCGGGGAGGATGGGAGAATGGACAGATGGAGAGATGGACAGAAGGATGGAGGAATGGACAGAATGATGGACAGATGGATAACTGACTGGCTAGACTGGTGGGCTTGTGAGTGTGAAGGAAGATGGATAGATGGATAGACAGCTGAAAGGACAGATGGATAAAAACTAGAACAAACTGACCAGAAGAGCTCAAGACATCTGAACGAAAGAGAAGGCCTCTCTCTGTGACAGATCGCAGCAAGAATTCCCATCATATGCACAGACTGACTTCCCAGAGGGCCCCCAGGTGCCTGTGAATGTAGGAAGAAGCCGAGATAGCTCACTAAATCGGGGCAACAGCAGCAACGGTGGAGGTGGCTGCGACAGCTGCGGTCAGGCAGGGCAGCGGCAGGGACACAC
Organism: Neotragus moschatus; assembly: GCA_006410615.1. NCBI lineage: Eukaryota > Metazoa > Chordata > Mammalia > Artiodactyla > Bovidae > Neotragus > Neotragus moschatus. Next base: position 101,696 of record SJYA01002340.1, on the reverse strand, counting down.
GTTCAGGGAGTCTCGCCGACACGCCCGGCAGGTTTTCCAAGGTGCTTCCTATTCTTTGTCCGGTAAAGAGGAATGAAGACTGCAGGAGGAGTGAGGGTTGCTGGTCTGCTTGCCTCCAGATGGGAAGACGTCTTTCACATCAGTGTGATCCCAAGGGCCTTAATGCGGGCAATGGGGGCGGAAGAGAAGACGAGAGACATGGCCGTCTGAGAACGACTCGGTCCAGTGCTGCTGGCTTGCAGGAGGAGGAAGGGAGGGACCAGGAGCCACGGAATGTGAACAGTCTCGGTAAACTAGAGAAGAAAAGGAGACAGGCCCTCTCCTAGAGCCTCCAGAAAGAAGAGAGCCTGTCTTCACCTTGATTTTGGCCAAGGAGACCCATGTTGGAATTCTGACCTCCAAAACTAGAAGGTGATACATTTGTGTTGTTTGAAGACATTAAGCTTCAGGTAATTTATTACGGCAGCCATAGAAAACTAATAGCTCCCCAGGCTACTTTACAAAAGTAATTTTTATTACACATGTCATACGGGAGCATGGTTCCCCTTTAAAAACACTTGAGCATTAATAGGGCTTCCCTGGTGGCTCAGGGGCAAAGAATTTACCTGCCAATGCAGGAGACACGGGTTCGATCCCTGGGTCGGGAAGATCCCCTGGAGGAGGAAATGGCAACCCACTCCAGTACTCTTGCCTGGGGAATCCCATGGACAGAGGAGTCTGGCAGGTTACAGCCCATGGAGTGGCAGACTTAGCGACTAAACAGCAACAAAGCATGAACAGCCAGGTTAGAGGGCCCCGCGGCCTTCGATCCTGGCCCTTCTCCTCACTGCCAACCCCTACACAGGTGACAATAATGACATACATACAATAATCCGGGGGTGCATCTCCTGGCTCCCCTGGTCTGATCTCCCCACATTTATATGTGCCCAGGTCACAACACACATGGACTCTTCCAGCAGTTCCAGTCTTCAAACAGTTAACATCCTCTCACCAGGAAGGAAACCAGCTCACCAAGCCCCACCCAGAGGGAGCCCAGTGTCTGCAGGTGCTCCTGTGGGACGGGGGATGCAGGGGGGTGACGGTTTGAGGGGGTTTCATGCACCTCCTGTCTCCCTTGCAGTTATAAATTCCCTCACTCTGGAGCTTGGGGAGGGAACTGAGGTCTCCAAACCTGAATCTGTTCAATGTCCGTCACGTAGAAGATCAAGAAAGGAATTTGTTTATACACGTTGACCCTTGTACTACCAAAATATATATATCTATATATATTCAGGCTAAGACATTCAGGGAGCATGATCAACAGTACCACAAGCAGCCTGAGAGTGCTGACAAGGCCGCCGGGGTGCTCACACCACACCACCCCCTCCTGCTCGGTAACCCGCAGGCCATCTGGCACTCTTCACAACTCCTGTATCTGTCTCCCACATCTTCTGGGAGAGGGCTCACAAATGACAAGTTAGTTCAGGCTTGTAGAGCCCAAGGTGCATGAAATACTCCTCAAGCCCATGCTGGCAGCTGGCACAGGGCCATGCTCAAGGTCCGTCTCCTGAGGGCTGCCTGAGCCCATGCCTGAGCCCACGCCTGCCTGGCTCATGTTCAGACTGCCAGCAGGGGGGCCCCTACCCTCAGAGGTGGCTCCTGGCCCCCACTAGTGAGGGTCACTCCTCTGCAAATTGCACTCAGTCCTCTCAGGGGCTTGTTGTTGTTCAGTTGCTCAGCCATGTCCAACTCTGTGAGCCCATGGACTGCAGCACACCAGGCTTCCCTGTCCTTCACCATCTCCCAGAGCTTGCTCAAACTCATGGCTATGGAGTCAGCAATGTCATCCAACCATTTCATCCTCTGTCAACCCCTGCTTCTCCTGCCTTCAACTTTTCCCACCATCAGATCTTTTCTAATAAGTCGGCTCTTCATATTAGGTACCCAAAGTATTGGAGCTTCGGCTTCAGTGCTGCTACTGCTAAGTCACTTCAGTCGTGTCCGACTCTGTGCGACCCCATAGACGGCAGCCCACCAGGCTCCCCCGTCCCTGGGATTCTCCAGGCAAGAACACTGGAGTGGGTTGCCATTTCCTTCTCCAATGCACGAAAGTGAAAAGTGAAAGGGAAGTCGCTCAGTTGCGTCCGACTCCCAGCGACCCCATGGAGTGCAGCCCACCAGGCTCCTCTGTCCATGGGATCTTCCAGGCAAGAGTACTGGAGTGGGTTGCCATTGTCTTCCCCGTCAGCTCCAGTATCGGTCCTTAAAATGAATATTCAGGACTGATTTCCTTTAGGACAGACTGGTTGGATCTCCTTGCAGTCCAAGGGACTCTCAAGGGTCTTCTCCAACACCACAGTTCAAAAGTATCAATTCTTCAGCACTCAGCTTTCCTTATGGTCCAACTCTCACATTCATATATGACTACTGGAAAAACCATAGCTTTGACTACACAGACCTTTGATGGTGAAGTAATAGCTCTACTTTTCAATATGCTATCTAGGTTGGTCATAGCTTTTCTTCCAAGGAGCAAACGTCTTTTAATTTCATGGCTGTAGTCACCATCTACAGTGATTTTGGAGCCCAAAAAAATAAAGTCTGTCACCGTTTCCATTGTTTCCCCATCTATTTGCCATGAAGTGATGGGGCCGGATGCCATGATCTTAGTGTTTTGAATGTTGCATTTTCAGCCAGCTTTTTATTCTCCTCTTTCACTTTAATCAGGAGGTTCTTTAGTTCTTTTTCGCTTTCTGCCATAAGGGTGTCATCTGTGTATCTAAGGTTATTGATATTTCTCCCTGCAATCTTGATTCCAGCTTGTGCTTCATCCAGCCTGGTATTTCACATGATGTACTCTGCACAGAAGTTAAATAAGCAGGGTGACAATATACAGCCTTGATGTACTCCTTTTCCTATCTGAAACCAGTGCATTCTTCTCTGTCCAGTTCTACGTGTTGCTTCTTAACCTGCATACAGGTTACTCAGGAGGCAGGTCAGGTGGTCTGGTATTTCCATCTCTTTAAGAATTTCCCACAGTTTGTTGTGATCCATACAGTCAAAGGCTTTAGTGTAGTCAATGAAACAGAAGTAGATATTTTTCTGGAATTTTCCTGCTTTCTCTATATCCAGTGGATGTTGGCAATTAAATGTCTGGTTCCTCTGCCTTTTCTAAATCCAGCTTAAGCATCTGGGAGTTCTCAGTTCACATAATGTTGAAGCCTAGCTTGGAGAATTTTGAGCATTACTTTGTTAGAATGTGAAATGAGTGCAACTGTGTGGTAGTTTGAACATTCTTTGGCATTATCCTTCTTTGGGACTGGAATAAAAACTGACCTTTTCCAGTCCTGTGGCCACTGTTGAGCTTTCCAATTTGCTGGCATATTGAATATAGCACTTTAACACAGCATCACCTTTTAGGATTTGAAATAGCTCAGCTGGAATTCTGTCACCCCACTAGCTTTGTTGGTAGTGATGCTACTTAGTAAATGCCACTAGGTTTTCCCAGGGGCTAAAACATAGGAAAAGGGGTAGAGATGGGCTGAGAGGGAAGTCAGAGTAGGCAAAGGTGAGAAAAATTCCATTCTCACCAACCCCACCCTCACGCTGGAGCCCAAGAGCCAGGTTAAGGCATGGAACCCCCATCCCAGAGATATGCCCAACGCAACGAGACGAGCATTCCAGTGTGTGGCATTCCACAGTGACCAGCACACAGAGTGCACCCTGTACGTGCTGGGGGCAGGACGGGGATGGCTACAGCATCATGAGGACCCCTAGTATTACTACAGACTCGGGTCCACTCATCGGCTGTGAGGGCAAGGACTGTGGACATACAGCTAAAGCCATCAATCTGGAAATGCGGCCGTGCTCTCCGAAGAACAAATGAGCTCCAAAAGGAATATAATCAGCTTGTCCTCGGTATTCAGTGAGAAATTAGTTCATTCCATCAACAGACATCGTGTGTACACTAACCTGAATGTGTGCATGAGGTAGATTCCTGCCATGTGGTGTGGGCAGGGCCCAGGGAGACTCTTTGCAAGAAATGGCAGAAATGATCTTAGGGTAGCTTTAGGAAATTCAAGAGTAGAAGGAAACACATCAACTGAATGTTCTTATGGGAAAAGCTGAGTAACGTTTGGATATGTGATCATAAAAGCAAACAAACGCCAATCGGTGTATCACGGTGGTGTGAGGGCGGAGCCATGGATGATGGTGACGCTGATGACAGTGGAGGAAGAGCTCGAGGAGGAAGACAGGAGGGAGGGGAAGAGGGAAAAACCGTGACAGCAACCACAATGCTCACGGCTGGGACAGTCACTCCACTCCCGCTGATGCCAGCCTAAGCACCACACACATCTGACCTCGTTTAATCCTTTCAGCAATCCTTGAAAGTGCAAATGTTAGTCACTCAGTCATGTCCAGCTCTTTGCGACCCCACAGACTAGAGCCCACCAGGCTCCTCTGTCCAAGGAATTCTCCAGGCAGGAATACTGGAATTTGGGTTGCGATTCCCTTCTCCAGGGGATCTTCCCAACCCAGGGATCAAACTAGGATCTCCTACATTGCAGACAGATTCTTTTACCTCTGAGCCACCGAGGAAGCCTCAACAGCTCTATCATAGGTTCAGTTATTACCCCCTTCTTACAGAGGGGAACCTTCAGACTAAGCAGGATTACACTGTAGTCCAGAGAGTCAAGTCTAAGGCATCAGCCTGACTCTGGTGACCAAGCTCACGACCACCAAGGCAGATGCTGCTGGGTGCCCCCTTCTGATCACTCTCCCTGTCATCTTTGCTAAGAGGACCCAGGAAAGACGATCCCCTTTTCAGACTCCCTTGCAGCTATGTGTGGCCTGTGATGGACATGTTGGTGTTCCCCTTCTTCTTGTTAAGGAAGTAGACAGGACACCCGGAGGCTGAGCAGCCATGTGCTAAGAAGGGCTGAGGGGAGAACCCACAGCAGTCCTGGCCCCCTGATGGCATCATGCACATGGGCCCCCAGACTCAACAGCCTCCCCCCAGGTATCATATGATAAGAGAGACGAACCCCTGACGGGGAAAGCTGGGGTCCAGGCCAAGCCCCAGCTGATGCAAGCACTGCAGGGAGGTGACCCTCAGTCCACACAGGACCCACTCGGGCTCCCCTTGTCCCACTAGCTGCACAGGACACCACATGTGGGATCTGGTTCCGGTCTTGAAGCCCTAGGGTCATGACACTTGACCAGAATCTGAATTCTGCTAACTCAAACAGGGGAACTGTGGCAAGAAGCGGGGTTCTCTGGGAAGTACAGGAAGGCACGGGGTTCACATTTCTAGACTCTTTGATCTGAAGTAAGAAATACACTCTGGTGGTCACAAATGAAACAAGCCCAACAAATATGCTGAGAAGACGCTATACACGGATTGAACAGCTGAGGCTACACGGGGACCGGTCTTTGGGAAGAACGCCTAGATGAACTCTCAGTGATTCTGGGGACTTATGTGGGTGCCTCAAGGCAGGATTCTAAAAGACCTACTGCTGGAGGGAAAGGAAACCTCCAGTGAGACCCTGATTGCTTAACCAGACAACACGTAACCACCACTGAAGCCGTAGCTGGAAACAGCTGGGCTCAGCCTTCCAGAATCTTCTACCATAAAAATGTCCAGGGAGACCATGGGTATCATTATTCCATTATGTGCTTCTACAAGTCCTTCCTACCTCACATTTGCTTCGTGTCACTTGTTCCATTTACATGTGAAGGAAGAAGAAAGGAGGCACCCGTTCATTTCAGAAGCAGCTAAGCTGTAGGTGCTTCCTGCATCACTAAAAGGCTGCTCTCATGGAAGACTTAGACGGGGGGTAACACAGAGATGCTTTCCCACATGGTCTGCTCTGTGGGCAGGTGTCTATATATAAACACAGCTCGAATCCGCCGCGGGGTGTGCGGCCCAAGCTGACGCCGCGTGAAGCACATCTGGATCAGGCCCTGCTCCCAATCAAAGGAAAGCCGTTCTTCTTGGTGGTCCGACCACTTAACTTAAACAAAAAGAACTGAGCCAACTTTCATCAATGAGCCTTTCTTCCAACCGAGAAGAAAAAATAAAAAAGGATAAAAAAATGAGTTGGCTACTGGTTATGGCGATGTTCTGCCACAAGGTTAATAATGAGGGGTTTCAGGTCACTGGCAATTTCTCATTTCAAACAAACTGGAACCATCCATCCTCAAGGGGCAACCGTTTGACGTGGGCTGTCCGGCACCCACGACCCTTCTTGGACACCCAAGTGGTGGGTGAGTGACATTCTGCCATTCTATCATTCCCCAAAACGAGAGACTGCTCATCCTCAAAATTTAAAAAGTGCTCACATATTCAAGCCACATGGAAGACCCATAGGCTTGTTCCATTTCACAATGACTGGAACTTGAATTAGAGACTTATAATCAGTTCAAGGGAGCTGGGCTCATTCTTCCAGAGGGAACTAGGGAGGAAAAAAATCAGAAACCCCGCTGCCATCATTCAGAACACGCCACAGCTTTTTCCTCCACTGCCGCTCACTTTTTCCCAGATGCTCATTTCACTTCTAAGTGGCCTAACCAGAGGTTCCAAGGCTCTCCCTCCCCTAGTACAGGGAAAGCAGGTTCGAAGGACAGAAGAATGAATGAACGGAGTGAAGTGAAGTCAAAATCGCTCAGTTGTGTCCAACTCTTTGCGACCCCATGAACTATACAGTCCATGGAATTCTCCAGGTCAGAATACTGGAGTGGGTAGCCTTTCCCTTCTCCAGGGGATCTTCCAAACCCAGGGATCGAACTCAGGTCTCCTGCATGGCAGGCAGATTCTTACCAGCTGAGCCACAAGGGAAGCCCAAAAGCACTGGAATGGGTAGCCTATCCCTTCTCCAGTGGATCTTCCCTACCCAGGAATCGAACTGGAGTCTCCTGCACTGCAGGCGGGTTCTTTACCAGCTGAGCTACCAGGGAAACCCAAATGAATGAATAAAGCTGCTGAAACTGGGAGGGGAAACATTAGGGAGCAGTGGCGATGATGGACAGCGAGAAACCACGTGCCCTTTGGATGCCTGTACTCAGCTCCAGCTAATTGTTGCCTTCTCCTCCAGTTTTTACTTTTATTTATTAACAAACAGGTCTATTTCATTTTTGGCCATACTACGTGGTGTGTGGAATCCTAGTTCCCCAACCAGGGATCAAACCTGCACCCACTGCACTGGGAGCTCAGAGTCCCAACCACTGAACCGCCAGGGAAGTTCCCCTGCTCCCATCTGTGAATCTAATTGGAATGCCAGGTTTTTATGTGAAGTCTCCCAATCTGTATTTGCATCTCAGCCATTTTTTAAAATCACTGTGTGAGCAAAACAAAACACATCCTGCTGGCGGGTGATGTCCACTGATGCAGAGGAGTGTAACCCTGGGTGTTCCCCTCTGGAAGTCACGTCCGCAGCCATGGCCTGTGCCTGCTCTGGGCCAAGACAAATGCGGAAGTGCAGGTGGAGGGGGGGGGGAAGGAAAGTCTGGGAGCTGCAGGCGGGTCCTCAGACCTTCCCGAGTGATATACTGGCCTGTCAAATCTCATGACCTGGGGAGAATGATAAACACACTCGAAACCTCATCTAATTTTGAAGTAAGCTACTTTGATGCAGGAACCAACTTGTGGGCAGATCAGCCTCCACTCTGCGCCCTAGGCTCTATGCCAGATACCTCCCCTGAAGGAGAGAGAGGGTGGGCCCATCCCACCCCCTGCGCCCCACTCGTGAGGCCAAGGCAGGCAGGGGCAGGGGGCTGTCATCCCAGGATCCCAACGTCCCCCAGGTGGGCTACAGGGACAAGAGGCAGTCCTGATCTACAGTGCTCCATCTTTTGTGCTTATTATAGGCAAAGAGCCCTGAGGTCTTGGAGGGTTTGGTTTCTTAACAGGAGACTTGAATCTTTCTTTCCACAATTTTTTTTTTTTTTTTTTTTTTTTGGTCTTACTGATTGTGGCACAGAGCCCTGGGGAGCCGCCTTCTGCTGAGATAAACACAGGACACCCTCACAGTCCTCATGCACACATTTTTCCTCCTCCCAAGTTTCACCGATGGAAATCCTTCCCACAGTCAGTCTTAGCTGGGTTGGAAGTTGAAATCAGATTCACAAAAATACAACAAGATGTACAAGAAATTAAGTTTCCTTGATCATGTAAAAGTACTGAAAATTAACAACAAAGCCTTGCTAGCTGGAGAAAGAAATTGACAGCATCCACAGTATCGGGTCATGAACTAACCTGTGACCCCTAATCCCCAAAAAAAAAAACCCTACTAAAACAGAGTAAAAAGTTGTAATACCAAATATTACATGTGAATCTCGACTTGCAGACTGATGGAAAACCAAAAGCTAACAGAGACATTTTGAGTATGACTTGGTAAATCTTGGTACACTCTTTTATGTTAGTGAGTTATTCTCAGTTTCACAGACTCAATAATGTTGATAAACGTGATCACAAAGAGCAAGGATTTTGGTTTTACGAGATGTCTGCCGAAGTATTTATGTGTAAAGAGTGTCAATGCCCACAACTTACATACATACATGGATGGAAGGATGAATGGATGGATACATCTATCAGTGGCCGAAGAAGTGGATGGATAAATGATGGGCAGCTGGGTGGATGGATGAATGGATGACCGGATGAATAAATGGAATGGATGGATGGACAGACAGATGACTTGATGGACTAAATGTATTAAGGCACTAGCAATTACTGAATCTAGGTGGTGAGCATATAGTTATACACTGTACTATTACTGTTTGAATTTTCTATACACTCAATAGTTTTTACAACCAAAAGTTAAGAAACCTGTTACTTTCAGAATTTCAGTGTTTTATTTTATCTTTCTTTAAAACACTTTTAAAAGCAGGTATTACAAAGAAGTAGCATGTGGAAAATGGTTATGAAAGTGAGATTTACTCCCATTAACATTACAGAGAAGAGAGTCTGACTGCTGAGATCCCAACCTGAGGGTCTTTTAAAGGGCATCCCAAAGAACACTAAACCCATTCCTTCAACTGACTGTTGAGAAAACTGAGGCTCGGAGAGGCTCAGTGACTCCCCTACAGTCACACAGCACTTGGCCACAGACGAAGGATGTGATGGACCACAGAGTTGCTCTCTGTAACATCCCGGACCACTCGCGCTGTCTGGCCTTGCCTTGACTCACAGCCGGTTTTCAGGAGGGTAGAGTATGCCTTAGCGACGGCATTATCACTCATCCTTTGTTTTTAGAGATGATGTGGTTTTCTCAGAACCACAGGCTTCAAACGCACATTCTTGTCTTTCCCACTCACCCAATGAACTCTTCGTCACACTTACTGTAAAGGGCATTTTCTCGGGCACTTGGAAAAACAGGCAGACCTGCAGCCCGGGGCCCCTGTCCTGGAAACACTGACATCCTACAAGTTATGGGCTGGAGTACAGGACAGCTCCCTAAGAGCTGTCCCCCAGAGGGTCAACTTCTAAAAATGGCTTCCAATCAATATATCTCTATGACAGGAGAAAAAATGTTATCTTGATAGTAAAGGATTTAAATTTATTGCACGGCTGAAAACGGTTAGTGAATTGGAATTATAAAGTAATGAATCATTTCCTGGAAAAAGTTGAGCCGCTAGTCATGCCACTGCATGAAGAACTATTTAGGGATATAGAAAGGGTAAAAAAAAAAAGTTAAGAAGCCTACCCAGGAAATTATTCTGAAATGTATACGCTGTCTCGAAGATTAAATTCATTTTCCAAAAGAAAAGAAAACTGAACAGACTTGGTGATTACTGTGGGGAAAAATTAAGCTGTCTCTAATTTCCATGCCGGTCCTCCTGTCTTGAGCACTGTCCTTCGTAAGCGATGGCACCATCTGGGTTTCGCAGTTTCCCTCTTGGCCCCTAGAGATCAAGCCAGGACTCTTCGCCTCTCTCCCGGACTCTGTGTTCCTGCCAAACCGTGCCACACAGCAGTTGAGACCATGCAACCCTTGTCTCAGTCCACTGTCTTCAGTGGCAACAGAATGGTGGTCTGCTTGGTAAGAAAAGGGATTTCCTCCCACAGCTCAACACAAAAGGAAGAAACCAGAGCCACACCATAAACTGACTGCGCTGGTTTGCACTTTCAGCCCCAATTATTCTGTCTTCTCGGTTGTATTTCCTAATCCATGCAGGCGATAGGGGTTCAGTATATTCAAGGGATCAAGGTCACGTGTATACATAAGGCTCTGGGGGTGAGGAGGGGCCGGGCCCCAAGAGAGGACGGCTCACTCCTGGGATGAGAGGCTGAGAAGGCAGCTTTCACTTTCACTCAACCAGGTGTCAGAGACTGTGCTACCCCAGGTATTCAAACCCTCCAGTCAAGAGTCTTTCTAGCAGAGACCCATTCTCTGGGGTTCCAGGGACACAGAGAAGGATATGGCTCTGCCCAGCCCCCAGGTGATTAAGACTCACTATCCAACCGAACCTCAGAACATTCTCCCACCTAGCCCCCAGGCTCCTGGGACAACCCAAATGCTCATCTTTTCTGGCGCAAACCTGGATCAAAAGGTGGAGGAGGAAGGACAGGAGGGTGCGGAGACAGCTGCAGTGCAGCAGTGACAGAAGCTAACATTTACTGGCAGCGGACTGCGTCCCAGGGACGCTGTTAAAGCACCAACACACACTCTCTTATTTAATTCACACACTCGCAAAGGAAGATACTTTTTTCTTTTTTCCGGCAGCACTGCACAGCCTATGGGGTCTCAGTTCTCGAAACTCCATCCCCTGCAGTGGAAGAGCAGAGCCTTAACCAGTGAACGGTCAGGGAAGCTCCTGGAAGAGACTATTATTAATCCTCTTTTATGGATGAGAAACCGGAGATGCGTTTCAGATTAACCCAATGGCCCCAGATCACACAGAGAGTAGATGACAGAGCCAGGATGCAAACCCAAGTGGACGTGACTCTGGAGGCCCCAGTCTCCTCTGCTCTGCTATACATGACCTTCTGTGTGGCTCCTCCTGCCTGGAAAGACCTCACCTCATCTCTGAGCTGAACATCCTGCCAAGGCATTATTAGGGCCCAGCCCTGAAAGCCATTTAGGATCACCCAGCTGGAATGATGGTTCCCTCTTCAGAATCTCCACCTAGCTTCCCTGTGCCTTGCGTGAAGCCTTTAAAACAAGGACCAGACCACAGCGACAGGACCCGTGGCTTCTATAGCCTCCATGCAGAGGCCCCAGCTTACTAAATGAAAAAGAATGCCAGGCTGTACCAACCCAAGAGCCTACCTCTGACACAGCTTTTAGGCCACGGTTTAAGGGAAGGACTGAACATTTCAGGAGGTAAAAAAACATCCACGCTGTGCTTGTTCCTTAAACATTCATTTAGTCCATAATATGTTCAAGCTCCTCAAACTCTCTCAGTCTACTGGAAGGTGTCAGATTTCCTCTTGGGAGGAAACTAAACGGTGTATCTTTTGGCATCAAGTAAAAATCACTTCTTAATAGGTTCCTACAAAGGATGGGCTTAAGGTGCTTCTTCCAAATTCTACCCCAAGATTGCGGGGGATGCTGGTGGAAAGCTCCCCAAGCAATGCTGTAATGACCAGAAAATGGAAAAATCCAAGAGACATGGCGGCTGTGGAACAGGGTTCAGGGATGGAGGGCAACTGTTGATCCGTGCAAAGATCAAAGCTGGGCAGAAACCCTTCTTGGGTTTACACAGCTGCAGGCTCCGTGCAGGAGCTGTAAAACAAACACGCTCGGGAGGGCTTGTGCCTGGGATCGTGGGGGTGTCAAGGACTCCCCGCGACATCAAATGAACCAGGAGCCGTAGAGTCGCTTTGCTCCGGGCCTGGAAAAAGAAGCTTGAGCCCTTTTCCAATCCAGACCATATTTTTATTGGGCCCAAAGCTTTCACCAATTTGGGCTTCAGAAACAGAATAAGGAAGAGGAAAGATAACCATCTGCAAAGAAGAAAAAAAAATTCTTGGGTTTAATAAACACCATCAACAACAACAACAACAAAAAAAGTGAACTGGTCAAATCTTGATAACCTATGGGGCTGAGTAACTCCCCGCCCCAGCTTATCCTGTTTAGTTGCTGTGTAGTAACATCTGAATGAGACCCAGAGCTCTCAAAACTCCTATAGGTGCATAAATTCCTAAACTAAATAATAACAAAGCCATATGTTACCATATTTTCAGATATGAATTGCTGTATGAGGGACAAACACAAGAGCAGATCCCTGCTACATCATCTGGATGCATTAGAAAGAAAATCATCTCATAAGCCTGCAAATATCGATTCTTCTTTTTTTTTTTTTTTGCATCACAAAACTTGCATATTTCCCCTGTGTACAGGAGTATAATTTCTTTACTTGGTTGTTCCCAATGTCTTAAACTTGATATACATGTAATATTTGGAAATGAAAATAATATATATATGTGAATCCCTCGTTTCATGTATTAGAAAACAATATGTTTTTGCTCATTAAAGGCGCCAATATAAATGCTATAAACCATGAAATTACCTTTGAGCCCTTCCTGAAATAACCAGTTCACAAACAAATGATCCATGCAAAAAAGGCGAGGGGAGATTACAATAATAAGACTAAGTTACATTTTCATTTCAGGGTTTTTTTTTTTTAATGTAGAAAAGCATTATTACTGCAAAACCAACAGCGGCAGCAGGTACATCCAATTTATACAGGAAACACCGAATGGGACAGGCAGATTGAACACACTGAGTTCCAAGTAGGGTTTTTCGTACTTTCCAAATGTGACGCAGAATTCACATTTACAACAAATTATCTCAATAAAGGAATAGTACTTCAGGTTTTCTCACTTCGGAGGGCAGCTTTAAAAGCAGTGATGGCGAAAGCATTTTACTAAATTAACTGGGAAGTTTTTCAAACTCAGAATGTAAGATCCTGCCCGACGCTCAGAGGCAAAGAATCCGCCTGCCCATGCAGGAGACACAGGTTTGTGCCCTGGTCAAGGAAGAGCCCACGTGCCAGGGAACAACTGTACCTGTCCACCCCTCACCACTGAGTCTGTGCACCGAAGGGATGAGTAGCCCCCCATGACACAATTAGAGAAAGTCCTCTCGCAGCAACAAGGACCTGGCACAGCCATAAACAAACAAACAAAAATTTTCAAAAAGATCCTGCCGTACGGATGACCAGAAGCAGCTATGGGTGGCAGAAATCATATTATCCCGGGGGTCAGTATTCGCAGGCTGAAATTGGCAGAGGCCTTCATCCAGTGTGATCGCCCAGCAGGCAGCAACCCCGTCATCTGGGAAGTCACTGAAAGTGCAGATCTCTGGGCCCTCCTCCGCAAGTTCTGGAATCAGGAGCCCTGCAGGAGAAGCCCAGGGAGGTGGGTTCTAACAGCTCTCCAGGGGACGCCGCACACGCTCCAGCCTGAGAACCACTGTCTTCGTCTAATGACGTTGGGCACCGGTGACGGGGATGAAGATACTCTCTGCGCAAAGATCCCCCATGGAAGTTCCAGCAGCCCCTCCATTCTGCACCAACGCCCCCCCCCCCCCCCCCGCCAACAGCCTGC
>SJYA01002340.1:63958-86734 GCA_006410615.1 Neotragus moschatus | reverse complement strand
CCCCCTGAGATCAGGAACAAGACAGTGTCCACTTTCACCACTGTTACTCAACACAGTTCTGGAAGTCCTAGCTACAGCAATCTGAGAAGAAAAAGAAATGAAAGGAATCCAGAATGGAAAAGAAGTAAAGCTCTGTAGATGACATGATACTGTACATAGAAAACCCCAAAGATAGTATCAGAAAATTACTAGACCTAATCAGGGCTTCCTGGTGGCTCAGAGGTTAAAGCATCTGCCCGCAATGCAGGAGACCTGGGTTCGATCCCTGGGTCGGGAAGATCCCCTGGAGAAGGAAGTGGCAACCCACTCCAGTATTCTTGCCTGGAGAATCCCATGGACGGAGGAGCTTGAAGGGCTACAGTCCACAGGGTCGCAGAGAGTCGGACACGACTGAGCTACTTTGCTTTCACTTAATCACTGAATTTAGCAAAGTTTCAGGATACAAAATCAATACACAGAAGTCACTTGCCTTTCTATATACTAACAATGAAAACTCAGAAAGAGAAACTAAGGAATCAATCCCATTCGTCATTGCAACAGAAAGAATTAAATGTCTCAGAATAAGTTACCTAAGGAGACAAAAGAACTGTACACAGAAAATTATGAAACAGATCGCCAATGGGAATTTGCTGTGTGGCTCGGGGAACTCAAACAGGGGCTCTGTATCAGCCTAGAGGGCTGGAGTGGGGAGGGAGACGGGTGGGTGGCTCAGAAAGGGGGGGACATATGTACGCCTGTGGCTGACTCATGTTGACGTTTGACAGAAAACAACACTCTGTAAAGCAATCATCCTTCAATTCAAAAAGAACAAAACAAAGACGCCACCTTGCAATGCAGGGGACCTGGATTCATTCCCTGGTCCGGGAACAAACATCCCTCCTGCCATGTGACAGCTAGGCCCATGAGCCACAACCGAGCCAGCACACGGCAGCTTGAGGTCTGCCCGCCATAGAGGAGACCCTTCATGCCGCAACTAAGACCCAACACAGCCAAGTAAATAAGTAAATTTAAAATACAGAAGGAAACACGGGAATGAACAGAACAATGTCTCAAGACAGAGGCATATTACATGGTAGTTAATACGCTGGACCATGAATCAAAACAGCACGGGGCTTAAGCATAGCTCTTTCACTTAAAGCTGTAAGACCTGACCATCGCAGAGCCTTGTGGGTCTCTCTACACAAAAAGAACGGACCGCTGTGCATCCGAAACTGACCTGAGATTGTAGATCAACTATGCACGTGCCGTGCGCTCAGCTGCTCAGTCGTGTCCGACTCTTTGCAACCCCAGGGACTGCAGCTCGCCAGGCTCCTCTGTCCATGAATTCTCCAGGCAAGAATACTGGAGTGCGTGGCCATTTCCTTCTCCAGGGGATCTTCCAAACCCAGGGATCAAACCTGTGTCTCCTTCATCTCCTGCACGGGCAGGTGGATTCTTTACTCCCGCACCACCTGGAAAGTCCTAACTCACTCCTAGGAGTGGGGTGTAAAATAAATAATAGTAATAATAAAAGGAATAGAGCCTTTAATTAAGTTCCAAGGAAACATATTCATCAATGAATTCAGATGCTCTTAGCATCTGCTCATTGCTGGTACAAGGTAATAAGTAGCAAGTGAACAAGAGGGTGGGACTCTTATTTCTTTCTTTGGTGAATAACGTGCAAAAAAAAAAACTTAATATAAATGTTGGCCACTTGGCTCAGTGACAAACACCTAAAGAGGTTTTCTGGGCTCCACGTCCCTCTTTCTTTGACTCCTGATTTCACCTTCAGTGAACCCTCAGTAAATACAGTCTAGTTAGTTAGTTAGTTAAGTCGCTCAGTCGTGTCCGACTCTTTGCGACCCCATGGACTGTAGCCCACCAGGCCTCTCTGTCCATGGGATTCTCCAGGCAAGAATACTGGAGGGGGTTGCCATTTCCTTCTCCAAGGGATCCTCTTGACCCAGGGATCGAACCCAGGTCTCCCGCATCAGAGGCAGACACTTTAACCTCTTAGCCACCAGGAAATTAGGACAGCTTTTTTCAACTTAATGATAAAGATAATAGACTTGAAATGCTATTTCCAAACTTGGGCAACATTTCTCTGATCTTCAAACACAAATTTCTACCAAATTATCATCAACACTAAGCATGTAGTGGGTTAAAGCATTTCAACTGTCAGACTTGAAGTCAGGAACGCAAACCAAATTTAATTTAGCTCTGATTTGAAAACATTTCACTGTTACGGTTCTGTGGTTTTTAGAAGGGAAAAAAAAAAAAGTACTCACAACCAGTTCTGGTTGAAACAGGTCGAGGAGGTTAAATCTGAAATAGTTCTCCATTGGTTTGTGGTTAACCAATTCGTTTATTGTTTCAGAAACTGAAATTGGTTCACCAGCCTCTGGTTTGGGTCCCTGGTTCAGTTCAGTTGAAGACCTTAGCAAATGAATACTCAGAAAACGGACAATTCCCAAATGACCCTGTGCTAAATACGCCAGCTTTCTCAAAACCCACATGTGTTCTGCAAACCTCTCTTCTGCGGGTAGGATTACAGAGAACTGTCCTCGCCAGAGGCTGCCCAGAGTAGAGCGGAAGCATCTCTCGTCTGAGAGCAGAGAGAGTCCTACAGTCCTGCTTCCAACAGACGGTGGTGACGGAGCCACAGTGGTCGCCTCTTTCCGGCATCGGAAATCTCGGCCTCGGTGGCTCTCCTCAGCGACCTCTGGCCACAAAGGTGGATCTCGTTTAGTCATGCGGCACGTGCCAAACACGTGTCCTTAGTCGCTCAGTCGTGTCCGACTCTTTGCAATCCCAAGGCCTGTAGCCCGCCAGGCTCCTCTCTCCAGGCAAGAACACTGGAGAGGGCTGCCATGCCCTGCTCCAGGGGATCTTCCCAACCCACGGATCGAACCCAGGTCTTCTCCCGCATTGCAGGTGGCTTCCTTACCAACTGAGCCACCAGGGAGGCCCCATAAGTGTCGAGCAGTCACTTATAAATAATTGGTGGATTTTTTTCAAGAGGATGTATTGATATACACACCTGAACGCACTCATACAGATACTGATTGTATATGAGGATTCAAGAACAAATTATTCTGTTACCTGTGCTCTGAGTGACGTTCTTGACTGGGAGTAAAATACGTGGGGCACGTCTAGGAATGTGACCCCAAAGGGGCGTAAAGCGCTGTATGTAGCAAAAGAAAATTGGGACAGCAGATACTTTTGTGACGTTCCCTTCTTCCTGTTCATAGCACAGATACACTTGGAAATGACGACCTGAAATCTGGACAAGGCTAAAGACTGATGTGTGTCCCCGTGCACCCCAGGTCGTGGACTCCCTGAAGTCTGGGTGTAACCATGAAAGCTGCTACAATTTGCTAATGGCAAATAAGCCAATTTTCCCTGAAAACAACCAGCTCCAACAAGATCATGGTGCCTTGACATGACCACTTGAAAGTCAATAGGTTCTTAGTTTGATTCTGCTTAAGAAATCATCCCTGAATGTTCATTGGAAGGACTGATGCTGAAATTGAAGCTCCAATACTCTGGCCACCTGATGTGAAAAATTGACTCATTGGAAAAGACTCTGATGTTGGGAAAGATTGAAGGCAGGAGAAGGGGATGACAGAGGATGAGATGGCTGGATGGCATCACTGGCTCCATGGACACGAGTCTGAGCAAATTCCAGGAGACACTGAAGGACAGGGGAGCCTGGTGTGCTGCCGTCCATGTGGTTGCCAAGGGTTGGACACAGCTTAGCGACTCAGCAACAACAAAGAGAAAAAATGACAATGCCCCTCAGTCAGGTCCCCGTCTGTATCTTCAACCAGGTTTCAAGTTTTCACCCTTGAGACGGGCACAGTGCCCGGTGACCTTGGTTAATGCAGACTTGCAGAAGTTCAAGCAATAAATACTGAGGAAGGAAGCTTCTCCAAGTTCCAAATGCAAACCCTGGATGGTGCAGACAAGAGGGAATTTAGAAATCTCCTCTAGTGGCTTCTAGCTGACCAACAGAATGAGCTGCACGCTTTATTTTAAAATAAATAAAACAGTTTGACAGAAAACAGCAAAATTCTGTAAAGCAATGATCCTTCAATAAAAAATAAGTTTAATAAATAAATAAAATAAGATGCCTGTTGACTAAGAATCGTCAGTGCTGCAACCTGGTAATCTTCGAATTTAGGAAGCTCCTCCCCAAATTCTGATGACCAGTCATATGTGATCCCACTGATCTAGCCCAGTTTCCTCCTTCCATTCAGAAGGGAGCAAATCCAGACCATGCCGCAACTGTAGCAATAACAGCTAACATGCGTGGGGTGCCCACTGTGGGCCAGACACTTCATATGCGTTACCTCCAGTCTTTACAGCCTCTCTTAAATTCATGCCGTGAGCAGACAACTTCTTATAACCTCTTCTCTCCAGACGTTCAGCACTGTTCTCACGTAGTTATTCCTCGATGGACATTATGGAGTTTCCACCTGTCACTCCTGCAAAGTCCTGCCATCAAAGCAAAGAAGAGAAAGCAATTGAGTTGCATTTCTCATCAGCAGCACGTTTTCAGGGATGTTTCCCGGGACCTTCAGGAATCTTCGATCCTGTTCTCAGGCTGCGGGCATGGCAGCCTCGCAGTGATCAAGGAGATGAGCAAACTCAGGGGAAATGCATGTGCTCATGATCCACAAGCTGGTGTGAATAACCCAGTGCAAACCCTTTGCTCAGCCACAAGGCAGTCAGAGAGGTCAGGGCTCCTGGAATCCAACCACCCTGTCCCACCTTCAGCCATTTCCCCATGGGCCCAACTCATGATCTGAATTGATGGGGCCACCCGAAGCATCAAGACTCCTGGCTATAGGACTGGTTTTCGGATGCGATGTGGTTTGGCTGTCATTAAAAATATTCACAAGTTTAATTTCAAGCAGTCTTCTTGATGTTTTTTCTACTGCTGCTTGCTTCCAGAATTTCTAGCAAAAACAAAAAGAAAATGTCAATCAAAATGAACATGAATATTTCACTTTTCAAACTATCCTCAAACTCATGAAGCGCAGTTTCCCAAAATGATAAAATGCAGCAGGCCAGCATCTGCCGTCACCCCTGGGAGCCCTGCCACGAGACCCTGCCACTTGCCCTCGGCTCCTTCGCCTCACTCCAATCAAAGCTTCCTAAAGGAAAATTCCGCCAGCCTGAAGACATAGCTAATCCCCTTATAAATAGTTGTTCTTCCAAACCGCCAGAAAATTGAATGGATTATAACACAATAGAGCTATAAAATTAGTGCCTCCGTAACAAATGTCAACTACTCTTCTTGTGATTATTTCTCTCCTTCTGTCAATTATATAGGTAAGGCAATGTATATAATTGACATCATGTACACGGAAACTAATGCCTGAAAGAGGAAAGAGATATAAAAGGTTCTTGGGCAAATTAAAAACTTATGAGCTTTACAAGGCATTCCTTGGCCATATTGCGGGTTTGGTTCCACACCACCACCCACAGTAAAACAAGTTACGTGAAGTTTTTAGTTTTCCAGTACACATAATAATTATGTTTAGGGACTTCCCTGGTGGTTCAGGGGCTTCCCAGGTGGCACAGTGGTAAAAAGTCCACCTACTGATGCAGGAAATGTGGGTTCGATCCCTGGGTTGGGAAGCTCCCTGGAGGAGGACACGGCAACCCACTCCAATATTCTTGCCTGGAGAATCCCATGGACAGAAGAGCCTGGCGGGCTGCAGTCCACGGGGTTGAAAAAACTCAGACACGGCTGAGTGACTAACACACTGGTGGTCCAGGGACAAAGACGTCGCCTTTCAATGCAGGGGTTCGATCCCTGGTTGGGGAACTAAGATCACCCTTGCCTGAGGCCAAAAAAACGAGAACAAAAACATAAAACAGAAGCCATATTGTAACAAATCCAATGAGGACTTTAAAAATGAAGCATCTCCAAAAAAACACTTTAAAAAATAAAAAGTTGTGTTTATCCTATGCTGTAGTCTGTTACACGTGCCTTAGCATTACATCTTTTAACAAGGTACATACTTCAATTTAAAAAACACTTTATTGCTAAAAATACGCTAAACATCACCTGAGCCTTCAGTGAGTCATTATCATTTTGCAATAGTAACATCAAAGATGATGTGTGTATGCTAAGTCGCTTCAGTCATGTCCAGTTCTTTGAGACCCCATGGACTGTAGCCTGCCAGGCTCCTCTGTCCATGGGATTCTCCAGGCAAGCATCCTGGAGTGAGCTGCCATGGCCTCCTCCAGGGGATCTTCCCAACCCAGGGATCAAACTCTTGTCTCTTAAGTCTCCAGCATTGGCCGGTGGGTTCTTTACCATCACTGATTACAAATCAGCATGGCAAATATAACAATAATGAAATTTTCAAATTTTGTGAAAATTACCAAAGTATGACAAAGACACGAAANGGGGATCTTCCCAACCCAGGGATCAAACTCTTGTCTCTTAAGTCTCCAGCATTGGCTGGTGGGTTCTTTACCATCACTGATTACAAATCAGCATGGCAAATATAACAATAATGAAATTTTCAAATTTTGTGAAAATTACCAAAGTATGACAAAGACACGAAACGAACAAATGCTGTTGGAGAAAACAGCACAGATGTACTTCCTCAGCGCAGAGTTGCTCCAAACCTTTAATTTGTAAAGAGCAAAACAAAGCAAAGCACAATAAAATGAGGCATGCCTGTATTTACAGAAACATGTGCGGATTTCAGCATCACGAGTCTCAGCTCACGTTAACTCTCCAGGCCCATTCATGGACACTGGCCTGCTTGAGCCTCAGGCAGCTATCAAAGGAAGCATCCCTGGACAAGAGGAAGGGGAGGACTTCTAATAGGAACTCTAAATTGGAGCCTAGGCTCCCACCGTACTTGCTGGGAGATAAACAGTTACAGTATTTAACTACTTGTCCATGGCCCACAGTATCCACATGGAAAATATTCAGGAAAAAAAAATCCTGGAAAGTTCCCCAAAGGAAAACTTGAATTTGCCGCCTGCAGGCATCTATTTACATCTATTTCCATAGTATTTACATTGTATTAGGTATTATAACTAATCTCAGTTCATTTCAGTCTCTCAGTCGTTGACTCTCTGCGACNCATGGTATGGCTGACCCTGACACCTAAAAAGAAAATGCTGGGCTTCTCGGCTGGTAAGTCCAGGGGATCGTTGGCTACGAAGTCAACCCATCAGGCATGGCAAGGGCAGAGAAAGGGCCCCCCTACCCCCAGCTGCTGGCCGTCAGGCCTTCGCTCGTTTCCACCATGGCTCCCTGCCCAGGTCTAAGCAGTGGGCTTTGGTGACTTGCCCTGCTCCATGGTGGCCTTGGCGACTGGCTCTGAACTTGATAAAGTGCTAATTTTGCTTTTTATGACCGTTGTATAATGCTGATAAAAAGCCAAGTCAGTCTGGTTTCAAAATCTGAAGAAACGTTAGCCCCCGGGCTGAAACCCAGGAATCTACAAGTTACAGGCAGGAGGCAACTTTCACACTCAGTGTCTGCCACTGTCCGAACGGCGGTCTTGGAAGGAAATGGCGAGCGGCCTCCGTGTTAGTCCCAGGTCCCTGGTCCTGCCTCAACTACGGGATGTCGGCCACCAGCCAGCTCTGTGATCATGACAGAAACCTAACATGGTTCACACGAGTGGCCTTTGGTGGGCAAATGTTCAAGCACATTAAGGTTTTAATATAATTATAATTATAGAACATGTTCAACCAATTAACCACAAATATGCTGTTTATCTGAAAGGCTGCCAACACTGTGGACTGTAGTCAAAATAACATTAGGCTGCAGTCCTTAAGCAAAGAATACACAGTGAATCAAAAGAGAGATCAGAAGGAAAAGGCCAAAATAAATATTTTATCTGATATTTTATGAATATTTCCTCAAATGCCAGATTAAAATATGTCATCTCCACTTCCCATATATTTACCTGATGAAATCAGATTAAGTGAGTTCATGACACTGTCGAAAAACACCATAAACCAAAGAGAGAGACAGAAGTGTGTTTTGTAAATCTTGGCAGTCAAGGTCTCCCAACGTCCGCTGGTGTATAATGTAAATAAGAAACGGCAATTGGAACAAGTCATATTTTTTTAAGGCATTTAGAAACTTCTCATTAGGCCTTATATCTTTCTTACTTACAGCCTCCAGTATTGGAAGCAAAATTAAACTCTGTCTTAGCGACTAAATAATATAAGCCTTCTCGTAACTTTTCTCCGAGAGAATTAAAAAAAAAAAAAAAAAAGAAAGAACCTCCTTGTACGATTTGTATATACACAATTTGTACTGCTGTAAAAGCATATTTTGAAAAGTGCTCCCTAAATAATTAAGCTATTCCTTTTACCATACTTCCTATATTACAGAAGTCATCTTCCCACCGAGAATCAATAAGTCATTCC
Organism: Neotragus moschatus; assembly: GCA_006410615.1. Classification (NCBI taxonomy): domain Eukaryota; kingdom Metazoa; phylum Chordata; class Mammalia; order Artiodactyla; family Bovidae; genus Neotragus; species Neotragus moschatus. Next base: position 78,337 of record SJYA01002340.1, on the reverse strand, counting down.
AAACGTCAGTCATTTTTCTCCATTTAACGGAATGGACTAAAGTCCGACACTGCAAGTTACATTACCTTTGAATTATGCGTGCAATTTAAAATTCAAAGTACTACACTAAGGAGCTTTTTAGACTGACCACTCTACACTCGCTTCATAAATACGGTCCCTCGCAGACCCTTCTGACAGATTTACCGAACAACAGGAGTTTGAGGCGGTTAAGGCTGCAAGTCGCACAGGAAAGCTGTTCTCCCTAAAGATGCCACAGGAACAATTCTCTTTTCAGCGGCAATCCAAAGCAAACGGCCATTCGTCATTCACCAGGAAGTGTCTCTAGGTTTTTAAGATTCATGGTAAAGCCATTCTAAAGCATCTTAGCCTTAATTACAAATAAACACGTGGGCACACATTGACAGATCAGTTCAGAGAATCCTCCCTAAGTTAAGACTCCAGTGTGATTTTTCTTTGGCCAGACCCAAAGCCTCTGATAAAATTTCAAACCCAGAAAGCTCAAACAGGTATGTACTGAAGAGGCTCTTTTTCATCAAACACGTCATTAGAAAAGGAAAAATAAAAAAAGCAGAGAGATATACAAATGAAAGTGTTCGAGTATACGCCAGCAGCAGTTACATTTTCAGGAATTAATAGAAGCGGCTTTATATTCCTTTACCTGAATTCATGGGCTAATGTGCTTCTGATTATAAATAAAACACAACAACCTCGTCCTTCGAAAACCAAAGTAAAGTAACTGTGAAAAATATCAGTGAATATTATTACATTTATGATGTACTTACTGATTCACGCTACAGGTCAGTAAAACTTGGAAAAAAAAAAAAAAACTGTCAAGTAATAGCATTTTTCTTTGCAGCTAATATTACTTTATTTGTTATGTCCCTCAAAAGAACGAGACCCTCCTGCAATTTGAGAGAAAGTGAAACTTTTCAAATATTGGTTGTTTAGAAAATACAACAGCAAGTCTGACCTTGTAACCGAAATGTATGGACCTGAATGTCTCAAGCTTCTCATTGCTCACGAGGAGCCTCATTCACCTTCACGGGAGTTTTGCTTCTCACCTGTCACACCAGGACAGTGGAACGCCTTCTCTGGGAAACCACTAGTCTTGGGTCCCAAGTGTGGAAGCTTTCTCAGACCTGTTCCTTGTAAGAGCCAGAGCTCTGTTCATTCCCACTGCTCTGTAACCAAATAATCTTGTTTTTTCCTTTTCCTCTTTTTCATTGGTAAGTAACTCCGATAACTGTCCACTTTCCCTGACGTGGGACAAACTCCAGGTCACTGTAGCCCACCAACCACTTTTAGCACTTGCCGTCGGTGGGTCATCAAAAATCAGCTCTATTTGCAGAGGTTTTATTCTTGCCAGTTTTGCACTCCCAGAGACAAACCACTTTAAAGTGCCTTAAAAATCATTAGCTCTCTTGTATTCGCCCTGAACACCAGCGTGGCCTGGCGTGGGCTGGCCAGCTGCAGGGATAGCAGACCCCCAGCACTCCCATGTCCTTGGCAGCTCTGCGGCCAGAGTCCCCCCGCTCTCCGTCTCTGCCAGTGCCTCTCCGCCCGGGGCTCCTCTGCCCCAGCTGCCGAGGTGCCCTGTGCTGAGTAAACACCTCAGGCAAAAGCAGGGCCTTCCTGCTAGGGGTGAGCTTTGCACAGCAACACCTAGTTTCAAATGGTGAGACCTCAAGGATAATTTTATTTTTTTCTTCCTGCCCCTAGGATGGACTTTCCTCCTCCCCCCCCTTCCTAAACTTGTTTACATTTCTTCCCTCTTGAAAAATGTAGCAAAATTCATTCAATGGATACTTGCTGGTAAATCACCCAATCTGAGCCATGTACACTGATATGACCTGTAAATCCTGATCCCAGGGGGTTAGTTCAAACAAAAGGAAATTTCGTTGAAGGGAACTGATACTCTGGGAATGGTCTCTCTCCAAAGGATTCCATCCAGGGAAGTAAAATTTGCAGGTGTGAACGGAGATGCTGCAAATGTACTGGGCTCCCCTTGGACAGAAAAGGTCGGGATAATCGTTCTGGTAATGTCATCATGTGGCAGCATGCATTGCTAACGGAAGACGGACCAGACATGCATTCTTCTCCTTTGGGCCCTCCCCGCAAAATACTGCGCTGTGAAGAGGCTTGTTCTTTCCACATGCGTTTTATTAAAATGACGACCACCACAACCATCAGACCGACCTGGATCGAACTGCTGGGGACAGAGCTCAGGTTACCGTAGTGCCACAGACACTGCACCCTCTCATCGGGGTCTCTCAAACCCACCAACATTTCCCTGAATCCTCTGTCCTGTCACCTAACGAACTTCATATATGTGTGTGCTGCTTAAAAAAAAACAGATAAACTCATAAATAATTCAATATACAGTCTCCTGCCAACTGACCATGTATTGTGTTTCATCTGCTGCATTAAATAAAAACTTAAAACTATTTCCTTGTTTTTAAATTAAGAAAAGGAAAAAAAAAAAAAGCTCTAATTGGAAGGGACCACACAAAATCAAAACTCATTGCTTAAATTGTACAGTTAAAACATACTCACTGAGAATGATAAAATTACAAAAGGTGACGAAATTTGACAAAAAGTTACTTGGGTCTGAGAGAAACACATTCTTAAATGGTGTCTTGGAAACTGCCTTAGTATAAGAATGTATATCGGATGCTGTAATGAAAATGAAAGAAACCGCTTCAGCTCAAACTGAGGAGAAAGATGGGCTATACTACTTTCTGTGGAGTTTTGTTTGTTTTCTTAATATGACATCACTGTAACACTTCTTTTCATGTCTTTGTGGATACTACTCAGCTAATTTCCTGCCTCACCAAAAAAAAAAAAAAAATTAGAAGCCTGGTGCCATATAATTAACGAAAACAGTCTAACCACTTTGCTCAAAGATTTGACTTGGCAAATCAAAATCAGAGGACATGGTCCTCTTGGCCTGGTTGCTGCCTTTTCCCTGAGCCCTCGTTAAGCCATCGGAAAACGGGCCACGCTGAGAGCCACTCGAATGCTTTACATACAGAGCAGAGAAAGAGAACAATAACCGTGTAGCCGCTAAGAGCCAACAGCACATAGTGTCGTTTCGGTGGATTCAGATAACACGGTTCCTTTTGAACTAAGGACCTCTCTAGACCAGTGATGGGGTGGGGGTGGGGGGTGCAGCCAAAGTTACAGACACTGTTCGTGACTCAAGAGAATTCCCAGAACTTCCCTGGTGGTCCAGGGGTTAAGACTCCTGCATTTTCGCTGCAGGGATTACAGGTCCAATCTCTGGTCAAGAACTAGGGATCCCACATGCCACACGGTGCAGCCAAAAACTAAAAAACAAAACAAAACAAAAACCAGAATTTTCTATTGGCCAAGACTCAGAGGACTCAGAATAGTCTGATGCCTGGCTAAAGACCATGCTCTAACCACTTGAGCTAAGAGTTCATATTAATAGACATCTAAATTTAAGCAGAGTCATGTGATGCTTTGGCAATAGAAATTAAGTCACAAGAAAAACAGAAAAGCTCAGCTGTATGAAGCACCAAGCCATATTCACATATTCATCAAAGAGGAGAAATTTTATATATTCTATTTTCCTCAAAGTCCATCACCAGTTCCTGCTGCTGCTGCTGCTGCTGCTAAGTCGCTTCAGTTGTGTCCGACTCTTTGTGACCCCATAGACAGCAGCCCACCAGGCTCCCCAGTCCCTGGGGAGACACTGGAGAAGGACACTGGAGAAGCCATTTCCTTCTCCAATGCATGAAAGGGAAAAGTGAGAGTGAAGTCGCTCAGTTGTGTCCGACTCTCAGCGAACCCATGGACTACAGCCCACCAGGCTTCTCCATCCATGGGATTTTCCAGGCAAGAGTACTGGAATGGGGTGCCAGTGCCTTCTCCAGATCCTACATGTTTACAAAACTTCAAGCTGTTTTTCTGAATGCTAAGGTCAGACCTACCGTACCCTGTCTTGTTACCAGAGCTGACTCTTTCCCATTGATTGGACAGAGAAGTTGGAGGGGGACTCCAGCAGGAAAGTGCATAGGAGGATGCGTGTCCAGCCTGACAAGGAGCCTTAAGACAAAACCAACTTTCTGCTTTATAGTTTTAAAAAAGTAAGGAGACTGTGTGTGTAAATCACTTAGTTGTGTCTGACTCTTTGTGACCCCATGAACTGCAGCCCTCCAGGCTCCTCTGTCCATGAGATTTCCCAGGCAAGAATACTGGAGTGAACAGCCATTCCTTTCTCCAACACAATCTTCCCATCTCAGGGATCAAACCTGGGTCTCCTGCATTGCAGGCAGATTCTTTACCATCTCAGCCACCAGGGAGACTATAAATTTATGCAAAAATCTAAAGGAGACTCTTTTAAATAAAGGAGAAATTAACTATGAATATCTCGACTGGTTATGAAACTAACACCTTAGGATAACAGCAGAGACAGCTTAAACTTTTCTGTGCCACGCATAGTTAAATTCATGACCATCTAATTGGTATGGAGAAAGCAATTTATAAGAAACTTTACTAACTCTTTTTGTTTTGTTTTAGTTTTAAAAGTCTACCCAAATGTTCTGTTTATAAATCACATCAAAACTGTACCACTTGGGAAAAGAAGTTATGTTTCTTTTTAGGGAAAAAAAAAATCAAATTCTAGACTCCAACTTTCACATTTAATTACAAACAAAGACATAATGCATTATTTTTCTGTATCCACAAGAGGCAGGCTGACTGCAATTTTTATTGCATGTTAAGTTTTCACTGGATCCCAATATTATTAAGCTTTAAATCAGAGGGTTGGTTCCTTCAGCTAAGTGTAACAATACTAGCAAGTTAAAGGAAAAAAAAAAGAAAAAAAGAACACCTCATCTGGGGCTGTAATATTTGCTGAAAAAAATCTACTTCAAAACATTAATCAAATTTTTCGCCTACTGGGCAACCATATGGTATAGCAGCATGTGAATCCCACAAACTTGCTGATCTCCTGTAACTGGGTGCAATTAATTACGCTGGCTGCATCCATCTCTTGGATTTTCGCCTTGTGAAAAAAAAAAAAGTATTTATTGCAACAGCTTTTACAAAACAAGGGAATGAAAATCACAATTGATTAATGAGCTGAATGGAAATATTTCCGTTAGCAGATTTTTAGAACGAATAAGGATTAATACCATGGACGGAAAGGAATGCACACTGAGTTCCCCTTGTCCTTTCTGAAACCCCCAAAAGGTGGAGGTGGGGCAGGGAGCCCCAACATGCATAATTCACCAGCCGGCTTTAGATCACAAGTAATAAAGTCTTAAACTGGTGAAGTAATAAAGAGGCTGGCTTTACAAGATACTATCCTGGGATACAAAAAGTCTGTTCTTTGATTTGAAAACACCGATATTAAATACTCAGTGGGTGAAGAACATTACAGGCCTGACAAAGCGCGAAAAGGAAAGTGGCTCTTACAAGGTTGCAACCCACCCTGTCCTTGGTGATTCAGGCACTAAGCCGGCTGCACACAGGGTCCCCTTGTGGTTTTAAGACCCCTCTATAAGAGCGAGCATCAGAGGGGAAGTCAGGGTGGTACCACTGCTCTCATCTGCCGGCTAAAGGTACAAACAATTCATACTTGCAGCCACCTTTCCCACTAGCACTCAACGCACATGCTTCTGACTTTTCCTAGCCATCAGAAGGCTTCCAGGGGCTCAGCCATCACTCCTGCCTTCTAGGAGCTGGCTTCTGTACAGACACAGGGGTCACGATCTTTCCCTCAATGGGGAGTCACAGGCCCAGGGCTGGAGGTCTTAGCAGATAAGCAGAAGTACGCGCATTCTGCCCCTTTCCAGAATCACCCTCCGGGCTTAAGACCATACAAGCTAGCCAAGCAGTAATGAAGTCATGTCAGGCGTCTCTATTTCAGGCAGCTCAGCTGCCCTTCCTCTGAAGAGACGGGTTCCAGTATTGGCCGTGTGTTCAATATTTAGGTTGGGAAAACAGACCAAGTAATAAACATAAGTAGAAGACAGATCCAAGCTGGAGAGCTCAGATACTACCTTAGTTTTACAACTTTTTTATAAAGAGTGCTAAAGAATGAGGCTCTGCAACTCTACTCCTGTGCCAACCTTTTTATTGACTGTATCCGCCGCAGTTAAACGTTTACCGGGAAGTCCTGCACAGACAGGGCTTTGGGAAAGAGAACTAGCATTTTATTATATCCACCTGCTTGTGTGGCTGACACAATGCCTTCTCTGCTGCTGTGTACGTGTTCGTTCTGTGGGTCTTCCACAGTCAGCTGATGAACAAGAGCACCCAGAAAAAGAGGAAGACACTTTTATACCACAGACGGTTTAGGGACTGGTACTTTAAACGGCAATATTTCAAACAAGTCATGCCTATGTTTATGTCAACATGTGTTAACACACAGCCACGAGCCGTTTTATTGGGCTTTGCTTCCCTGTGCCTCAAAGATACTGCGTTTCTTTGACCAACTGGAGGCCCGGGGCAGTTCCACACTGAGCGAGCGTATTGGTGCCGTCTTCCCAACAGCAGTTTCTCGCTTAGTACCACATTTTGTTCATTGTCCGGCCACATTTTGTTCATTCTCCCAACATTTCCAACATTTCAAGCTTTTTCATTATCATTGTATCACGGTGACCTGGCATCAGCACTCTCTGATATTACTGCTACAGCTGGCTGACACGTGGATGATGGTTAGCATATTTTACAATAAAATTATTCTGTAATTAAAAGATACATATTTTTTAAAGACATAACACTTTTGTACACTTGGTAGACTACAGAATGAAGAGAACTTTTATATGGACTGGGGATTCAAAAACTTTGTTGTCTGATTTACTGCGGTGGTCTGGAACCAAGCCTGTCACATACCCAAGGTATGGCTGCCTTTATAAGTTGTGAGATTTTGATGTAATGAAGAAAAAAAAATGTTTATTTCCAAATAGCAGGCAGATCTAGGTGGGTAAAAGATTCTGAAGGCCACCATTTAGGGTGCTGGAAGGATAACTTAAAAAATATCTTATTAGAATCATTCCAGTGGAGAATCAAAGCCAGTTCATAAGCAGAGTAGAAATTTTGAAGAAACCATCATCTGGTGAAAAGTAGGAGAAACGTACCAAGGAAATGTACTTGGCTTCTGGTAGGGGGAAAAAAAAAATCTAATGGGAAGTGAGTGAGCCAACTCCTTAAACCAGTGACCCTGCAGTGTACACCACCTCCCAGCACCACCCCTCAGATGATCGCCAGACCCCTCCTACATGTGATGGTTGTTGGCTTAAAAGTTTAAAGAGCTAACAAAATGTTTTAACGAGATACAAATCTCAGAGATCGTTAATCAATATGTTCAATGTTATTTGTGATAATTCATCATGACATGATATTAATGGGTTACTGTACCCTTCAGAGGTGAGATTAATGCAAATGAGCTGCCACAATTAACTTTACTGCTCCCAACTCACAGGAATGGACAGATGATTATAAATGACAACTATATGTCAATTACAATATCCAATAAAGTGAAGCTTAGAGAACAATCCATCTGCTTTTATTGCTCTTCCTTTGACGTTGCTGAATTTAGCTCAACCCACTGTTGTCACAATGTAGCCATTGTTTGGGGGAGGGGAAAGCGTTTCCCTTTTCCTTTCTCTCTTCAAGTTTTCGATATTCTTAAGAGGGCTTCTGAAACGTCCACGCAAATAACGTTTTCTAAAGGAAGAAGAGCCACGGGACACGGGAATAAAGTACCACACGCATTCTCGGCGAGTTCAAGAAAACTGTATCCATGTTCAATCTGCAACAGCAGGGCCAGCAAGGAAGCAACCTGTCCAGCTGTGTATAATATATTTACGCAATTAAAAACGGAAGACATTAGCACAGCATCCCGAAAAGCCGTGAGTTTCGCTAAACGAAAGTTATTGGAGGATCACTCTGTCGCGTTACAGGGCCTAAAGTGAAAAGGCAGGTACGGGGCCAAGGGCAGGAGGGCAAAGTCAGTTGGAAGGCTGGCACTCGGTGTGGTCAGGTACAGGGATAGGCCCTGCCTGCAGCGGGTTTCAAGGCCCGCATGCTTCTTCCTGCCAGGAAGGGAGGGCTTTTCAAGAAAGGACGCTCTGGAGCTGACAGGCACAATGCAGAGGTCCCTCCTCGCCCCAGTTCCCTTTACTGAGCAGGCATGCCCAAGGCTTTGAGTGCCAGCTGAGAACTCACAGGCTGACACCTTTTTCTGCCTCACCTGGGAGGCTGCACTCCCACCGCCCTCTTCGCTGGCTGGTGCTGGCTAAGCACTGACCGCCAGCCAGCCAGCAAGGCTCCCGCTCTAAGGTACCAGTCACACTCCAGAGCCCTGGGGGCGGGGAGGGGCAGACAGGCTGAAACTGGTCCAACCTCCTACAATGTTTGCCTTGCCCTGGGCTCCTCTCCCCACTCCCCTTCCTGAAAGGACAACACCCCCCACCCCACACACACACCACTGGAAAAAGCAGCATGACTTGGGCTCTGTTTCCAGGGAACAGAAGAACCTCAGGCCAGGTGTTGAGATGGAAACAAAATACAATTTCTGCAGGGTAATCAACGAGGAGCCAGCTAGGTAGAGATGAGAGAGCACACAATACGCTCCCTTTTGAAGCTCCATCCAGAAAGGATTTTTCTTCCTTGTGTCTAAAATATTTACAACGTCAGATTATAAAAGGATCAGAGTGGATGGGAAGCTACAGCTTTCTCTCTCCAGGAGGCATCCCCAGGTCCCTCCTGAGCACGTTTTTCCATTAGGGACCTGGGCCTCTTTGACTCCACACCGATTCCAGCCTTGATCCAAGAACCCTGTTCCCTGGGTCATCACCTACAAGGATGCTGTCGGCCTCAAGCCGGGCCAATCAAGTTCTGCCTGGGGCTTCTGTCCAGGGACCATGTTGGGTGAGGGAACCAGCTTCTTGATGCCCAGGTCGTTGGGACGCTGTTGATCTCTCAGTGGCCACCTTGACACCCAACAAATAAAAGATGATCAAAACCAAGAGTTTAGATAAGGATGCGGGCCTGATGACATATGTGAGCTCTGGAAAAAGCCACACTTTAAACCCTGGGTTGGCAAAGTATGACCACCTGGCCAGATCTGAACCTCTACCGTTTGTACATCCCAGCATCTACAAATGCTTCACCTTTCTTAGGTGGTGGAACAAAAAAAGAAGAACACTTTGTGACACATGAAAAATCAGGTGGATTCAGATTCCAGAATCCACAGACAGTTTTACTGGCACAGCAGCCAGACCCACTGCGCTCCCTCCTGGGTGAGCTGAGTACTTGGGTCAGACATCATCCAGCCTCAGCACCACAAATATGTATTCTCTGTCCTACTGCAGAGAAAATTTGCTGACCACTGCATCCTGAGAGCCCATGATGACAGTTTCAGCTTAATGGTAGTTTGCATTTGGGCTTTTCCACGGGCAACGGAAACCTCCTGATGAATTACCCAAGGAGTCTGTCCTTAGCTCATCCCACAAACCTGTACACCTCTCCCATCCTTATGTGCTGAGGTCCTAAAGAGAAAGAGCGGCTATCCAGGTGGAGTGTTTCTCTCCCCTGATCCCTAGAAGTTGTACAGTCTTTGCTGTATGCCACAAAGTGTTAAAAGACACAAAACATATAGTATTAATCATTCCTATGGACGGGAGGTTTTGAGCCAAGCAGTGAAAGAAAAAGTAGATCAAAGGTGGGAAAGACACTTTTTTTTTTCATGTATCTCAAGAACACATTTAATTTGAGAGGAAATCCCCCCTGCGCAAGCAGCAGGGGGCCCTGCCACGGTGAGCCGAGCCGGGATGGGCCGGCCGGGCTGGCTCGCAGTGCGCAGGTGCCTGGCAAGGACAGCGTGATCCTGATGACTTTCACAGGAGACCACAAGGAGGGGAACTGGACTCTCTCCCTTCGTTTCAGGTTTCCCGCTCCAGGTTTAAATTTCTCTCCCCTGTGCCCTGTGCACTCAGCTCCATCCCGGGACCCGGGGAGCAAGCATCCTGAAAAGAGATGAAGGGTACCTCTCCTGCCCCTCACCCCCACCACCCCCAACCCCACCGCCCAATGCCTGCGCTCAGGCTGGACGAGCAGGAAGGTCAGCAAAAAATATAAAGACAAAAGTAAAAGTGAAAAAGGGCCAAACTACTTTGTCCTGTGAAGACTCGTGGGCATCAACGCTCTGAAGACGACTCTGGGTCCTTACTGTAACCCGTCTCCCACACTGGATTCTAACAGCTCCATCACATTTTCCATACATTCTCTTGGCATGGGGTATGAACAGGCAAGACGGCTCTGGATAGATCACGGCCAGCAGAAAGGCGTTTTCTTTAGGGATTGAGGGCTTCCATTTAGCATTTTAACTCAACTCGATTTTTTGGAAACACTCAGTCACAAATGAGTCTTTCAAACTGAAGAAATTGAAATTGATTTCTTAGGGTAACAATTAACCTCAGAAAATAACTATGAAAGGTTGCTTATTAATTATTTTCTGTAATATGCTTTAGGAATATTTCTTTTTTTTTCATAAAAGATGGAGACAAAAGTAGACAGATTTTATGATCATATAAAACGTTATTGGATTCATATTTTACAGGAGAATGAAACTCACTTAATTTGCAAAATGCTCAGCATGAGAAGAAACCACCCCCACCGCCNTTTTCTGTGATATGCTTTAGGAATATTTCTTTTTTTTTTCATAAAAGATGGAGACAAAAGTAGACAGATTTTATGATCATATAAAACGTTATTGGATTCATATTTTACAGGAGAATGAAACTCACTTAATTTGCAAAATGCTCAGCATGAGAAGAAACCACCCCCACCGCCCAACAGATACACACCTACACACTGCTTTTCTGAGACTCTTAAATTCGCCTTGTTAAAACAACACCATCTTTCTGTTCTTTATTTCTTCACACATAACTGCCTTGGACTTTCTAATATATTGTTGCTATTTCCGTCTTCTGTGGTATTTCTACTTATTCAAAATAGAAACTGTTTTTCATCTGAATAGCAGTTTACTGGGAACTCGGGTGATACCCTCATTCCTTTTTAAAAAGGGAAGGAGTTGCTGCCAAGAAACTTGTCACTATTCCAGTGGCACCTAGCATCTCTCAGAGAACACTAAAGAGACGGACTGGTGCTTTGCAAGCAATTTAACACACACACACACACACACACACACACAGTGCAAGACAATCATTTTTCCTTTAGCCACCTGAAAGGACTGCAACGTAACCACACACTAATTGAGGCACAAGTTAAACCACTCACAACCATAACTTGGAGATCTTCCCAAGTTTGGTTCCAGACCACCACACTGAAGTGAGTGTCACGACACGGCAAGTCGCACGGAGTTTCTGGCTTCCCGGTTCATATTAAAGTTCTGCTGACACGACCCTGCAGCCTGTTAGAGGCGCGATGGCATCATGCCTGCGTGTATGTATGGCTGAACCCCTTTGCTGTTCACCCGGAACCATCACGACACTGTTTGTTAACCGGATACCTCAAAACAAAAAAAGTTTCAAAAGAATAAAACAGATAACCAACAAGGACCTACTGTGTAACACAGGAAACTCTGATCGATACTACGCATCAACCTAAATGGGAAAAGAATTTGGAAAAAAATGGATAACATGTATATGCATAAATGACTCATTCTGCTCTACACTTGAAACTGTCACAACACTGTTAATCTATACTATGCTCCAATATAAAAGTTAGAAGATTAAAAAACAAACAAAAAAATAAATGAAAAATGCTTTATTGCTTAACAGTGCTAACCATCACCTGAGCCTTCAATGGGTCTTAATTTTTTTGCAAAAGTAGCATCCCAGATCACTGGTCACCATAACAAATGAACACGGAAAAGTCTGAAATACTGCGGAAATTACCAATATATGGCGGAGACGCAATGTGAGCAAGTGCTGTTGGAAAAACGGCACAGACAGGTCTGCTCTATGCAGCACCGCCACAAACCTTCAATGTGTAAAAGACCCAGCATCCGTGAAATGCAATAAAGTGAAGGGGAATAAAACAAGGGCCGCCTATAACAGACATTGCTCCAAATACTGCATGTCTTTCAAGTCATCAAGGTAGAAAACCAAGCATTAACAGACCAAAGAAATGCTCCCCAAAAGAAGATACAATAAGTAAGACCATTCAAGGTGCTTTAGTTTTCCCTTCCTTTTGGTGCTTGAAAACATCTCATCTGCCCAATTTGGGGAGTGGGAGAGGTAATTCTGTTTTGTTTTAAAGCAAAGAAACAAACAAAACAAAAAAAAGACCAGTGGTGTGAAACCAAGTTACAGGAACAACACGGACCCAGTTCTTGATGCACTCCAAATGCACGGTTCTGCTAATTAATTAACAAATTCAAGCTGGTTAAATAAAACCTTCTTCCAACACCTCCCATTTAATTGCAGTTTGGCACCAACAAATATATATCAAAATTATAGTATTTCCCCTGACAGGAAGCTCCTTCCTTCCACACACTCTTATGACTCTCTGCAGAGTAAGCCAGAATTGCTGACAGCCTTGAACACTGCTACAACAATATTACTATACTTGGCAAAGAAGTACCCTTGCGGCGAGAGAAAAGCTGTAATTTTGACTGTCACTTCATATTACACTAGATATTATTTCACTGTGTACACATGCACACACTCACAAACTCTTAACAGACTACAGTTTTCGCACTGCCTGCCTTTCCAATATAAATGGCAATATAATACCAGCCAATCGCCAATGGGATCCCAGCGAGAAACAAATGTTTTGCATTATGGAAACATCGTTGGAGGAGGCCTTTGAAGGGATATTTCATTCCTTTGTCCCCGACTCAGGCCTCTGACACCCCACCATCAACTTCAAAAGCCAAATGCTTCTGTTATCAAAAGGATTTCACTTTAAAAAAAAAAAAAAAAAAAAAAACCCTTGGAGGACAAGGTTATCAGGAACAAATTCTCTGCTGGAAAACGCCCGTGATGCGTGGTGAAGCGGGTACCACGCAATTCTTTGTATCCTAGGCACGAGTCAGATGCCTGAAGTGCAGAATTTCAAATGTATATACGTCGAAAACAATGTATCCTTTTCACGCATTTACCTTGTGTGTCTTCTCACGTGAGGGAGCCTGTGTGACAGCAGTGGCTGCTGGCCATGACCCAGCTAAGCCAAACTGGCCAACACGGAACAGCCCGCCACCCAAACCTTGCCAAGTCTGCATCCTGCCCCTGACACACACCAGTGCCCATCTCTGCAGAGAACTCAACACAGCATATGCTTTCCTCTTAGCAGCTTCGGGCTGAAGCATACTGCGCCAGCTTCCCCACTGATCCCTCTCCCTCGGGTTCAGTTTACAAGATGGTATGTTAATAACGACTCTGTTGGTCCAGGGCCAGGAATTCGGTGATGTCAGTAGGAGCTCCAAAATGAGAAGTCCCCCAGAATCCAGGGGTGCGGTGGGGGTCGAGGGGGTCAGGAGGATGAATGCATAAGTGGAGAGAACTGCGACTTGCCCCCAGGGGAGAAGGCCAGAATGGCAGCAGGAAAGGCAACAAGAGCCTTTATGTGAAGACTTTCCGTATAAACCCTTCCAGTAAAGACTTTGAGCCAACAAAGCTGGTATGCAATCCACAGGATGCTTGGGAAACTAGGCTACTCAACAAGACTTCATCTTTGCCTTCCTCCCGCTTTTTTTTCTTCCTTCCTTCCAATTACTATTTCAAAAGATTTAAATAAGATTTAAACTTGTTTTACTGGGTCGGGGGACAGCCGCGGCAAACTCCCTGCCCTCTGTTCAAAGAACGTATCCCAAACTTCCCCATGTCTGCTGACCACACCGAATTTAACAAGGTTTGCCGGTGAACTCGAGTAAGTTTCCCACAGTGACACATTAATAATAAGTTCCTGATCCCATCTATCCCAAGCCATGAATATGTAATGTTATAAAATGAGTCCTTTTCACACAACAGAACCTCAGACGTGAATAAATAAAAACTATCCATCACAAGCCCGTGAAAAATTAATGAGGGTTCGGAGACGTGAAGAAAAAATGGTGACCGAGGAGGGTGGGCCAGTTCCTAAGAGCCCCCCTATCTTTCAGATGGTAAATATCCTTGCCTCCGCCCCCTCACCGCACAACCAGGTGAGGCTGTGAAGGACCAGACTTGATTTGCCATCGGCGGAAGACGGCCTGTCACCTCCTAGGAGTGGGTGTCCAAGCACGGAGAGGTCATGGCCTCTGATATTCGACCCACGATTCGAACTCTGGCAGCAGAGCCTGAGTTTGCTAGTTTAGTTACGTACAGTTCATAACCAACTTGCTTCCTGAAGTCCTGGAGGATGCTCACAGCAGCTGGGGTGAGTGGGAACGGCTCGGCC
>SJYA01002340.1:52677-63329 GCA_006410615.1 Neotragus moschatus | reverse complement strand
AAAAAAAAAAAAAAAAAAACCCTTGGAGGACAAGGTTATCAGGAACAAATTCTCTGCTGGAAAACGCCCGTGATGCGTGGTGAAGCGGGTACCACGCAATTCTTTGTATCCTAGGCACGAGTCAGATGCCTGAAGTGCAGAATTTCAAATGTATATACGTCGAAAACAATGTATCCTTTTCACGCATTTACCTTGTGTGTCTTCTCACGTGAGGGAGCCTGTGTGACAGCAGTGGCTGCTGGCCATGACACAGCTAAGCCAAACTGGCCAACACGGAACAGCCCGCCACCCAAACCTTGCCAAGTCTGCATCCTGCCCCTGACACACACCAGTGCCCATCTCTGCAGAGAACTCAACACAGCATATGCTTTCCTCTTAGCAGCTTCGGGCTGAAGCATACTGCGCCAGCTTCCCCACTGATCCCTCTCCCTCGGGTTCAGTTTACAAGATGGTATGTTAATAACGACTCTGTTGGTCCAGGGCCAGGAATTCGGTGATGTCAGTAGGAGCTCCAAAATGAGAAGTCCCCCAGAATCCAGGGGTGCGGTGGGGGTCGAGGGGGTCAGGAGGATGAATGCATAAGTGGAGAGAACTGCGACTTGCCCCCAGGGGAGAAGGCCAGAATGGCAGCAGGAAAGGCAACAAGAGCCTTTATGTGAAGACTTTCCGTATAAACCCTTCCAGTAAAGACTTTGAGCCAACAAAGCTGGTATGCAATCCACAGGATGCTTGGGAAACTAGGCTATTCAACAAGACTTCATCTTTGCCTTCCTCCCGCTTTTTTTTCTTCCTTCCTTCCAATTACTATTTCAAAAGATTTAAATAAGATTTAAACTTGTTTTACTGGGTCGGGGGACAGCCGCGGCAAACTCCCTGCCCTCTGTTCAAAGAACGTATCCCAAACTTCCCCATGTCTGCTGACCACACCGAATTTAACAAGGTTTGCCGGTGAACTCGAGTAAGTTTCCCACAGTGACACATTAATAATAAGTTCCTGATCCCATCTATCCCAAGCCATGAATATGTAATGTTATAAAATGAGTCCTTTTCACACAACAGAACCTCAGACGTGAATAAATAAAAACTATCCATCACAAGCCCGTGAAAAATTAATGAGGGTTCGGAGACGTGAAGAAAAAATGGTGACCGAGGAGGGTGGGCCAGTTCCTAAGAGCCCCCCTATCTTTCAGATGGTAAATATCCTTGCCTCCGCCCCCTCACCGCACAACCAGGTGAGGCTGTGAAGGACCAGACTTGATTTGCCATCGGCGGAAGACGGCCTGTCACCTCCTAGGAGTGGGTGTCCAAGCACGGAGAGGTCATGGCCTCTGATATTCGACCCACGATTCGAACTCTGGCAGCAGAGCCTGAGTTTGCTAGTTTAGTTACGTACAGTTCATAACCAACTTGCTTCCTGAAGTCCTGGAGGATGCTCACAGCAGCTGGGGTGAGTGGGAACGGCTCGGCCACTGCTGGGGTGAAAGCACGCTTGTCAGTCTTTCTAGATGAACTACACAATCAAGGCCACTCGCTGGGTGAGCGCCCTTCACAGGGCACTGGGCGGGTTCTAATTCTCTCTCACTATGGCTCCACCTGACAACTGAGGAAACCGAGGCTGGGATGAGCCAACTAAATTAGCTCCCTAGAGTCTAACAGCTGGTGAGAAGCAGAGTCAAACAGAGGGGATCCTCCGCTCCAGACCCCCGCCTTCCCACCTGCAGCCACTCCTCAGCATTCACGGGGTGAGTGTACTGACGTCGCTTCAGCTGCCTTCTAGACCCACTTCAGGACCTTCACAGGACAAACCGGGCTTCGCAGGTGGCTCAGTGGCAAAGAATCTGCCTGGTGCTGCAGGAGACATGCGAGACATGGGTTTGATCCCAGGGTCAGGAAGGTCCCTTGAAGAAGGGAATGCCAGCCCACTCAAGCATTCTTGCCTGGGAAACCCCATGGACAGAGGAGCCTGGTGGCCTGCAGTCCAGGGGGTCACAAAGAGCCGGACACAACTGGATGACTGAGCACGTGTGCACAGAGGCAACCACGTGGGGCCAATGGCTTTGTTACTGGCTTTTCTCTGGAGCTGAAAATGTCGTCTTTGGGGACAATCACCACGGGGAAGATTCGAGAATCAGCCAATGGGGACGACCCCGTTGGTCCCTCCAAGCTCTACGCTTCCACCTTCCACAGAGAGGAGAACCAGGCGCATGAGGAGCTTCGGTGTGACTGAGAGCAGCTGTGCTGGTCTGGCGCTAGCTGTGCTTTTGCCTGGGCTATTCCTGCTCCCAGGTGCCGAGTGCACCTCTGTCCACCTGACGGAACCGCTCACGATGGAGGAGCAGCAGTGCAGCCCCTGTGTCACCCCTCCTCCCCAATTTGGCCCAAAAGGCCCACCCAATAAAGCCAGAGGCTGCAGTGATGGGTATGGACCAGCCAGGTGACATCAGTGAGGAGAGAGGGCCACATGTCAAAAAAGAGACTCTGGGAGGGAGCCAACCTCGGGAACCCCCACCACCCACTTCCAAGAGCCACCGGAACATGGGGCCAACACTGCCAGGTCATCCGGTTATTTCAGAGAAAACCAACAATCAAGATTTTAAGGGAACTTGCTCCACTGCAAAAAGAGAAAGTGTGTGTGTGCCAAAGAAAACATGTCTACAGGCAGGATTCCACCACACTCTCCATCTACAATGGTGTCAGGTTTAACGCTCTGGGCTCCTGAGAGAAGGCTGCTCTGCCCACGCCCAGGGCAGACCCTCGCTGCTTGCTGGACTGAACGGATTCGCATCCCAACTCTCAACGGATGAACCGGAAGCTTGGGAAACTAATAAAACCAAAAAACAGCCAAGAGAGAGGAAACACTATCTGCACGCTGTTGCGAGTTTTACCTTTCATCAGCCAGTAAAGACTCAGTGTTCCTCCATACAGGGCTGCCTGGGGACCCAACAGCTATTAAGGGACAAGGAATTTTTGTGTTTCTTTGTCTTTACCAAAGGGAACACCCAAAGTGGGGCTCGATCCAGAGCAGAACCACTAGGGTGGATCCAGGAGCCCCAACCTTGAAAGACAGCAAAGAGCAGCTTAAACAAGAAGGGAAGTCAATGGGCTGAGAGGTGGCTCAGCAGCTAAATCCCAGGGTCGAACTAAGTGTGGCCAACGACCCAGGAGTGACACAAACCCTGAAGCCAAACAGGAATAAGCTAGAATCAGACCAACCCCTTGTCACTGAGGGACACGGGCTCAGTGCCCATTCTCTGACCAGCAATACCAAGCATCAGCTGGGCCCACTGAACAGAGTGAAAGCTTCTCCTGCCAAATCCTACTGGGCTCACTGACGCACGGAAGAAACAGCTCTTCTGTGCGATGAAGAGAGAGTTCTGGAGAGATGAACTCTGTACCACTCGGGGTTTCCTGAGCTCTGGCCTCATATTCCTGCATGAGTCACTCAATGCAAAGAAAAGCAGGGAAGCCCATGTGAATGCCGACCGCAAGGGAGTTTATAAACCAGTAGGGGTATAGAGAGGAGCTCAGAAAATATTACGAGAAAATTTTTAAAGTGATAAATGCACCAAAGACAGAAAAACAAAGTGGAAAGTAGGACACGGTGGCAAGAACTCTTGGCAGGTGCAATTGCAGAGTGGAACGGGTTTCAGGGTATGGGTAGGAGTTAGATAAGAAGAGACTGGAGAAGGATGAGTGAAAACAGGAAATGTGTTTCGAGCAGAAGGACCTGCTCGAAAGGAAAGGAAGTCTCAAGTGTCTATGGAGATGACGATGCAGTTTCAGTTTAGCAGAAACTCAGGGTTTAATGGGTTTCCCTGGTGGCTCAGACAGTAAAGACTACAACCTGCAATGAGACCAGGGTTCAACCCCTGGGTCGGGAAGATCCCCTGGAGGAGGGCATGGCAAACCACTCCAGTATTCTTGCCTGGAAAACATGCACAGAGGAGCCTGGCAGGCTACAGTCCATGGGGTCCCAGAGAGTCAGACACAACTGAGTGACTAACAGTACATGTAGGGTGTAATACAAGGGGGGTCTGTTGGGGGTTTACGCATAGATTTGTTTGTAGTTTGAAAACAACCAAGCAGTTTTTCAGGGCAAGCAGATGACCTGTCAGATGGTGGGTTCTCCAGTCCCAATCTGCTAATATAATAACCATGTGAGGTCGAACTCCATCCCGTCCAAACCCCTGAGTGGGATATGTAAATCCAGATGCCAAAGGATCACTCCCGATGGTTTAAGCTAAAGGAGCCCTTAACTCAGTAAAGCTGCAGCAGACACTCCATCTTCCTATCTCATCACGCCTCCTTCCAGACCCCATCTCCATGGACGGTACCACCACGTCCAAGCCCTTCATCCTCCCTTTTTCAGGGCCCACACCTATCATCCCCCTCATTCCACTCCTGTTGTTGACCAAATCTTGTTGGTTTCACCTCCTTATCCTCTGTCACAACTGCCTCCTCCTAGTATTTACTGCTAACACGTCTGTTCAGAAACTCACCATTTCTTGCCCGGGTGACTGAAATCCTCTCCCAGCAGGTAGCCTACCCTCGTTTCTCATGGAGCTGCCAGAATGGCCTCCTAAAAGGCGAGTCTGATAATTTCACGACCCTGCTCTAAATTCCTCCTACAGCTCCCCGTGGCTTGGATGTAATAAATGTTTATTGAACGAATGAGCTCTCCGATTACACGCTGTTCTCTGCCTGGTACAGTGAAGGTCAGGCTTATGTGAAACATACTTCTGAGCAGAGTTGGACTATGAACAAAGTGGCTCATTCTGAATTCCACACCACCCCCTCGCACTGATCCTTCTGGAGAGACTTAGGAGGTGCAACTACAGGGGGAAGGAGGTCGGAAAACGAGACTGGGACCAACTCAAGGAAGAACCAGAGGCTAAGAAGTTTGGGACTGACTAGTGCTTTACATGATCACCTCACTTAATTTTCAGAAAGTCTGGACTCATCCTGTAGGAAACAAGGTCAATTCTATTATTACCCATTGTGGCATTTTAAGGATGGCCACAAATTCTTCAACACCTCCACTATCAGAAAGTGGGGCACATGTCCACTCCCCGTGAATCCAGCGGGCTTTGTGATGGCTCTGACCACACAGGTCAGGCCACATCTGTTTCTAGACCTAGGCCTTAAGAAACTGGCAGCTTCTTCTTCCTGTCTTTCAGAATACTCTCTCTGGACCCCTGAGCTATGCCTTAAGAAGCCCACCCATACAAAGCTGCCAAGTTGGAAAGGTCATGTGTAAGCTCTGGGCAACTGTCACCCAGGGAAGGTGCCAGACATATGGATGACCATCCTGGACCAGCCAACCCAGCTCGTTCATCAGCAGAGAATCATTGAGTGACCTCAACTGATGCCATACACAGCAGAACAATCACCCAGCTGAGCCCCGCTAAAACGCCTAATTCACGAAAATCACTAGCCAAAATGGAAGGGCTGTTGCCCTAAGCTTCCAAGTTTGAGGATAATTTGTTATGCATTGCAACACCCTCACTTTTACAGGTAAGCTACATGTGGCTCCAAAAGGTTCACTGACCGACCTATGGTCTCTTGGCTGGAAAGCTGTGCACAGCCTGGATTAGAAAGTCACCTTGCCTGACTCAGATGTGCACAATGCAATCCCTCAAAAAACAGAGCCACGCGGGCGGGGTGGGCTAACTAAATTCCTCCATGCTCTCTGGATTGTGTAAGCAGTGCCAAAATGCTTCGCCTCTCCTTGTGTGACTAACCTGTCAGTACAGCTAACCACCAGGGGCTTCCCACACCCCCCGCCCTCTCCTCTCCAGGCAGAGGCTCATGTGACTGTCTTCCTTGCTGCAAAGACTAAGCTTTGTGATGAGCAAGAAATAAAGATAAACGCAAGGACGAGGCGGCTTCTCATTGGGGTGAACAACCATGAGGCTCCTATCACCCTAAGAAGGAAGAGATTTAATTAAACTGTTCTAAGGAGGTCTTGCCTAAATGTAGATTTTGGAGAATTTCGAGCTATAAAAACTTAAGGGCTGGTTCCCAGGATCGCGAGATTGCCGACGATATTCCAACGCTGGAACAACCCAAGAAGGTGACACACACGGGCACGCCTGCAGCATCTAACAGTGTGGCACTTCAGCAGATCGCGGCTCATGTGTCAGTGAACGAAACGACGGGAGCAAGAGCGCGTTTACATGGGCTTGTGATTTCCTCTGATGAGGTACATGCGCTCATTCCTTCGACCTAAGCAAAATTCCCCGGGGAAAACAGATTTGAAAGTCAGGTGGATAAGAAGACCATCTGTGAATGAGATGATGTACAAAATCAGCAACGGAAATTTCTTTAAAAACAGGACTCAAGATGACAGGAGAGCATCCACAGACCTGTTCACAGTCACCCTGAAAATAAGAGCTTAAAGTAATTAGTCGCTGGCCTTGATATACTTCTGGAGCTCCGTAAAATAAATCTGACCATCTTCATTTGATAATGGATTTCCAAAAATTAAACCAAAAATGACGAAAACCACTGCAGACTGATAGAACAGTAAGACGATGAGGTCTTTCAGAGCAACCGTTTCACACGAACAGAAACAAGGAATCTGAAAGTGGATCCGTTTGAATTTCTGAGGAAAACAGGCCCCACTCGGTCTCGGCTCCTACTCTTTCATGATGGACTGAGGGGGACGCAGAACTTTCAGATTCTTCTCTGCCTGGCTTTCATGCCCCATTTCAGCAGATACGCCATCCTTGGAGCAGCCGAAGTACTCAGGCCCAGCAACTAAAATACTCGGGCCCAGCAACTAAAAGGGAATGATTTACAACTCACACCCGGGATTCATTTAAGAAAACTGTAAAATATCACGGCTAGTCACTTTGAAAATGGGCCAAAATAAGACTGCGTTCACAGAGAAGTTCATAGGAAAAGAAACCTGGCTTTGGGGCCAGACGGGCTTGGGTTGGAACTTCACGACCAGTGCTGACGGTGACACGGCTCTGGGAAAAGACTTCAAAGCTGAAAGGGTCTCTGTCTTTGCTTCTGCAAAAGTGAGAGCCCCCTCTGGGGCCCACAGGGCATGGAGGGTGCCTAACAGATGCAGAGTCCAACCTCAAAGGTCTGGACTGTCTATCACCATTCCCAGCGAGGCAGCAGAGGGCTAAGAACACGGGCCTCAGAACCTGGCAGCTTGGGTTCCAACCCTGCCTCCACCCCTGGCACCTGCTGTGTGAACCTACGTCAGTTACCAGTCTCTCTCTGCCTCCTTTTGAAATTATTATTATTTCATTGAAGGACAGTTGTTGGGAGTCCTCACCTCACAGGGCAGCCTTAAGGGTGAACAGCACTCATGTGTGTAAGATGCACGTGGTTAGTGATAGTCAAGAGCCTGCTGATGCTAACACTGTGCCTGCTATGGACCCAACGCTGCATGAATGGCTTACTCTGAATCTGTAAAGGGCACCTCACATGGTCTCTGTCACAGAGATTTCACTGCTTTCTATGTCTTCTTAGGTCACACAAAAAAAATTTTTTTTTTCCTAAGAAAATAAATAACAGGCTGTGGGACGGATTTAGCCCGCAGGCCATAGTTTGTTCATACCCAGCTCTTTCTAATCACAGTTATTCAGTGGTGACTTTCAAACTGTGAAGGGCCTAAGACTTCACCCTATTTGTAAGCTAAGGGGTTACCTGCCAAGTTTCATGGAGGCCACCAGGAGATATGACTCCAGCACAGACACGAAATGCTTCCTCACACAAGCATCGCCAACAGCATGGAGCACGTATCTTCATCAGCTCCCATCACCGCCAGGACCAAGCACATGAGGCTGAGGGGAGCAGGCCAAGTGGACGCTGTGTCCAGCGCAGGCTGGGGTCACGGCTGAGGACCACTGAGCCTAGGACTCCAAATCCTTCAGCAAACAAACCTGCCTCAGCTCCGTCCTGGAGGGAGAAGTGATCACGCTGCACAACAAAACAACCCTGCCCTCTGCCCCTATGGGAAACAGGATCGTCACATTCCAACCTTTCCTGGGAGAGACAATCCAAAACAGAGGTTGTTCCCAAGCCCTGCAAAGCCAGGGGAGGTCCTGTCACTGCAGAGCTGCGTCTTGACAGCAACGAAAGGAAACGCCAAAGCTAACGTTACCTAAATCTGAATATCTTTCTATGAACTCATCAAGCAGGCTTATCATTTTTTTAAGTGTCCACTGAAAAACAGAAACAGTTGTCAATTTTGTGGCTTGAAATTGAACCCCACTGAGACGAAAAGTTAGATCTGTGACAATCACACACATCATTTCTGCCGAAAAGGTGCCTTTAGTTAAAAACAGAAACTAATTTGTAAATGGGAACTAAATGCATACTCCACAAAAAAAATAATAATCTGGTGAAAGGGAGGGAAAAAAAATTCCTGTGTGTAGATACAAATGTTTCTTGACAGATGTAAATGAAAACTAATATGGTGACATTTTTCAAATTAGCCAGCGGAAAACACCATGTCTGCTTCCTTTAGCTTTTTTTTTTTAAACAGCCTAAGCACTTTTCAGTTACGTTGGCCTCAGAAAGTATTTATGAAAAGAATAATAAATAATTAATTCCACTGGCTGGGAGCTCACAACTCCTTTCTGCTTCGACAATATACACTGAAACACTGTTTAAATTACAGGAGCAAATTGATTCAAAAGGCTTCCATTAGCAAGCTGGCAAACAGGTTTGAAGCTGACTAATAAATTTTAGATAAAGATGTAAAGATGGGGCCTTTGATGGGGATGGCAACACCAGAGTGCTGATCTCCAAGTCACCACTTTGTTAAATCAGTGGCTAACGTCTAGCTTTCTGTCTCATAACTCACTGTGTTAAGCATGGGCAGACTCAGGTCGGAGCATCTGACGTGTGTGCGGCAGCTACTCACGGGGCCTGGGAGTAACACAA
This sequence comes from Neotragus moschatus, assembly GCA_006410615.1. Lineage (NCBI taxonomy): Eukaryota > Metazoa > Chordata > Mammalia > Artiodactyla > Bovidae > Neotragus > Neotragus moschatus. The sequence goes on along the minus strand of SJYA01002340.1, from coordinate 54,422 downwards.
GATCCCGGTTTCCAGCTGAGTGTCCCTTTCCACTACTCTGTTATAACGGGTTTCACAGTACACTGTTCAAAGATAATCAGGCCCAGCCCATCTGTGACGTTAAAAAGTTCTACGTATGATGCATCTTGCAGCTTCGAGTCACATCTGAGGTAAACTTAATAGAAATCAAGAAACTATGGTTTTTCTTGAATGATATGATGAAATTCTTCCTTCCGTGTGGACACACATCTTGTAAGCAGGCTGAACCTGCTGCTAGAGAAACTGTGGAATACTACGCAGCTATGAAAAATAGGTATGCTTACTGGCCTGGAAGGCAGGCATCATATTCAACCTAGGGATCCTAAAGTAAATACCCACTTACTTAAAGAAAAGCAAAAAAGGCCTTACACATGTGTGTTACATTTGTTAATGTGAAGAAGGGTGTGCAAGAACACAAACTGCTAACCAAGGTGCCTGGGGGTGGGGGGTGGGGTTGAGGGAGGGGTACAAGGGGGGAGTTCAACGTTCAGACAAGCATCTCTTCTCACTGAAAAAAAATCTAATCGCAAACAGTCAACATGAAGCATTAACGATCTCACACAAAATCGTGATACGGGCAAGTTGCTTTTTCCGTTGCTTCTTACTTGGCCCATCTGGGGAAGCTTGTCAAGGGTGCATTTTTTTACCCATCCACCTTTCCACCCATCTAACCAATAAGCCAGTCTGATGACGTGAGTGTGCAGCTTGGGAATGAGCTGCATCTGGAGGGAGGTTCTGGCTCCACTCGCAGCACCCCGCGTCACTCCAGGTCACGCTCGTGCTGACATCCAAGTGTAAAACGACCACAAGAAGACAGTGACGACATGAGTCAGGAGCCCACGATGTCCTGGATGCGTGTTCTCTCTTCCCCACTGCGTCCGCAGAGATCTCAGTACGGCTGCCTCTGGGTACCATAAACCAGGCTTGGCTGTGACAGCGCCCCAGGCTGATAACTCCAAAGCACATTCCAGGGGATTCAAGTATATACCTTCTCAAGTTTGCACCACCTACCAATGGGGGGAAAGGCAGATATTTTATAAAAGGAATACCATATGTTCGTTTCCCTCATTTCAGAGAGTCACTTGTTAAATGGAGCTATTGGGTAGTATTCCCAGCCTTGGCCCCACCATCAAGAGAAGTGGAATTTACAGATGAAAACCCCAGAGCACTTTCTGTGACTACATGTGGGTTTAAAGCAGCTGAGGTGAGTAGCATGAGATCTTTCAGGGCAGCTTTCTAGGGAAAAAAATAAAATGCATCATGGGCCGGCTGGCTGCTCGACGCAATGGGCTTGGTACACAAGCCCAGGCACTCAGTCCCCAGACCCCGCCAACGCCGCCCCAGCAGGTGGAGATGGGGGCCCAGGTGCTCAGTCCCCAGACCCCACCGACGCCGCCCCAGCAGGTGGAGATGGGGCCCCAGGTGCTCAGTCCCCAGACCCTGCCAACGCCACCCAGCAGGGAGGAGATGGGGCCCCAGGCACTCAGTCCCCAGACCCCCCGACGCCACCCCAGCAGGTGGGGATGGGGCCCCAGGCGCTCAGTCCCCAGACCCCGCCACGCCGCCCCAGCAGGTAGAGATGGGGCCCCAGGCGCTCAGTCCCCAGACACCACAGATGCCACCCCAGCAGGGTGGAGATGGGGCCCCTGGGCACTCAGTCCCCAGACCCCACCGATGCCACCCCAGCAGGGTGGAGACGGGGCCCCTGGGCAGTCAGTCCCCCAAGA
>SJYA01002340.1:23512-40615 GCA_006410615.1 Neotragus moschatus | reverse complement strand
GGGATGATCCGGAGGGATGGTGAGGGGAGGGAGGGGGGAGAGGGGTCGGGATTGGGAGCTCATGTACACTTGTGGCTGATTCATGTCAATGTATAGCAAAATGAATACAGTATTGTAAAGCAAAATAATAATAATAATAATTTGAAATTCTCAATTTCTTATGTTTCAGTTTGTATTTCTGTAAATCACAAAGTATTTTCTGCTTTAGATCACCATGCTACTGCTGCTGCTGCTGCTAAGTCGCTTCAGTCGTGTCCAACTCTGTGTGACCCCATAGACGGCAGCCCACCAGGCTCCACCGTCCCTGGGATTCTCCAGGCAAGAACACTGGAGTGGGGTGCCACTGTCTTCTAATTTACTTCAATTAATAAAAATCTTAAGTCCTTCTATTTTTTTCATCATATAAATAACACAGATTTATTACAAATCTGTTTTTATAAATCTGTGGTATATCTTAAATATTCCTTTAAGACACTTCCTACCTATGAAAATCCCAGATGAAAAATAATTTTTTTCTTTTTAACTTTTGATAGAGGACTTGTTTAGAAAATAATAATAATAATAATATAAGCCTCAGAACTGAAATCCTAAACTGTACTTCTCTCCCCCGGGCTATGAGAATGCCCACTTCTGCTTTCTTCCGGCAGTGCAGCAAAAGCTTAACATTTGTTACTCTTACAAGTTTTCAAAATCTGAATACAGTCTCAATGCTAAATTGAGTCTTCCTTGCTAATAAACCTAAGGATTTTCCAAACATTCACTGTCCACTTGAATGACACTCGAAACTTTTGGAAACTGTCCTATTACTTTTTTTAAAAAAAGATCTGTGATTAAAAAGAAAAGATTGTTGATTTACAGGAGCTATTTACTTATTAAGCAGATTAAATATCTGAACAGACAACTAGGAAAAAAAAAACCCTACCGCTAACTCAAAGACATACTTACAGAAATAATTCAAAACTGTGTTATTTTATGAATGTGGTGCTAAATTACTTTATGAGTTCTTAAAGATTCTTATTTTTGGCACGTCTGAGCTGAGGCAGGGGCAATGAGAAGTTCCCTGTGTTTCCATATGTGGGCCAGGAACCGTATTTGCAGACCAAACACAAGTTGCGAGCAGGCGGGGAAGTGGAGTCTGTAAAGCGGAGATTTGTAGAGTGTGATAATGAGGCAAGTGTTACGTTCTAACTGGTCTTAACTGTTCTGTAAACGTTTCCTTTACCCTGTAAACTGTAAGGTCAAGATAATATAAGGAGCACTTAAAGTACAGAAAAGACATGTGGGCCCTGGCTAGGAACACGCCTTTGCCTTTTCTCCTGGGTTGGGTGGAGTGAGGCGGGGATGGCGTGGGGCTGGAATACTCTAACTGTGGACACGTAGGAGTGCATTCTCGACTCCAGAGTGAACACTGAACAACCAGGGCGTAGCAGTCACCCTCCAGGTAGTTCCCAGGAACGCTGTGTGAATGTCAAGCCCCCAGAAGGATCTGTTTTGTCCCCCAAAGCAGACCTCAGACACACACACCACAGGTGCAGTACAGGCTACAGCATTTGAGGGGGTGATCTAGTTTTCCAAAGAGCTGTACCATCTACACAGATACTTGTTTTTCCATGCCACTGGTGATATATGTTAATTCCCAAAAAAAGAACACACCCTGATTAAATCTTCCAGCAAAACTACATTCAGATTATCTAGCCTATTCTGTAATCCTTTTCTCATCTCAGAAAATAAACAGCTAACTCTATATGGTAGAATTTACTAGTATGTTAAATTGACAGTGGTATCTTCCTCTCACAGGTTATTAATGCTTCAATATGACCCATTTCTTTTTGCACGAGTGGCTAATTTCTTTTCACTTCCTTCAAGCATCATTGAAAGTAAAAGTGAAAGTGAAGTCACTAAGTCGTGTCCAACTCTTTGTGACTCCATGGACTGTAGCCCACCAGGCTTCTCCATCCACGGGGTTTTCCGGTCAATCGAAGGGTTACTGGTGAGTGTCTGAGACATCTTGAATGTCATAAGCCACTTATTTAAAATATTTCTATTTATATGGAGATATTACAATAAATGGTCAAGTAGGGATTCATACAGAGAAGGCAATGGCATCCCACTCCAGTACTCTTGCCTAGAAAATCCCATGGGCAGAGAAGCCTGGTAGGTTGCAGTCCATGGGGTAGTTAAGAGTCCGACACGACTGAGCAACTTCGCTTTCACTTCTAACTTTCATGCACTGGAGAAGAAAATGGCAACCCATTCTAGTATTCTCGCCTGGGACATCCATTGGACAGAGGAGCCTGGTGGACCACAGTCCTTGGGGTCATAGAGCTGGACACGACTGAGCACCTACGCACTTGCCTCTATCAGAACTGTATACAGTATGACCTGGATTTACACATAGTTTTCTGGGAAACAATTTATAACACCTTGTATACACTGTCTCTATTTTTTTTTTTTTTTGTGGTAGTAGAATAATAAAGAATGGAATATATTCAGTTCTTGTTTCAAGAAAGAAAAAAATTTCCTACGGCACAGAATAGTTATTCATCCTGGGTCACACAGCAAGTGTGGGGGTTAAAAGAAACTGGATCTAAACCTTAGGACACCAAGAGTTCCAGAAGTTGTCATGTCACCTTGCCACTCAAAGCAGCAGAGCATGTGTGATAACTCTTCTAAATCTTCCCCAAAGAAGAAAGACGCTGTGATCTAATTACAAAGCCTCCCAACGAACACGGAATAGGGGTAAGAGAAACCTGTCTGGCGGATTTCCTTCCATTTCTCAGTTTTAGCTGTGAGCTTGCAGGAAGGGTCAGGCAGAGGAAACAGCACTACCCCCCACTGGGCTCCCTTCAGGTCCTGCTAGTAGGAGTGAGACAAGGCTTGAGAAGCACCTGAGGGTCTTGTCACTCAATGCCCCCTTCCGACGCCAGCCTGGAGGAGCCTGCGCTGCCTCCTGTGAGCCTGGAACTGTCAAAAGGCATTCCCCAAACCCATTGATAGTGCCTGCTGCCGAGTAAGGGCCCTGCTGCACTACCGGCTGCAAACGGCTCCATTCTGGAGCAGACCTGCAGCAGCATCTGAGCAAACTTGGGAGAAAACTCACGAAACCTGATGGCTTTATTTGTCCTTCTGACATTAAAGAGAAACACACGTGCCTAAACCTTCACTTTCCGAATGTTTACTGGGAGATTAGAAAAACAACAGATGACAGCCAGTGTGTCAGCCTCAAAGAATCACAAATATCCTTCTTTAAACAACCCAGCGGCCAGCTGGAGACCCTTGGCCAGGAGCCCCCATGTATGTTTAAGAAGTTCATGGTGCTGGCATTCCTTTGGAATGCAAAGAAACATAAAAGATGGAGCCTCAAGTCCAGGGCCAAAAATGCACAGAGAGAAGGCTCCCTTGGCCTCAGGTGACACGAATGTACCAAGATCTCACTCTCATTCAGAAGGCAGGAGACAGGGCCGCCACGCATGGCTGTTGCAGACTGTGTACTGAACACGTCCACAGGCCACCATTTACACAGAGTACAACACAGATGGAGCAGGAAGCCACTGCCTTTCTCCCGGGGATTCTCTCGACCCAGGGTTTGAAGCCGGGTCTCCTGCATTGCAGGCAGATTCTTTACCACTGAGCCACCAGGGAAGCCCCCTCCCCAAAAAGACATTAGGAAAGTTAATGCGACCCCCGCTCAGGAACACGACCTCTCCCCCCATCCCCTCTGAAGTAGCAGAGTGAGGGAACTGCAGAGCTAATTGACCCAAAAGGATTTAACAGAAGGATTTAACATTTTCCTCTGTCTGCCGAGAGTTTCTTAGTGGCTTCCAAGTTTTGAAACCCTCCAGGTTTATTCATTTTGTTTCTTTTCCCTGCCCCCCTTGCTGGAGGTAGGAAACTGGGGCCGTGTCCTACCATTTCGTAAAGACTGTGGGCTGGAATCAGACAGGAAGGAAGAACAGTGGGGAGAGGGCAGGGATGGTGTTAAGCTGATTGCCCCCACAGGTTTTGGCAAACATTAAACAGTCCAGAAAATCAGAGGCCTCGGAGAGAACTTGTGACAACAGCAACGTGAGGACTTAGTGTAAAGATGAGGACTGTGAAGAGGGAAGCCATGGGTCACAGGAGACATGCCTCGGTGCCAGGGCTGGAAGGACGTCCTGAACAACTCTTGCAAGGCAAGGTCCCTTGGCATGCTCCGCCAGCAGCCCCCGTAACAGCTGGGGCAAGACGGGTCCCCGCTCGGGGTCAGGTGGAGGGTTTTCAGGACCCCGGCTGGAACCGAGAAACAAGAGGCACAGGCCACAGACAGCACATGATGTTTTCCAAGAGCGCTCCTGGAGAGGGTCGGTGGACTACTGCCCGAAACGAACGTCTGAATGATGAGCAGAGGTGGCAGGATGGAGAAAGAAGACAGAAGGGATTCTAGGGGGTAACAATCAAGAAAGTCCTTCAGGAAAGACGTTTTTTAAAAACAAGGAATGTTTACACAGAGATCGCTCAAAAGTGAGCCTTGCTAAGTGAGGAGAGGTGACTGGATTTCCAGGGTGAAGAGCTGTGTGGATGCGCCCCGCCTCTGCCAAGGACCTGGGCTGTAAAGCCAACAATGCCCGCTGAGCTGCTCCGGGAGAAAGCGAGTTCAGAGCGGAGCTCCATGCACACGGAAAGCACGCCCCTGATTTCAGCGTCTTAGAAGCCTCACCCCTCGAGTCACTGTTACCTAACTCCTACACAACTGGCCCCGGGGTTTGATTTTTCAAATTCCATCTTAGTGAAAGTAATGTTGTTTATATTACTCTGTGACTACTGAGAATGAGGATGAAGTTTTCTGTTAATGAAGCTCACGGTCTTTTCTCCCCGTCTTTGAAGAAATCTAGAGAAGACTAATTCAAATCAACCACTGAACCAATGACTGGTAAATACATTCATGAAACTGTGGCCATCCAGAAGCTCTGGGAAGCTCGAGAAAATCCTGGAACGTGAGGATGTCTTTCCTGATCTCAGCTCTGCCGTGTACAAACCCTGGGATTCTGAGCAAGGTACTTAACTCCTTAGTGGCCCCGGCTTCTTCATCTGTAAAATCAACACAGCAATAAGACTTACTCATAGAGGTCATGTGATGACTGACAGCCAAAACATATGCAGAACACTTAGGACGTGGCTTGGCAAACTGAGAGTTGATAGTGTACATACTGGACATGGTTCCTCTGATGGTGACGGTCATCGTCACTCTTGTTAAGAACTACTGGTTTCTGACACGCTAACGAGTGTCAGGTGAGATGAAGGCTGTACACAAGGACTTCCCTGGGGGTCCAGAGGTGCGTCAGAATCTGCCTGCCAATGCAGGGGGATGCGGGTTCAGTCCCTAGCCTGGGAAGATGCCACATGCCTCAGGGCAACTAAGCCCACGTGCCACAGCTACTGAGCCCACACACAGCAATGAAGACCCAGCACAGCCAAGAATTAACGTGTCCATTTTAAAAAGGAACTACATCAATACAAAAAAAGACTACACATGACCACTGGAATGTGACCTTCAGCACATTTTTTCCTCCATCGGAACCCCAATCTTTCCTCTTCTAGGAAATAGGATAATAAGGATGTCATGGGGATTAAAGGACTGGAGAAGTATAGGCCAAATGTACCCCTGTTCTCTGGCAAAACAGAGCTGGAAAATATGAATAATTATTCCGATCCGAACAGAGGGTAGCGTCCGACATTTATAAAGGGCCTCCGTAAACAGATGATATTACCGCCACTGTTTGCGTTTCTATCAGCCCCAATGCTGAATAATCAATAATAAATGTTGTTTAAACAAATGGTGTAATTTTCCAATCTGTGTTGTTCTAAACCGACCTTTCCTCCTCGTTGCCATTTGTAATGCATGCATAATTCATTGACGGAAGCAGAAGAAGAAATAAGGGTGTTGGTCTAAGTGGCCCTTTTTTGGGGCTGCTTTTGATGATTTGTTATAAGCCCTATAAATAAAACAAAACTTGTCACTGTAAATATGTACTGTGCTATCTAGAGGTATATTTAGTGGGTAAAATAATAAAAGCCAGCCTTCCTCTCCTGGAAATCTCAAGCTATAATTAATTGCTGGCAAGATTTATTCTAGAACTTGAGAGCCCCTAAGTAGAAGGGAAAAATAAAGGCCACTGCCAACACAAACGCTATGAGAAGTGTCTAAAGGGCAGGGCCATCTGCCATTGTGGAACGTGCTCGCTGGTGCTCTGGTCTGAGAGGCAAAAAACGGTGGCTCAGATGGCATTTCTGTTCCAGTGGAGATATGTGTAGGTATGTGTACACACAGATATACCCTTTTGATAGAGCACGAAGCAAGGGGTGTGCAGAGCTAACTGCTGTCAACCTCAACTCCTGTTTTCTGTTCACACATATACACCTCCCTCTACTTGGACAAAAATATGCTTACAATGTGTGTGTGTGTGTGTGTGTGTGTGTGTGTGTGTGTCTGTCTGTCTGTCTGTCTGTCTGTGTCTGTGTGTGTGTCTGTGTGTGTGTGTACTTCTCTGTGTCCAGTGGTTAAGACTCCACGTTTCCAATGCAGGGGGCACAGGTTCAGTCCCTGGTCGGAGAAGATCCCGTATGCTGCACAGTATGGCCAAAGAGAGAAACAAAAACAAAAGCCAGGGTGTGTGTGTACGTGCACTCACACACACGTACGCCAAGGTTTTCGGAGCCAGCTGCAGTCAGCTCTAAGGCCGGCCTGCCACCTGTCCGCCTGCACACGCTCACTGTGCAGTGAAGCCCCTCCGACACGGAGACAACAGTGAGAGCCCCTCTGTCCCCAAAGGGCCCCTCGCTGCGCTCCCTCAGATCGCAGTGGATGACATGCCAATGAAACGTGTTTGCTCTGGCCCCGGAGATCAAAATCAGGGCTTAACCTGCAATTTGCTCTACAAGTCCCATGGCGCTTGCCAGATCTGAAGACTTCATTCTAATCTTCCCTGCTGAAAAAATAATCAAATACTCGGGCAAAGATGTATTGACAACTCTTAATTAACCATGCTAATGGGGGGAGAGAGAGCATGGATAAATGAAATCCACACATCACCTAAAACCTTCACTGGGCCATTAATTTCCAACTTCTCCTTCACTAAACCTTGGGTAGGGAGGGCAGATTAACACGCACTTTGACAACAGAATGAATTGATCCACGTCTGCACCATGCCAGTCATGTTGGGGGCAGGTTAACAAGCCAGGAAGTGGCCCAGGACACCATTGTGCTCTGAGGGTACCAGGATTTGGTGGTAATGGTCTTGGATCTTTTGGGGTACAAAGTAAATATATTTTCAGTGGCTTCTAGGATGGAGTCTGCTGGAACGGCTTTGCAGCAGCTTCCTCACCTACCACGGTCACATCTCAGTTAGAAGGGGTGGCGAGGACGCAGACAGCCCAGGGGAGCACACGCGCAGAGTCCAATCACTGCCCAGTGACAAGCACCTGACTGCCATGGACCAAGGCTACAGACGGGGCAAAGCTGACGCCTTTGAACTGACCACAGCTCAGTGGAGATGAGGGAGCGGGAGGTTTCCCGAAGGCAGGAGGTGAGCTGGCATGTGTTAAGCACCCCTGTGTTCCAGGCACCGTGGATGAACACTGGGCAAAGAGCAGAAGTGGGCCTCCTCCTCCTCCATGAAGCTCTGGCACAGCCCCACGGATGGCAGGAACCGGAGCCGGGAGCCCTGGGCAAGACACCCTGAACATCCGTGCCTGAGCCTCCACCAGTCATCTCTGCGCCCACACGCTGCCCAGTGCAGCACAGACACCTAGGAAACAAGCATTACGATACTAATAGCCAGCATCTCCTGGGCACAGTCGACGGACCAGGCATGTCATGGGGACTGTCTCATTTCATCTTGCAACCAAAGCACTGCCTGTTGTTACCGTTCTATTACACAGGCAGAACCAAGGGGACAAGGGAAGTTAAGTCCCTTGCCCAGGTTGGCAGGACCAGAGGAGCAGAGCTGAGAATAAACCAGGCCACTGAGCCTTCTGACCTTGACACTGGCGTCTGGGGGCTCTCCTTCACGTGCCAGAGAGACGACATGCCCAAGGCTCTCCACGTTTCCCCGTTTAATCCCTGTGGGTCGTAAGAGTGAGAGTCTACTGCTACTCTACAAATGAGGAGACCGATCTGGGCGGTCACGGGGCCATGAAGCAGGCTGGTACACACAGAGTGCCAGTGTTGGTGAGAACAGGGCCCCCACCTGGGCGGCCCTCACCCCCGGCCCCCCTGCGGGCACCCCACGGCTCTGCAGGCGGCACTCAACACACCTGCTCAAAGGAAAAAGGGGAGTGCCTGGGGAAAGGCAGGAATCAGGCAACGCTGAGACACACAAAGCACATCTTTCAAAAAGAACCACGTCACACATTCCTTCTGGTGGGAAATAACAGAACATCCCCATGTGAGACTCTGACGGCAGGGACAAGCAAGGCTGCGGGCCGACTGGAAACGCGACAGCTTGCAATCCTGGCTGCAACAGTCACTCTCGGGCCCCAGGATTGATCTCCCTTTCGCTGGAGCCCAGGAAGGATAATGAATCCCCCTCAGCAGCTGATCAATGACTCGCACTTACGGGCTGGCACCACCACCACCCCCCGCAACAAGGTTAAAAGAACAAGGCTCCTGAGTGATGGTCAGAGGCGAACGGGCTGAGGAAGAGGAAGTTGAAAATATTAAGAAGTCAACGGGGGCATTTAAAAGCGAAGCCCTCTCCGCACCACGGAAGACGTTCCGCTATTCATCTTGCTCCCTGACTCTGCTTCGCCAACTTGATGGAAGATGGTTTAACTGACATAAAACCAGCTCCATGTGAACAGCTCTGATTGATGGAGCCGTTCCGAGCATCAGCCAAAAAAATGGCAGTAAAAGATGCCTCAGGCTTCCTGTTAACTGTTTTATGGGGACACCGACACTTTTTCCTCCTCTTGTTTAAAGAATAAATTAGCTGAACAAGTACTTTCAAAAACAGGGTATTTTTATACTGAGATTTAAAAAAAAAAAAAAAACACACACATACAAAAATGGAAGACCTCTGGGATGTCCGTATATGTCTCAGGGCGGTCGGGATGGCGAACACCAGGTTATGTAAGGCTTCTTCCACGGGCAGCTGTTTGGTTTCTGGGGCTATGATTTAACTGAGTTTTACTGAAGGCCGTGTAATACTGTGCCATAAAGTAGCCTGTACAGAGGCAATGTCTCAGTGGCAAGAGGAAGAAAAAACCTCTTGGACGGGAGTCTTAAAAAGAATGCAGAGATGCTCCAGGTGGGCTGTGATAAAGGAGAACAGGGGAGACCACCCACAAATAAACGTGGAAGGGCAGTTTCCCACGACCATGCTCCAGCACGAGAGGAGGGTTGGGCTGCAGCACAGCACCCGATTCTTCCGGATGCTCCTTGGATAAGGGGTGGGAAGGAGCGGAGGTTTCCAGAGTCTCAGCACTCCGCTTTTTGTTCTTCTCCGGGCGCAGAGGGCTTGTTCCCTGCCTTTCTCCTCTCTCATTTTGAAGAAGGTCAATAAGGACCTGGGAGCATCTGCAGCTTCCTAGCACATGAGGCACGCCATTGTTGAAGAAGAATGCTGTCCGTGGTGCAGGTGTGAGAACTTCGGAAGCGTCCAAATTTGGAATTCTTTTCAGAAGACTCAGGATAGACTCTGTGCCCCGGCATTTCATGCGATGACAAATGTCGACCCTGTTCCATCGTGTCTTTGGAGATATGCACGTTAGTGCAGCATAAACCTCACCTGACTCTCACAATAAACTTCGCTGGTTATGTGAGCCATCTAGAATAAGCTCTTATCGCCACACTTCAGGGAATGGTTACCCACTCCAGTACTCTCACCTGGAGAATTCCATGGACAGAGGAGCCTGGGGGCTTACAGTCCATGGGGTCGTAAGAGTTGGACGCGACTGAGAAACTAACACTCTCACAACACTGCAGAACAAAAGGCCCACACCTTCCCCCGCCACATCCCCCGGGCTCCAGCCAAGTCCCAGGCACTTTCCACGAGTTTCCCCCAGGTGGTTCCTGGTCCAAGTTATTACGTCTGAAGAAGTCTCACGTGCTTATACCTATGACTGAGAAATTCTACTTCTGGTGTGTTAATCACATAGAACTAACCTGATGTGGGAAGCACTTTAGAACCAAAGATGCTCACGGCTTTGTAACTGACAACTGAAAAGACATGGTTACAATCTAAAACTTCACTTAACAGCAGAATAAAGAACGAAGAATCATGGTTCATCTAGCTGGTCTATCCCCAAGCAATCAATCCAAGCACTGCTTAGGACAGTCTACAAAAAGTGTGTGTGTGTGTGAGTGCATGTGTGTGGTTAGTCACTGAGTTGTGTCTGACTTTGCAACCTCATGGACTGTAGCCCACCAGGCTCCTCTCTGTCCATGGAAATCTCCAAGCAAGCATACTGGAGTGGGTTGCCATTTCCTCCTCCAGGGGATCTTCCTGACCCAGGCACTGAACCCGCATCCCCTGCACTGGCAGGCGGATTCTCGGCCACTGAGCCATCAGGGAAGCGCTGTATAGAAACCGGGAGGAGTGAATCCGTAGAGGAGAAAAGGAACCATTACCCACAGAGCATGGTCATCACTATGCTAAAAAAAAATCATCTCTGGAGTATTTGGATGGCGGGAGCAGAATTAATTCGTGTGGGCACCTGTCACAAGTGTATATGCCGCAATCACAGCAGAACAAAATGAAGCAACCCATGCATTTTAAAGCGCTGGAAGACCATGTGCCAAGACTCTGAGTGGATACACTGGATGGTTTTTCTCTCTTTGTTCAACTTTTGTGCAGTCTCTTATTTACATGAGCATGTTATTTTCTATGGGAAGCTGTTAACGTTAAGAAATGAAACTCCACGAGAAGACACTCCTTTCAGGCCTCCCGCATCAGCCCCACCTGTGCTCTAAGCTCGCCCGAGAGCACTGAGCCCCAACCCACACACGGGGGCCGCCTCGTTAAGGTGCAGGCTTCTCCCTGGACTTCACTGCTGAACTTAATCCTTTTGCAGGACAGTTACTCTGAGGGACCTGGAAGTGTGAATTTAGTGACCGGCAAAATTACTCTGAGGGACCGAGAAGTGTGAATTTAGAGACAACGTGGGCTTCCCTTGTGGCTCAGCTGGTAAAGAATCTGCCTGCCATGCGGGAGACCTGGGTTCAATCCCTGGGTTGGGAAGATCCCCTGGAGAAGAGANGAGGGACCTGGAAGTGTGAATTTAGTGACCGGCAAAATTACTCTGAGGGACCGAGAAGTGTGAATTTAGAGACAACGTGGGCTTCCCTTGTGGCTCAGCTGGTAAAGAATCTGCCTGCCATGCGGGAGACCTGGGTTCAATCCCTGGGTTGGGAAGATCCCCTGGAGAAGAGAAAGGCTTCCCACTCCAGTATTCTGGCCTGGAGAATTCCACGGACTGTGCAGTCCACAGGTCGCAAAGAGTCAGACACGACTGAGCAACTTTCACTTTCAGAGATGATGAGACTGAAAGAGGAANCCCAGCTGTGTCCAGCTCTTTGCAATCCCATGGACTGCAGCACACCAGGCCTCCCTGTCCGTCACCATCTCCCAGAATTTGCCCAAGTTCACATCCATTGCATCAGTGATCCCATCCAGCCATCTCATCCTCTGATGCCCTCTTCTCCTTCTGCCCTCAATCTTTCCCAACATCGGGGCTTTTCCAGTGAGCCAGCTGTTCACAACAGATGACCAAAATACTGGAGCTTCAGCTTCAGCATCAGTCCTTGCAAGGAGTATTCAGAGTTGACTTCCTTTAGGATTGACTGGCTTGACTCCGTGCTGTCGAAGCACGGAGATCAGCACCACAGTTCAAAGCCATCAGTTCACGAGGTTGACAGAGCCACAGATGGCAAGCTTCCCTCTTGAGACAAAGGGGTGCACAGCTTGACACTAACTCACTAAGGGTCTCCCTGACACTCAGCTGCTTGACGTGGGTCCTGAACAGAGCTCCACTGAGCTTCCCAATGAACCAGGGAGCTTCTCAGGAGCCCCACAGCACCCAGCCCGGCCAGGCTGGGCCTTGAAACAGAAACTCACTCTGTCTTAGTCCCAGAAGGCTGGAGGTCCAAAACCACGGTGTCAGTAGGGTGGTTCCTTCTGGAGATGCCGAAAGGAAAGCAGCACGCCCCGCTCCCAGCCCACAGACCGCATGTGAGTAAATCCCCAGCAGTGTTCAGGGGACAGAGGCACAGACATCTCTGCAGCGAAAAGAGGATTAAGCCCCCACAGAGGAAAAACAGGGACAGGACATCAGCTAAGGTCGAGTCTTATCACCAAGTAAGTTTTCTGTAAATTTAGCAAAAAAAAAAAAAACAATCCAAGGTCATTTTTCAAGCATTTGGGGGATTTTGGAATAGCGAAAAACAGACCATAGGTGGGTATTTACTGACATGCCTCAATCTAGGCACTGTCTCCACTCTGGCAGCCAGATCCCCAGGAGGGGAGGTGTGGCCCAAGGCTCAGTCTGATGTCCAGCAAGGCTCAGACCAGCAGTGGCTCCAAACAGCTCTCCTCACCCCACCTTTTTTTTAAAAAACATCGATTTTGCAAACCAGGCTTCCCCCAAAGGATTTAGTTTAGTGAAAAAAATTTAGAAGTTACAAAACAGACTGAAAAGCCCTGCTCAATATCAAAAGTTGGCAAAAAAAGTTGTATGAAGAGCCAGAGGGTAAAATTTTAGGCTTTGTGGGCTGAAAGGCAAAACTGAGGAGGTTACGGAGGTACTTATATAACGAGAAAGAAAACTAATGTCTACAGAATTTTTTATTGACGAAATTCAAAACTTCACTTCTTGACACTGAAATATGTATTCCATATAGCTTCCATGTGCCATGAAATAATATTTTCCTACTGGTTTCTTTTTCTGATCGTTTAAAAATGTAAAATCTTATTCTGAGCTTGGGGGCCATACCTAAAGCATATTCGGTCCGTGGGTGGGGAGCAGTTTGAGATCCCTGCTCTAGGTCACTCCTGGACGACAGGGTTCAGTCCCAGAGGGAGACACACTGGTGACCCCTGAAGGGACCAAATGAAAGCTCTTGGCTGGATCAGAGCAATGCAAACCTGAAAGCACCTCAAACAAGACACTCCTCATCTCTGACTTACAAGCCATTTAGGAAGCAACTGCTTTCTACTCCTTTTTCAAAACCAAAATATAAAACTTAGTATAAGCCATAACTCAGCAAGGTTATTTTCCTTAACAAATATCCCCTTGAGAATACTATTTGTTCCTGCTGCTGTTTTCCAATTGGTAAGTTGTGCCCGACTCTTTGTGACGCCATGGACTGCAGCACGCCAGACTCCTCTGTCCTCGATTATCTCTGAGAGTTTACTCAAATTCACGTCTATTGAGTTGGTGATGCCATCCAACCATCTCATCCTCTGATGCCCTCTTCTCCTCCCGCCTTCAATCTTTCCCAGCATCAGGGTCTTTTCCAATGAGTCAGCTCTTCGCGTCAGGTGATCAAAGTATTGCAGCTTCAGTATCAGTCCCTCCAATGAATATTCAGGGTTAATTTCCTTTAGGATTGACTGATTTGATCTCCTTGTAGTCCAAGGGACTCTCAAGAGTCTTCTCCAGCACCACAGTTTGAAAATGTCAATTCTTCAGCGCTCAGCCTTCTTTATGGTCCAACTGTCACATCCATACATGACTTTAATACACATAAATATATACAGTATGTGTATGGTGTGTGATAGTATGTGTATAATATGTACTATACATATATGTATATAGTATGTAAATACATGCAATGTTTTTGCCTTCTTAAAGTGGAATCATGGCACAGCAGATAGGCTATACACTTGTCATCGGCACTACAGGTTCACAGTGGATGTGACCACTCATCGGAAGTGTATTAACAAAATGCCTGCTGGACATAAATCAATCAGACGTGGAGCCGTCCCGGCAGCCTTGGAAGGTGTGCCACAAGCTCCGGAAGGCAGACAGGAGAACCAGCACCACCACGGGGGACAGGCATCCACCCCCAGATCCCCAGATCCCAGGACCCTCTCTGACAGCCACCGTGAATTTGACCGCATGAATGTGAATCATTAAACCCAGGCACGCTTTTGGTGGCTGGGTTTCAGGGTACACTAATGTCTTATTCTGCCTGGGCCAAGAACATGCAGTAACAGATGAGACAAGTCCTGAATGGAAATGTGGATCTGCCCACAAAAAGGGCTGGAAATGACTACAAACAAAGAACATGTGAGTAAACTACTTAAAGGCAAGTCCAATGCTTCAAACGGCAATGTGGAAGGTGTTCTGGACATGGAGAGGGAAAACACAAAATGACCTTTAAAGTTCTGAACGCATCTGCTGGAAAAGTAAGGGCAACTGACAGACGGAAAAACCGAAAGCTTCACAAAAACTATTTTCCAAATGGTACAAAGGCTTCTCAAAACATGAGAAATAGAACTACCATATTGCATATCACCAGTTACACTCCAGGGTACAAATCCAAACAAACAAACAAATAAAGCAGTCATTTAAAAAGACGCACACATCCCACTGTTCATAACGACATTGCTGACGACTGTTCAGATGTGAAACAACCTAGGTGTCCATCAACTGACAGAAGATAAAGAAGATATGGCACACGCACACACAACGGACCACCGCTCAGCCGCAAAAAAGAATGAAAGTTTGCCCCACGCAGCAACACAGACGGACGTGGAGGGCATTGTGCTAAGTTACCGAAGACAGAGAAAGACAAGCATTATACGATAGCACTCACATGTGGAATCTGAGAAACACACCAAACCAGTGAACACAGCAAAAAAGAAGCATACTCCCAGGTACAGAGAAGAAACCAGTGGTTACCACTGGCAAGAGGGAAGTGGAGAGGGGCAATATAGGGGAGGGAGTAAGTGATGCAAACTATGATGTTTAAAATGAACTACAAAGATACGCTGTACAACATGGAACACAGCTGGTATTTTATAACAACTATAAATGGAGTACAACCCTTTAAGTTGTGAATCACTATACTGTATACCTATAAATTAGGTAATATTGTGCATCAACAATGCTTCAATAAAATTTTTTTTAAGACACCTATTTTCTGAGGGCCTCGGGTCTACAATAATCTCTCATCATCTTTTCTTAACTGTGCATATAAAGAGATCAGGGGACAAAAACAGCATTTACTGAGATCTTACTTTGTGCTTAGTGTGGTTTGCATTCATCACTTCATTGAACAGTTTTAATAACCATGCCAAGAAGCTACTTTCATCCCCATTTGACCCAAAAGAAAACTGAGACACAGAATTTTAACTAACTGCCCACATCATGAGACTAGCAGGAATCATATCTGAGGTTCAAAGCTCTCTATCTTATAGAGCCTAGTAAACAACTACTAGGCCCCATCTGGCCCACTGCCTGTTTCTGTAAATGAAGCTTCACTGGAACATAGCCATCCACTTCCGTACCGTCGGTGGCTGCTCTCCTGCCCCAAGAGCCGCGTAAGCAGCTGCAACAGAGGCAGCACAGCCTGCAAAGCTGAAAAGCTTGCCCACCGAGCCCTGCGGAGAAGAGGCTGTGCTTCAGTGCCCTGCAGGTACCTACCACACTCCAGCCCTGGGCTCACAGGCTGCCAGGGAGGCAGCACTCCCTGGTGTTAGGGGCTCTGGGACCCCCGTCCCCTGGTCATCTCAGTCATCCTGTCTGGACCAGGGGAGCACCTGTGATGTGACGTCACCATTGGACAAGGTGACCTGGCTTGAGCGCTCTGTGCAGAAGGCATGATGTGGTCACACTGAACCAATCAGATTCACCCACTTTGTGAGCCTGAAGGAGGCAGCAGAGAGCAGGAGGCAGAAGCAGAAAGGTACAAGCACAGACAGACTCCAAGGTCACCTGAGCCAGGCTGAGTCCAGAAGGAGCACTGGAGACGAGGTCCCTTTGCACTCCAGGCCCGGTCTAGGTGCTTTTCCTGGCTGAGAAGCAGGGACTGCCCTCCTTCAGCCCTAACCAGGAGCAGCTAGGGCGCATCTCCACCAAGAGCAGGAAGCAGCAGCCCAGCAGGCTTGCTCCACAGTATTAGAGGGCAAGAACTGCAAGTTCCCCATAGCAATGCACCCTCTTCCAGAAAAATGCAAGACAAGCGAAGGGCCAAGAACCGTGACTGACAAACGCAGCCACGCTCTCGAGTAGCCACCCTCTCGAGTATTGAACTATGTGAAGAAAGGAGGCAGGACACAGCCCTTTCCCACCAGTAACAATAATAGACATTTCATAGTAATTTAAAATTAAACCTGAATTATTCAAGAAAGTTTCCTCCATTATACCATCAACATCTTTACGTGTGTATGTGTGCGCGCACGAACGTGTGTGTGCGTGTGTGTGCGTGTGTGTGTGTGTGTGTGTGTGTGTAGTTTTTATTTTAAAGCCAACAGGTATGGGTTGGGGGGTTACTTCCCTCCCCACATCCCTTTCTCTTGACAGAGAGACTCAACAATGCTAAGTTTTCAGGAACACCCAGCAGGCAAGTGTAAATTGTGTTATTATCCTAATCATCTGTTGAAAAATAAAATCCATTTCCAAGATCCTGCTGTACCAACTTAATCAAGTTTTTTTTAAGTTAGATTTGATTTTTAAATTCCTTAGGTGATGAGACTTGTGGGTTTTTATCATTTTACTTCTATTTTGAAAATATAGACCTGTGGTTCTTTTTCCCAAATCAACCCAACAGAAAGTGAATTACGGTCAATGCATACCAAAGTCAGAGTTGCCTCTTCACTTGGGAGAATTATTAGCATTTTGTTTCTATGGCTTCCTAGATCTTCAAATTCAAAAGTGACTTATCAAGTCCAGGACTTCCCAAAATAACTGGATGTTCTAGAGAATGCTCTTTCTTGATGCTTTTGAAAATGAAACAGGCAGAATGGAATAGGAGTCTGGCTACTGAATAGCTTAAAAACCCTGCAGAGAGGTACAAAGACATGGCCACTGGAGCCAGCGCCATGGGGAGAGGCATGGGCCCTAACGCTGCTCACATGAACTTCTCACGACCCTCAAGTTCCCCCCCCCCCACCCGCCCCAGGA
>SJYA01002340.1:7047-23370 GCA_006410615.1 Neotragus moschatus | reverse complement strand
CCCAGGATATATCGCAAATACCACAGAGCAGCACTGCAATTTCAGGGAGCAAGTGATTTTAAAAGGCCTATATCAAAATTAATACTCATAAAAACATCATAACCTGGACCGGAGAACTTAGGAATTAGCACGCTTTGAACTTCGTATTTCAAATTTCTAAAGGGTGTGTATGAGTAAGCATTCACAAAGACTTTCAAAAAATGGAATACCCGTGTATATGCTGAATTCATTTATAATCCAGATTTTTTTTAATGGGTATTAAACAACCCTTTACCCCATATTCAGACTAAAATCAATTATGTTCCCTAACGGAATTAAGATGCAGGTCTTGTGACCAGCATCCCTACTGGTAAGTTTAGAATGGCAGGGAACACGGAATCCATGGGGAGGTGGGGGTGGGGGGTGCTGCGGATTACTTAAGATCCTCCTGGGCCAAACGGGCATGCCTTTTCCCAGATGAAGGCGTCATCAGAGCCCAAGAAGAAGAAAACACTGGCAGATTTTGGTGAGATCAAGGTGTATCTTGGAGTGAAAACCGAATCATCAAGGCAAAATGTCTCAAGTTCTTGGTTAGGCTAAAATGGTACTTCAATGATGGAATCCATTCATGGAAAGAGAATTCTAATATTAGTCTGACAGGCTACCACAGCATATTATTATTAGAATATTCTCCATATGGCTGTGATAATAGGGAAAGACGTATCTTGAAGAAAGTTGAATAAATCCACACAACTATGAAATGTCAGTTAAAAATGCTGGCCATTAACAAGGCTTTAAGAACATTTCAGATATGTGGAAACACAAGAAAATATAACTCCGACATCTGACTTTGACCTTGAACTGTTTCCCAGCTGAAATGACCACTTCCAGCCAAAACAACAAGTCTCTCTCTCTCAGCCTTCCTTCCACAAATTTCTATAAGATAGCAGCACTGAATGAAGGCAAACCAATACAGATGCTCATTCCTTCTACATTAAAAAAAAAAAAAAAAAAGAGGCTTCCTTAGGAAAAAGTAAATTCATGTTTAAAACAATTTTATTTCTCCCACCAAAAAAAAAAAGATTATATAAAAAAATACACACGCACAGAGACTTACTGAGATAACCTCCAAGTTTCCCAGATTTCAAAAGTTAGTTATTCCTCTCACTGCCCCAAATCTGCAGAAACAAGAGTTTGTTCCCAATAGAGAGCTCCCTTTTCTAAATCCTCCTCTCCCAAGATCCACCTTGGAAAACCTATGAAATCCTGAGCTCTGACTCCCTGATAGAAGACGTCAACACAAAAGCGTTTCAATTGCAACCAGGCAAGACGTGGAAAGTGGAGTTAATTGTACAGTATCATGCATATTTATCAATTTTGGATAAATGAGATCACACAGATATTCTCCTGAGAGGCCCATCCTTAGTGCCACAGTGTAATGAATGGACCACCATATTTGATTTTGACTTCAATCCCTCTAATACTCTTTCTCCCCAGTGGAGAACCGAAACTCTTTAATTTTTCCAACTCTGGGGATTTTCAGGAAAGTGGTTCTTGAGTCTGTGGGTAAAATACAGCATATCTTAAACACACACACACACTTATTTACACTGCCCATCATCTGCTATATTACACAATACATATTTCAGTGTTATAGCCCCTAGTAGCATATAGCAAGGACTTTATCTTCTTCACAGGTTGTCTTAACCGGTAGCAGGCACTCAATTAAGACTTTTGAAATATTAAGTAAGTAAACTGGATTCCATACTGCATGGGGGGGGAGGGGCGGGAGCGGGAAAGCAAAGTTGCTGCTGCTGCTGCTAAGTCGCTTCAGTCGTGTCCGACTCTGTGCGACCCCAGAGACAGCAGCCCATCAGGCTCCTCCATCCCTGGGATTCTCCAGGCAAGAACGCTGGAGTGGGTTGCCATTTCCTTCTCCAGTGCAGGAAAGTGAAAAGTGAAAGTGAAGTCGCTCAGTCATGTCCAACTCTTAGCAACCCTATGGACTGCAGTCCAAGCAAAGTTGAGTCTTCTTCAAATACTAACATGACTTGCATAATTTCCCATACAGGCAAACTGGAAGAGAAATCCAATGGGAGCCTCCCTAAACAACAGGAACACGATCAAGAGAGGCCCAAGGTCCAACCTTGTAATTCTTTGAATCAGCTACTCCTTAAGTTACCACACTGCTCCTCTCAGCCAATGGCAGTTCTGGGAGAGAAGCAATTGATAAAACTTACGTTTTCTGCCTTCTCTGGGGTTATGAATTTATCATGATGCGAAAGTTGAGCTACCCTGATGCCACATGAACAATGATAAACGCCATAAAGACAAAAAGGAAACTACATTTGAGCATTTAGATTCTATAGGATGGTTTATTAAACAGATTAGGTGAGGAAAGGCAAAGCCACACAATCATGGAAACTGGGGAGGTATACACTCCAGCTGGCTACTTCCGACAGCCACCTGAGAACGGATTTCAAATGTCCTCATTTCTGCAGGTACATTATCCTGTGTTCTGTTATTCTCAGCTGCAGGTTGATTAATTTGTATTCAGAAATTCTAAGTGGCCAATGTGCAATGCATAGTAATAGGTTTTTTGCCTTTTTTTTTTTTTTACTTTATGGACACAGTGAAAATGCCTAAGCCCCCTCTCCTTTTGCTCATCCAGGAAGCAGAAGTCATAAGAGTTTTGCAAAAAACGGGCTTTGAAAAAATTTGGTTTGAAAGAAAAAGGCAAGAGGAAGGCCCTCTCCCCTATTCCATCTCTCTAAGAAAACAAAACCAAAAACAACTAATTCCAAAGGAAAACCAAACAAAAGAGAATAGTTGAGTAATGTCAAGCTGCCAGAATCAGCTCATGTCCTGTCTCGCTGCTTTCTGAGCATTTCCAATAAAATCCAGTAACACCAGTGGTGACTCACACCCACAGACTCAGGCACCACAGTCAGCACTTAAATAAGAGTAAGAGATAATGCTACGTGTTAAATCCATCGCCTAAATGCAGTCACGGGCGGTGCTTAGGAACACTGAACCAGCTCTCCGTTTTCTGCACTAAGGAGATAAGGGGTGGCGTGGATAATCGAAATGGGTGGAAAATAGAAATCACTGGTTTGAGAACAACCTGATCCGTCCCTCCCCTCCAGCAGCTCCTGAGTCTGCGCCTGTAGCTGATTTATTTTGCTGATCCCGCTACCGCCACTTAAAGTGAATTTACATTCGCTTTCACACTGATCTCAGAAGTGGATCTGAGACCCCACCTCAGAGCTGGAGCAAACCACTTCTCGTTTGAAAACCTTTGCAAGTTACCCCCAGCTTCAACAACAGATCCTCAGCCATCGGCAGTATCCGCGCTGGGAAGTTTTATCAACCACCTCAGGGAGCCCAGAGACACAGTAAGAATGGTCTATTTCCACACAAACACATTCACTGATGACATCCAAACACAATCTTGGCTGACTTTTTAGTAGTTTCCCCTGTTTGCGACTCCTAATTGCTTTCTCAAGCCTGCTGCCGTGAACACGGCCCAGTCAGAGAACGCCCCTGCCAGATGCCCGTGCACATCACGCCCGTGTTCATTTCTATGAGTCACCGCGGACACAGCTCAGCTGCTGGATGGGGCCCTTCCGTCAGTTCCTTAACAGCATCCAAGACGTGGCTGCAGGCCCGCTATTTCCAAACCTCCCCCGGCGGGGTACGTTGGATAGATCAGGAGACACTGAACTGGAAACCAGGAAGGGAAGGGAACCCATGAAATGGTATTCTCAAGGGAAAAGACAAAGTGTCAGCTCAGAGAACACGGTGGGCAAAGGTGGGCCCGACTGAGGTGCTCCGTAAGGTTCCCCCAGAACTCGACACGGCCAGCAGCGCTAGGGCCTAAATGAGCCGCAGACACCGAAACAGTCCACTTTACTAACGTGACTCCCCTCCCCCGGCAAAAAAAAGTATGGGATGAGAATCTGAGACCTTCAGGAACGGCAGAGACAGAAATGACTACTTCTCANTCAGCCATCGGCAGTATCCGCGCTGGGAAGTTTTATCAACCACCTCAGGGAGCCCAGAGACACAGTAAGAATGGTCTATTTCCACACAAACACATTCACTGATGACATCCAAACACAATCTTGGCTGACTTTTTAGTAGTTTCCCCTGTTTGCGACTCCTAATTGCTTTCTCAAGCCTGCTGCCGTGAACACGGCCCAGTCAGAGAACGCCCCTGCCAGATGCCCGTGCGCATCACGCCCGTGTTCATTTCTATGAGTCACCGCGGACACAGCTCAGCTGCTGGATGGGGCCCTTCCGTCAGTTCCTTAACAGCATCCAAGACGTGGCTGCAGGCCCGCTATTTCCAAACCTCCCCCGGCGGGGTACGTTGGATAGATCAGGAGACACTGAACTGGAAACCAGGAAGGGAAGGGAACCCATGAAATGGTATTCTCAAGGGAAAAGACAAAGTGTCAGCTCAGAGAACACGGTGGGCAAAGGTGGGCCCGACTGAGGTGCTCCGTAAGGTTCCCCCAGAACTCGACACGGCCAGCAGCGCTAGGGCCTAAATGAGCCGCAGACACCGAAACAGTCCACTTTACTAACGTGACTCCCCTCCCCCGGCAAAAAAAAGTATGGGATGAGAATCTGAGACCTTCAGGAACGGCAGAGACAGAAATGACTACTTCTCAAGCTTCATCACTCCAAACACACATGAGGTCACAAATGGTTCGTTTTGTTATATTTCAAAAATTATTACAGAAGCTAAAGGTCTAAAGGACCAGGTATATGATAAATCATAACGTGATGATGACAAAAGTTAATATTTAAGTGCCCTTAAGAGAGAATACGAGAAATTTTAACTGAAGTGAAAAAGAACAGCACTTTGATGAATCAGGAATCTGAGGTCCTATTCCTGGCTCTTTTATCTTTTTTAAAAAGGTTTATAGAGTCTTGTCAAGCATTCGCATTAAGATTCTTAATGTCATGTTTGCAATGAACAATTCATATTTGCCCTTACTGGCATATTACATTCAACCAAGAGGAGCAGTTAGACCTCTGATCACAGGCTGGAAGGCTGCTACAGAGAGCGCTATACACAAGGAATGTGCTGCTGTTACTTTATTAAGTCAGACGACAGGCATCTTAGCACCGACACACTCTGGCACCATTCACGATGACAAATAAACATGAGAGAATTAAGATGAGCACAGGTCGGGTGACACCAAGGAGACTCCTGCTGGATCTGGCTTTCTGCAGAAGCACCAGAGGGACTCAAAACACTGCTGCTGGGGTTTACAGACACTTGAAATAAGAAGCCTCTGCACTTCCACCCTGGTGGAGGCCCGCCCACAACCCCAGAAGGGAGGACAGCCCAGCAAATGAAGGATCCTTCAGCTGACACTGGAATCGGAGAGATGACTTCTCCACGCTGCATGTGTCGACTAACAACATTCACCAGAAACTTCTGTTATAAGGCCAAAAACGTGCCTTTTCAGGTCATCTGAAATCCTGTTTCATTGAAGACAATGTAATTCCTACTGGCTCAGCCACTGTCTATTGAGAGCGCAAGAAGTTACAGACCAATGTCTTCTCCCCATGGCTGTGTGCTTTCCCATCCAGTGAAGAAAATGTTTCACCTTGGACTTCTGTGATGACCATCTTGTGTGTGATTCCCCAACCCGCTCTCCTTGCACAGGCTGGAAGAGACGGGCCCTGAGAGGGGAGAAACCTCAGGGTATCCATGACTATGTCCCCAGGCTCCCCAGATTGGAGCTCTTCCCCAGCCCACTCCCCACCGTGGACCTGGGCAGATGCTATCTGAGAACTGCAACTACTGGTCAGAGAGATGGTCCTTGGGCCATGTTGGGATGGTGTCCTGGTGACATCTTGTGGTGAAACAGAATATAAATTACCCTAAAATCCCGCCCGTGGCTGCATTCAGGTTAAGGACAACCTGAGGTCACCTTTCTTTTTCTACTGAGTAGCTTCTCACTTTGCCCCTTCTCTCTTAAGAGGAACATCTTCTAGCCCTGTAGACAGAGGCATATATGGGGGTCCAGTGGACTACATTTAATCACAAATCTAAGCAAACACTTCCCAGAGGTGACTGGTCACAAGACAGCAGTAACTTTCATTAGAGGAACAATTGTTAAGTCGCTCAGTCGTGTCCGACTCTTTCCAACCCCATGGACTGAAGCCTACCAGGCTCCTCTGTCCATGGGATTTTCCAGGCAATAGTCCTGGAGTGGATTGCCATTTTCTTCTCCAGGGGATCTTCCCAACCCAGGGATTGAACCTGGGTGTCCCGCATTGGAGACAGACGCTTTACCATCTGAGCCACCAGGGAAGTGACAGAGGAACAATAGATAGTTTCAGCGAGTTTACATATATTCCACTGATCACCATCTATCCTGGTGGACTAATTAATAACAAAGCAGCAGGAAAGAACTATGGCAAATAGGTAAAAGTGGACAGGTAACACGTGTCTAGCTCCCAAGGCTTCTTAAATAAAGCCTGGCTGCAGATGATAAACTTTCTTCCATTTGTGTCAAAAGTTATTCAATTATGAATGTATAATCCTAAAGCATACAAGCCACAAAAGCTAAATAAACATGGGGTGTTTATCTTGGGTTAAAAAATGAATAATGGACAGGGAAGAGGTTGCACAAACAAAATGATTCCGTAATCATACGAAGAGCCCTACGGGCCATGGCTGAAAGCAGAGACAAGAAGACTACACAGCACTGAGGATGCCAACAAAGTTAAACCACTTGCCCTGTGAACTGAAGAGCTACGATAGAAGCGTATGCAAATGCTAGGAAAAATACCTCTCTGTGTCCAAAGTAATTTCTTTTTAAACATTTAGAAGGCACGAGGTGCATGTAATGGAAAAGATATCAATCTGTCCATCTGAAATCCTTATGTCCGGGAACAGCTCTTAACAGACTGGCCTGGTCAGGAGCAGCGCATTCCCTGTGCGTGACACACGCAACGTGTGCCAGTGATAAGAGCGCCCGTCAGCAGGAACCACGCCGCAGCCATGACCGGGCTCATCGCCGACTAGTGTGACAGCAGGTGAGGCCAGACGCACACACTTGCTTCCTGTGACTGTCTACAATGGCAGCAGTCCAGCAGTGCAGCTTGAACCGTGTGCGTGTCCTGTCCTGTCCGACTCTTTGCAACCCCGTGGACTGTCACCCTGCCAGGCTCCTCTGTCCACGGGATTTCCGAGGCAAGAATACTGGAGTGGGTTGCCATTCCCTCCTCCAGGGCATCTTCCCGGCGCAGGGACCCTGCCTGGCAGGCGATCCTTACCACTGGGCCACCTGGGAGGCCCTGTGAGTTACACACAGGAAAGTCACAGGGATACATGGATAGCGTCTTCTTTCTAGTGTTTTCTAGGCACTGCCAAGGAAGATCGTTATGAAGGGTTTTCTCACAGAATATGCATCCCCAAGAACGCAGAGACTTTAAACAGAAGATCTGGAGATTCAGAATGTTAGGTTTCCTTCTCGTTGATGGCTTGGACCATTCTAAAACTGGATTAAACCTAAACTCGAATCCCAGGGCAGGTGGAATTACCTTACCGGTCATCTCTGAGGGCTTAAGAACATCCATCTCCAATCAGTCGTCCAACTGGTTTCTTAAGGAGACCGGATGATGCTGAAGACTGGGCAACTGAACAATATATGCCCTCATTCTCAAAGTGAGCCAAAATGCCAAAGTTTTGGTTTGTTTTTTTAGATACCAAACTAGCAGTGAAAAGGAGTGGCAGTACTAGAACTACTGTTTAAATTCTCGGGTGGCAAAAATACAATTACAATATTTAGGTGCAATGTGAAAGTGAGTCAGGTTACAAAAACAGAATAGAATATGCAGCTGGCCCTTGACCCACACAGCTCTAAACTGCCTGGTCCACTTAAACACAGGTATTTTTCAGTAGTAAATACCACAGTACCACATGGTCCTTGGTTGCCTGAATCTGTGGATACACAGAACCATGGATATGCCAGTCAAGTCTTAAGTTATACTCAGGTTAACTCCTTGCATGGTTAAGGTTCAAATATTCAAAGAGATGTGCTGGTTGGAATCTAAGAAAAAATCGGATTATGGGATTTTTAGAGTTTAACCCAATATTGTTTATAAATTAAGATGGAATAAACTGCATTGTACTATAGTTTTCTTAAGCAGCCCAAGAGTATTTACCGGGAAAGAAAAAACTATTCCCATAACTGGTACTGAGACAACTGGTTAATCATCTGAGGAAAAGCAGCTGGATCCTTACCCCAGAAAATTCCCAATGAATTTAACGATTCCAGGGTCAAACCTAAGAGCAGGTAACCAACACAACACAGAAGTTAACATCACATCACAGTGGAAGATTTCTCAAGCATGGCAGCTGAAAGCAGGGACCGCAGAGGACAGGCGGATCAACGTGACATAAAAACTGAACATAAAATTAAAAGACAAAAAAAAAAAAAGCAGAAATCAGGAGAAAACACCTGTGGTATACACAACAAATGTTTACTATCTCAGGCAGCATACATAACAAGTTTCCATCATTCATGAAGATGCAGTGGCAAAAATCAGTCAGGGAACGTGAATGGATCACTGTCAACTGAAGACACTGCTGACATGGACGTAAGTAGAATGTTCAGCTTCACTCATGCTCGAGGAAATGCACAGTAAAATTGGATCCAACTTGGCTTTCAAAAACATTCTTATTCTCAAGAAAAATACAGGCATGTGGCCTCTCAATCCTTCAAGAGAGCAATTCGGCAATTTATCTCAAAGCCTGTTCTTACTGGAACCAGCGTTCCCAGGCACACTCAGTAATCACTCACTGGTGTGCGCTATAAAGCCATTCATTGCAATTCCATTTACAATAAAGGAAAACTGTAAATAACCTGTATGTCCAACAATAGGGGATTGGTTAAACTACAACCCAACCATACATTAGGACACTGGGCAGCTTTTCAAAATGATGCTGCCAAAGGATTTAATAGCAAAGAGATACTGCTAAGTGGAAAAGGCAAGTTTCCAGAAGAATTCTATTTTCTTTTTTTTTTTAACTTGCCTGTACTTTCATTTTTTTTAACCACCAATACACATTTATGCCATCAGAAACTACATATGTGAAATAATCACCAAAAATAATCTGCTCCAGTTAAGATAGAAGGAAAGATAATATAGACACAGACTGTGGTCCTTCCCACTGACAAATCACGGAACTTCAGCAGTCAGTCACTCAATCCGTTCAGGCCTCAGTTTCTTTACCGTAAACCAGGAAGAATACCACCTTTCATACCTCAGATATACAGAAAAGGCTAATAACACAAGTGCAGAAACAGACTTTCTCTAGACACGAGTTTTGTTGTGGTGGTGCTGTTTTGGAAACTGCTGTCAACCTAACCTGGTGACCGTTTCCCAGTGCCACGTGACAGACATGTGCGCTCAGTGCGGCTCAGGGCCTTCTCCCCCGTCTCTCTGCAACTGAACTCACACACCTGCTCCTTCCAGAAGCCCAGCACAGCTGGAGTGCGGCTTCCTCCCACTGCGGCTCATGCGGCCAGGTTGCTCTGGACCGCTCCTGAGTTTCCCGCAGCATCCTTCAAGGCCTGCCTTCCCCATCAGCCAGAGGGCTTCCCCATCCCGCACTCTGCCTGCCCTGCCCTCCGTTTGGCAGGGACCCCAGCACACTCCTCCCTCTGGCCACATCAGCCTTCTGAGGACTAAAGGCTGAAAAGTGCAAAAGTGATTTCTCAGCCTCAGTAGCACTCACTTCGGGGACTGGACAATTCTTTGTCGTGGAGCCTGTCCCGTGCTTTGCAGGACGTTTAGAGGCATGCCTGGCCTGGGCCTGCTGCATGCCACTAGCAATTCATTTCTCTGCTAAGATGGGACAACCAAGGTGTCTCCAGACATGGCCCCTGGTCGAGAACCACCACACACGGTGACCAGGGCACACCCTCATGTTATTAAGGGCAAGGCCTCTAGGCATCGGAGCCTGGAGCAAACCCCTGGTGGTCTCGGCAGGCGAGCCCACGGCCGAGGCCTCTAAGCATCAGGGCCTGGAACAAACCCCCGGTGGTCTCGGCAAGCGAGCCCACCACAGCTGAAGCCTCTAAGCATCAGGGGTCCGGAACAAACCCCTGGTGGTCTCGGCAAGCAAGCCCACGCCAGACCCCCGACCAGCAGCATCTCAGGAGACTGAGCACTGCGCACACCCCATTCCCCCGGGCCCCTCCTCTGCCCAGAGCTGAGGGGAGGGGCTGGCCCCCAAAGCTGGAAGCTCTGCGTCTCTGAGCACGTGCTCTGGAGGCGCGGCGGAGCGAGCGTGAAGATCTTCTCTGCGATCGCTTATCTCGCGCGTGTCACTTCTGCAGCCCCATAAAGCTGAAATGCTTGAAATAGATGTCACTACATTTGTCACGAACTGACACGGCCAATTAATATTACAAATTCACCATGGAGAAACGCTTCCAGCTCCCAAGGTATAAACTGCTGAACATCACAATTTCATCGTGTAACAATGGGCCAACCTCACCAGGGCTATAAATACGACCCGGCACAGTCTGATTAAACGGTAAAAGTGCTGCTCCCCAGGAGTCACTTTTCAGGTGACACTTGAGCTGCGCCTGGAGTTACCAGGTACCACCCATGTCTTGGCTGCAAAATATTTTGTTTTTCCTTCAATCTTTCACCAGAGGGAAAAAAAAGGTTGACTGCTGCGTATCGGTCATTTCGTCTCCTGAAAGCTGGCAACTGGCAGGCATGCTGTTAAGACGACGTGAAAGATTCTGGACGCGGGTTGTCCCAAACTATGCTGCCACTGAGTTGGCTGGGCTGCTGTTTTTTCTTTCTTTACTTTAATTTTTTTTTATTTTCTTGGCTTTTTAACATTTATTTTTTCCTGCAAATAGGTTCATCCGTACCATTTTCCTAGATTCCATATATATATACGCATTAATATACAGAGAAATTTGCTTTCTCTTTCTGACTTACTCAACATGACAGGCTCCAGGTTTATCCGCATCACTACAAGTGACTCACGCGTGTTCCTTTCTATGGCTGAGTAGTACTCCATTGAAATAGATATCGCATCTTTATCCACTGATCCGCTGATGGGCATCCATGCTGCTTCTAGGTCCTGGCGATTGTGAACAGTGCTGCTGCGAGCACTGGGGTATTTTGTTTTCTGTGTGTGTGGTTTTTTTTTTTTTTTCCTTTTAAATAACTAAGCAATGTTATCACCAGAGTTCCTAATGATTTACCGCTGGGTGCCCAGCCCTAAAGACATGCATGCTAGAAATGACCTGGGAAGCAAGTGGTCTCTCTTTAACTTCCCATGGGCCGGCCTCATCCCTCTTGGCCCCAGGGAGTCAGCTGGCTTCTTGTCCAGTGACCCATCGTGACCATGGAACAGAAAAATGTCACTGTCCAAAGTCATGCAAAGCTATTTCTGGTGATTTCCATTCCCCGCCGCAAAGGGCATGCGTTTGATGTGAATTCTGTAGGATGTCTTAGGAGCTGCAAGGCCCTGTCTTCCCTTCCTCAGGAGAAGTTTTCAGTACCAGGCCCGTGGCTTCGTTCTCTAGGTTGTTGGCTTGGAAGACAGAGAGGGCATTAAAGAAAGAGATTATGTATTAAGGAAAATAAGCAGTAGCCAATAAATTAACCAAACTGAATAAATCAAGTCTGCCTTGGAAATGGGGTTCTGGAGGAAGGTGAGACAGGCACACAGGAGCATATGAAATCAGAGAGAAATGTGTCAAAAAACAAATTACAAACCTTCCTAGTCCAGGATTACACATGAATGGATGCTAATAATCACACATCAGTCAAACCCAGTGTGTGTATTACCTCTTGCATTTCATCAGCCACCGTTACCTCCCGGGTCATTAATTAGCAACCCGGGTTCTGGAGGCCAGAATGGGAGACAGGCCCTGCAGAGGGTGCCTGTTCTGCCTCAGGATCAGGACCCATTTCCTTATCGACTTCTCTTTCTCTTCCCTCCTTCTGCTTAAAAATGACCTCTGAAGAAAAACAAAGAGCTTTCTTTTAAGAGGAAAACATGCAAGTCGCTGCTCTCAGGGTCCCCCGTTAATGAAAAGAGGAGATGGCTTCCCTCAAAGTTGACTTAAGAATTAATTTACTGACTCCCCTACGTCTAACACAGAAAGAGCTCGAAGAAGTCTTTATGCATTTATACCATATTTTTCCTTATTTGTTTCTTCTTGGTGATGGAACCTTTCTTCTTTATGAAAGGTGAACCACTCCACACAAGGAACAGTTTACTCTGATGCAAAGGGAAATTACAGAAAACATAAAAAAAAAAATCTCGCTAAACCTTTAATCTCTAACTTTCCGAGCAGGTGAATTAACGGAGAGGACATTCGAGACTTATTTTCTTTAAGCTCCAACACTAAAGAGTGTTTCAAAGTCATTCTCAAAGCTCTGGAGATTTTTAAAATCCAAATGAACCAAGCTTAACTCTGTGGTGTGATACACAATAAAATCCCACGCCAGGACTCACCTACTTAAAGATACACGGTATACTAGGATAAGAAAAAAAAGGAAATTAGAGTATCTAAACATATAAGGCTCTAACAGTTAAAACTTTGAAATAAGGGTTTCTTCTTTCAAGTAGTAAACCCAAGTTTCTCAATGGATGATTTCAATCTTAACTTTAAAATGAGCCCAAGGAGAAATTACTCAAGTGACTGCTGGGCGAAGCAAAGAGATTACGTGCACGTTTCTCTGTAAGAACAGCATCTCCAGCCTGTGACTCTGGGCAGTGCATCATGACACACATGCTAGTTTAGACCTGCCATACAGGGCCCTTCATTCTTCCAGGTCCTTGTCACATACCTCCTGTAAATTGCTTTTCTTGTTAGAGAGAGTGTAAGTGGTTTTCACGTCCCTAAATGTCTTGTCTTACATAAGAAAGCATGAAGCACAGTGCAAACAAAAATGTACAATTATCAATAGCCATGTCAGAGATTAAATACCCAAGCTGAGACGGCTGAGTTTAAAAAGATGATGAAATGGAACACAAAGCTTTGATTTTCTAGGTCTGATCTAAAAGGATGCTGCTGAGAAAGCAAAAGAAGTGTCAGATGGCCCTTGGGGATTACTCAGTAACACAGTTATGACCAGGAAGAAAAAAAAAAAAAAAGGCGCATCTGTGAGATATCTCTTATACACTTCAGCAAATATCCAAACTGAATAAACAAGCTTGGATTTGAAATGGAGGTTTCAGAAGAAGTCGAGAAGTAATTGCATGGAATAAGATCAGAATGATGCAAGTTTAAAAGCAGAGACATCACATTACCAACAAAGATCCGCATAGGCAAAGCTATGATTTTTCCAGTAGTCATATACCGGATGGACCATAAAGAAGGCAGAGTGCTGAAGAATTAATGCTTTCAAATTGTGGTGCTGGAGACAATTCCTGAGAGTCCCTTGGACAGCAAGATCAAACCAGTCAATCCTAAAAGAAATCAACCTTGAATATTCATTGGAAGGACTGATGCAGAAGTCCAATACTTTGACCACCTGATGCGAAGAGCTGACTCATTGGGAAAGACCCTGATGCTGGAAAGATTGAGGGCAGGAGTGGGGTGGGGGGACAGAGGATGAGACAGTTGGATGGCATCATCAACTCAATGGACATGGGTTTGAGCAAATTCCAGGAGACAGTGAAAGATAGGGAAGCCTGGCACACTGCAGCATGGGGTTGCAAAGAGTCAGACACGACTTAGTGACTGAAAAACATTACTTAAATGGGAGCACCCATGACCTAAGTGCACTGTGGACCACATAAAATTTATATATATCCCATAGGAGGCCCAAGGAATGGAATTTTCAATTCAAACAAAATTCCAACACATTCTAGGCACCACTGGATAAAGAATTTGAGTGAGTGTCCTGAATACACAAACTTTAGCAATCACTGGGCATTACCTTACACACCACAAAGGGTAACCCAAAATTAAATTGGTTTTGAATTCATCAAAATATGCTTTACAAAGGAATTTCACTGACAATGATTCAAGGGACAGTAATACTATATATCTCTGTGTGTGTGTGTGTGTGTGTATATATATATATATCTATATATATATGTGTGTGTATATATATAGATATATATCTATCATATATATAGATATATATCAGAGAGAGATGTAATATCTCTCTATATATATCTCTCTGAGTTTTACTGAAATAAATTAGAAGTTTGCGTTTAACTGCTATACGCTACTATATATAAACTAAACAGCGAGGAACTACTGTATAGCACAGAAAACTATACCCAATTTCATAACAGCCTATCATGGAAAAGAATCTGAAGGATGGATATACTGTATATAATTGAATCACTGTATTATACACCTGAAAGTAACATACCATTGTAAACCAACCGTACCTGAAAAAAATAATAAAGTATACAACTGATGGGCCTTAGCGTCTTCACAGATAAGTGCAGCCATCGTCACAGTCAGGAAGAAATAAAACAGAAGAAAGAGGGAAGAGGAGGAGGAGAGAGAGACTGGGAGCTGCGTGTCCCAGACGCGTTCCTCTGCACTCCACTGTCGGTTTTCTCGCCATTTCCCCACTCTATGTGCCTGGCTGCCAAATAAACTCTCTTCCCAGACAAAGTGAGAGAGGAAGCAAGAGAAAACTGTTCATTCGCAAAACAGAGACGTACCGAGTTAAAAAATTAAGTTGTACAGATCAGACATGTAATCACAGGAGACAAGCTCTGAGAGTTTTTCAATCACTGTGGGGCTGCATCAATTTGAAGTCATGTTACATTAAAGAGAAAAACGTCTGGGAGACTCTCCCCGTGTCACTTTAGATTAGATTTGTTGTTATCGGGCTGTGCATTTCGCTAGCTTTATTTTACATTATAAAGATACTGCTTGATGCCCATAAATAAGAAACATAACCTATGACTTGTTCTCAGTTGCCAGGAGATTAGGAGGCAGCACAAATTAACGTGGAGAGTGAAACACAGGGTCCGACTAGATCCACATTAACATATTAACTAACCTCCTCAGAGTAGGCAAACATAGGGCAACTTCAAACCCTGCAATTTTTGACTCCACTCCACTTAGTCTGAGAGTTACACAAAAATCTATTTGTGGCCTGTCTCCCTCCACCTACTCTGCCATGTAGCAGGGAATTGGAAAACTCCATCCGGTTTGTCTCCACGTCTCCTCGAGTGTGACTTCTTCCATATCACCAAGATCAGGTTAAATTGAGTATGAGTTTAGTCCTGGGCTCTGAGGGCTTCTCAACGTCAAGTTGCATAAAAGTGACACTTCGCCAATTTAAGTGATAAGTTCTCAGATTGTGAGGCGTCTAATTGTAACGATAAATTCACCTTGCTTTCCTCCATGGCCAAACATCCATATCTTTAACAAACAGAAGTGGCAGCTAAAAAACAATTAGGCTCCCCAACTCTAGTGGATGAAAACCACTGTCTGCAGATAGCACATGTGTGTCTACCCTGCATGGCACACACAGGCTAAGTACCTTCAGGGCCGGGGGAGGCCCTCGCCCGGAGGCAACGCCTTCCCTACTTTGCTTCCTACTATGGAGACCACAGTGGACATCAAAAAACCAGAAGAAACAGGAAAACCCTGCCGTGACGATCATCAGTGTGGAAACTTTATAATGATAATGTAGTTTTTCCTTAGAAGCAGAAGAGTGGTCTTCATACTGGTTGACAATACAATTAGATAAAAGCCTGTCTGCAGCCTCATACAGTCCAGTCTTGACACTGAGCAACACACTGCCTCTTAACAACAAGGACACCAAGAAAAGCGAAGACAAGGAGGAACAGAGACTCTGAAACTCAAAGGGGCTGGACAGGGGTGAGCTTCTGCTCCCTACGAAGGGAGAAGCTACTGGTGAAATACCAGAAGCCAGCGTGTCAGCTTCCAGACTGGCTATGAGTTTCTAAGGGCATGAAGTCTGAAAGGATCTTTGAGGGTCACTTGACGATGCTCCACTTCGAGCTTATATGCTGACTTCGGAACCTTACCTCTGCAGGAGATGAGTCTCCGCGGCCTCCAGGGCAGCCAGAATTATCTATCCCTGTCTCCCTATATATTAAACACTCTCTCCTGGTAGGTGAGATAACTGTTTGCTGGATGAATGGGTAAATCTTAACATTTAATGTTTCAACCAGGTGAGAAGCACTCTGCAGGACAGCCTGGCATGTAACGATGTACAGTAAGAGATTTCTCTCCTGAGCCTCTGGTTGAGCTTTCTGGTCTCTGCTAAGGGCGGAAGCTCAGAACCCCACAGAAGAGTCTAGGAAGGCTCTGACCTCGTGAAGAGGGCCAC
>SJYA01002339.1:0-16691 GCA_006410615.1 Neotragus moschatus | reverse complement strand
AGGCCTGGTGTGATGCGATTCATGGGGTCGCAAAGAGTCGGACACGACTGAGTGACTGAACTGAACTGAACTGATTCCTAGTTTTTTCAGGAATCTCCATACCACCTTCCATAGTGGCTATATCTATTTACATTTCCACCAACAAACAGTGTAAGAGTGCTCCTTTTTCTCACAGCCTCTCCAGCATTTACTGTTTGTAGACTTTTTGATGATGGCCATTCTGACCAGTGTGAGGTGATATCTCATTGTTGTTTTGATTTTCATTTCTCTAATAATGAGTGGTGTTGAGCATCTTTTCATGAGTTTGTCAGTCATCTGTATGTCTTCTTTGGAGAAGTGTCTGTTTAGGTCTTTTCCCCACTTTCTGATTGGGTTGTTTGTTTTTCTGGTATTGAGTTGTATGAGCTGCTTGTATATTTTGGAAATTAATTCTTTATCAGTTATTTCTTTTTTTTTCATTTACATTTTTTTTACTTTATTTTTTATTTTTTTATTTTTTAAATATCAGTTGTTTCATTTGCTATTATTTTCTCCCATTCTGAGGGTTGTCGTTTCACCTTGCTTAGAGTTTCCTTTGCTGTGCAAAAGCTTTTAAGTTTAATCAGGTCCCACTTGTTTACTTTTGTTTTGATTTCCATTACTCTAGGAGGTAGGTCATAGAGGATCTTGCTTTGATTTATGTCATCGAGTGTTCTGCCTGTGTTTACATTTAGGTCTTTAATCCAATTTGAGTTTATCTTTGTGTATGGTGTTAGAAGGTGTTCTAATTTCATTCTTTTACATATAGCTGTCCAGTTTTCCCAGCACCATTTATTGGAGAGGCTGTCTTTGCCCCATTGTATATTCTTGCCTCCTTTGTCAAAAATAAGGTACCTATTCATGTATGGGTTTATTCACGGGCTTTCTATCTTGTTCTATTGGTCTATATTTCTGTTTTTGTGCCAGTACCATACTGTCTTAATGACTGTAGCTTTGTAGTATAATTTGAAGTCAGGAAGGTTGATTCCTCCAGCTCCATACTTCTAAAGACTGCTTTAGCTATTTGGGATCTTTTGTGTTTCCATATGAATTATGAAATTTTTTGTTCCACTTCTGTGAAAAATGCCATTGGTAATTTGATAGGGATCACACTGAATCTGTAGACTACATTTGGTAGTATATAGTAATTATCACAATATTGATTCTTCCTACCCAGGAACATGGAATATCTCTCTATCTGTTGATGTCATCTTTGATTTCTTTCATTAGTGTCTTATCATTTTCTGTGTATAGTTCTTTTGTCTCCTTAGGTAAGTTTATTCCCAGATATTTAATTCTTTTTATTGCAATAGTGAATGGGATTGATTCCTTTATTTCTCTTTCTGACTTTCCATTGTTAGTATATAGAAATGCAAGTGATTTCTGTGTATTGATTTTGTATCCTGCAAATTTGCTGAATTCACTGATTAGCTCTAGTAATTTTCTGATACTATCTTTAGGATTTTCTATGTGCAGTATCATGTCATCTGCAAACAATGAGAACTTTACTTCTTTTCTAATCTGGATTCCTTTATTTTTCTTCTCTGATTGCTATAACTAGGACTTCCAGAACTATGTTGAATAACATGGTGAAAGTGGACACCCTTCTCTTGTTCCTGATCTTAGGAGGAATGGTTTCAATTTTTCACCATTGAGAATAATGTTTGTTGTAGTCTTATCATATATGGCCTTTACTATGTTGATGTACATTCCTTCTATGCCCAGTTTTTGAAGAGTTTTAATCATAAATTGGTGCTGAATTTTGTCAAAGGATTTTTCTGCATCTATTGAGATAATGATATGGTTTTTATTTTTCAACTTGTTAATATGGTATATCATATTGATTTATTTGCATATATTGAAGAATCCTTCAGTTCAGTTCAGTCACTCAGTTGTGTCCAGCTCTTTGCGACCCTATGAATTGCAGCATGCCAGGCCTCCCTGTCCATCACCAACTCCCGGAGTTCACTCAAACTCACGTCGATCAAGTCGGTGATGCCATCCAGCCATCTCATCCTCTGTCATCCCCTTCTCCCTCTGCCCCCAATCCCACCTAGCATCAGAGTCTTTTCCAATGAGTCAACCCTTTGCATGAGGTGGCCAAAGTACTGGAGTTTCAGCTTTAGCATCATTGCTTCCAAAGAACACCCAGGGCCGATCTCCTTTAGAATGGACTGTTTGGATCTCCTTGCAGTCCAAGAGACTCTTGCATCCCTGGAATAAAACCAACTTGATCACAGTTTATGAGCTTTTTGATGTGATGCTAAATTCTATTTGCTAAAATTTTGTCGAGGATTTTTGCATCTATATTCATCAGTGATATCGGCCTGTAGTTTTATTTTTTTGTGTTGTCTTTGTCTGGTTTTGGTATCAGGGTCATGGTGGCCTTACAGAATGAGTTTGGAAGTGTTCTTTCCTCTGCAATTTTTTGAAAGAGTTTTAGAAGGATAGGTATTAGCTCTTCTCTAAATATTTGATAAAATTCTCCTGTGAAGCCATCTGGTCCTGGGCTTTTGTTTTTTGAAAGATTTTGGATCACAGCTTCAATTTCAGTGCTTGTAATTGGGTTGTTCATAATTTCTGTTTCTTCCTGATTCATTCTTGGAAGATTGAACTTTTCTAAAAATCTGTCTTTTTCTTCCAGGTTATCCATTTTATTGTCATATAGTTGTTCATAATAGTCTCTTATAATCCTTTGTATTTCTGCATTGTCTGTTGTAACCTCTACTTTTTCATTTCTAATTCTGTTGATTTGATTCTTCTCTCTTTTTTCTTGATCAGTCTAGCTAAAGGTTTGTTAATTTTATCTTCTCAAAAAAACTGCTTTTAGTTTTATTAATCTTTACTATTGGGTCTTTCATTTCTTTTTCATTTATTTCTGCTTGGATCTTTATGATTTCTTTCCTTCTACTAATTTTGGGGTTTTTTGTTCTTCTTTTTCCAGCTGTTTTAGCTGTAAAGTTAGGGTGTCTATTTGATGTTTTTCTTGGTTCTTGAGGTAGGATTGTATTGCTATAAACTTCCCTCTTAGGACTGCTTTTGTTGCATACTATAGGTTTTGAGTTGTCATATTTTCATTGTCATTTCTTTCTAGAATTTTTTTGATTTCCCCTTTGATTTCTTCAGTAACCTGTTGGTTATTTAGAAACGTGTTGTTTAATCTCCATGTGTTTGTGTTCCTTGCAGTTTTTTTCTTGTGATTGATATCTACTCTCATAGCATTGTGGTCAAAGAAGATGCCTGATACAATTTCAATTTTCTTAAATTTACTGAGGTTCAATTTGTGACCCAAGATGTGGTCTAGCCTGGAGAATGTTCCATGTGCACTTGAGAAGAAGGTGTACTCTTCTGCATTTGGATGGAATGTCCTGAAGATATCAATGAGATCCAGCTCATCTAATGTATCACTTAAGACGTGTGTTTCCTAATTTTCTGTTTTGATGATCCATCCATTGGTGTGACTAGGGTATTAAAGTCTCCTACTATTATTGTGTTACTGACCATTTTCCTTTTATGTCTGTTAGTGTTTGTCTTATGTATTGAGGTACTCCTATGTTGGGTGTAAAAGATATTCACAATTATGACTTCCTCTTAGACTGATCCCTTGATCATTATGTAGTGTTCTTATTTCTTGTAATCTTCTTTATTTTAAGGTCTATTTTGTCTGATATGAGGATTGCTCCTTCAGCTTTCTTTTGCTTCCCATTTGCATGGAATATATTTTCCCATCCTCTCACTTTCAGTCTATATGTGTCTTTAGGTCTGAAGTGGATTTCTTGTAGACAGCATATATGTGGGTCTTGTTTTTGTATCCATTCAGCCAGTCTAGGTCTTTTGGTTGGAGCATTTAATCCATTTACATTTAAAGTAATTATTGACATTGTTCCTATTGCCATTTTTTTAATTGTTTGGGGTTGATTTTGTTGATATTTTTTCTTCTGTTGTATTTCTTTACTATATAAGTCCCTTTAACATTTGTTGTAAAGTTGGTTTGGTGGTACTGAATTCTCTTAACTTCTGCTTGTCTGAAAAGCTTATTTATCCATCAATTTTGAATGAGATCCTTGCTGGGTACAGTAATCTTGGTTGTAGAGTTTCTCTTTCAGTACTTTAAATATATTCTTCCATTTCCTTCTGGCCTGCAGAGTTTCTGCTGAAAGATCAACTGTTAAGTATATGGGGTTTCCCTTGTATGTTACTTGTTGCTTCTCCATAGCTGCTTTTAACGTTCTTTCTTTGTGATTAGTCTTTGTTAGTTTGATCAGTATGTGTCTTAGAGTGTTTCTCCTTGGGTTTATCCTGTATGGGACTCTTTCTGCCTCTTGGATTTGATTTACTTTTCCTTTCCTTGACTGACTTGTTTCCTTTTCCATGTTGTGGAAATTTTCAACTATAATCTCTTCAAAAATTTTCTCATACCCTTTCTTTTTCTCTTCTTCTGAGACCCCTATAACTCAAATGTTGGTGCATATGATGTCTCTCTCTATCCCCTGGAGAAAGAAGTGGCAACTTCCAAAATCCCATGGATGGAGGAGCCTGGGAGGCTCCAGTCCATGGGGTTGCAAAGAGTCAGACATGACTGAGTGACTTCATTTCACTTCACTTCATTTTAGGAGTCTCTGAGACTGTCCTCAATCCTTTTCTTTCTTTCTTTTTTTTTTTTTACTTTATTCTGCTCTGCAGAAGTTATTTCCACCATTTTATCTTCCAGCTCACTGATTCATTGTTCTGCTTCAGATATTTTGCTATTGATTTAAGGAGTATTTTTAATTTTAGAGTATTTTTAATTTCAGTAATTGTGTTGTTTGTCTCTGTATGTTTACTCTTTAATTCTTCTAGGTCTTTGTTAATTGATTCTTGCATTTTCTCCATTTTGTTTTCAAGGTTTTTGATCATCTTTACTATGATTATTCAGAATTCTTTTTCAGGTAGTTTGCCTATTTCCTCTTCATTTATTTGGACTTCTGTGTTTCCAGTTAGTTCCTTCATTT
Organism: Neotragus moschatus; assembly: GCA_006410615.1. Lineage (NCBI taxonomy): Eukaryota > Metazoa > Chordata > Mammalia > Artiodactyla > Bovidae > Neotragus > Neotragus moschatus. The sequence goes on along the minus strand of SJYA01002339.1, from coordinate 11,682 downwards.
GCACAGTATTTCTCTGCCTTTTCTTTCTTTCTTTCTTTTAACTTACTGTGTTTGAAGTCTCCTTTTCCCAGGCTTCAAGGAAAGTTGAATTCTTTTATTGAAGAAGGTTGAATTATTTCTTCCTTTTGATTTCTGCCTTCCTAAGGTTGGTCCAGTGGTTTGTGTGAGCTTCATATAAGGTGAGATTTGTGCTGAGTTTTTGTCTGTTTGTTTTTCCTCTGATGGGCAAGGCTGAGTGAGGTGACAATCCTGTCTGCTGATGACTGGGTTTGTATTTTTGTTTTGTTTATTGTTTAGATGAGGCATCCTGCACAGGGTTCTACTGGTGGTTGGGTAACGCCCAGTCTGTATTCATGTGGTTCCCTTTGTGTGAGTTCTCACTGTTTGATACTCCCAACAAAGGTCTATCTAGTCAAGGCTATGGTTTTTCCANTGACAATCCTGTCTGCTGATGACTGGGTTTGTATTTTTGTTTTGTTTATTGTTTAGATGAGGCACCCTGCACAGGGTTCTACTGGTGGTTGGGTAACGCCCAGTCTGTATTCATGTGGTTCCCTTTGTGTGAGTTCTCACTGTTTGATACTCCCAACAAAGGTCTATCTAGTCAAGGCTATGGTTTTTCCAGTGGTCATGTATGGATGTGAGAGTTGGACTGTGAAGAAAGCTGAGCACCGAAGAATTGATGCTTTTGAACTGTGGTGTTGGAGAAGACGTCTTGAGAGTCCCTTGGACTGCAAGGAGATCCAAACAGTCCATCCAAAACAGATCAGTCCTGAGTGTTCATTGGAAGGACTGATGCTGAGGCTGAAACTCCAATACTTTGGCCACCTCATGTGAAGAGTTGACTCATTAGAAAAGACCCTGATGATGGGAGGGACTGTGGGCAGGAGGAGAAGGGGACGACAGAGGGTGAGATGGATGGGTGGCATCACCGAGTCGATGCACAATGGTCTGAGTGAACTCTGGGAGTTGGTGATGGACAGAGAGGCCTGGTGTGCTGCAATTCATGGAGTTGCAAAGAGTCAGACACGACTGAGCAACTGAACTGAACTGAACTGAGGGTTAGTTCTCTGGTTGTCTAGGGTCTTGGAGTTAGTGCTCCCACTCCAAAGGCTCAGGGCTTGATCTCTGGTCAGAAAAAAGATTACACAAGATGTATTACACATAAGATTACACTTATGGCATTAAGTAAGATTAAAACAAATATCCAAAAATGAGAAATGAAAGATTAATCCCAGACAAATGGCAGTTATAAAATCAGGCAAATAATATACAAAATACAGTAGATTTACCTGGTGAACAAAGGAAATAAAAAATTATATTTGCCAGTTAAGAACAAAACTAACTAAAGCACAAACTGGAAAACAAAACTAAAGTAAGGTGCCAAGCATGGAATAAAGCAATGAAAACAAAACTATCAAATATGTTGAGAGGAAAGGAAAGAAAGAAAATAAAGAAAGAATAGATATGCAAAGTTAACTAGTGGTAGATGAAGAAGACTTATATACATTAAAGATTAACTGCAAGGGGAAAAATACAGTAGGGAAGGCAAACAAAGGAATAAATGTATTAAAAACATAATAGGTTTTAAAAAGGTAAAAATTAAAATCATAAAAAAGAGAAAAGAAAAGGAAAAAAAAGGAAGAAAAGAGAAAAAGGGGGGGAAAAGGAAAACTCCACAGACCTGCAAAGGTCTACCATAGAGACAGAGGTTTATAACAACAATAGAAAGTGTGACTGAATATGCCCATATATATGCACGTATACACCCATAAGCAAAATCAACAGTGCAACAAAAATAAAGTACAATAGATTGACCCAGCGAACAAAAGAAACCAAAAATTATATCTACTGGAACAAAACTAATTAAAACACAAACTGGAAAACAAGACTAAAGCAAAGTGCCAGTTGGGAAATAAAGCAATGAAAATAAAACGCACAAACATGTTAAGAGGAAAGGAAAGAAAGAACAAATACGCAAAGTTAAATAGAGGTATATAAAAGTTACTATACATTAAAGGTTAACTGCAAGGAGAAAAGAACAGTAGGAAAAAGAAAAAAAGGAATAAATGTAGAAAAAATAGGTAAAAAAAATTGAAAATTAAATTAACAAAGGAAAAAAAAAAAAAGATGAAAACTCCACAGAACTGCAAAAGCCCAACAGAGAGGCAGAGGATTATGACAACAATAAAAAATGTGACTGAGGGAAAAAAAAAAGCTCAAAAGCTTAATTGGATTTCTTAGTGCAAGTTAAACCAACAACTACAACAGAGGGGAGAAAAGGAGGGAAAAAAAAAGAAAAAAAAATCCAAAAGTATCTATAGTACAAGTCAAAAAATAATAATACATGTTTTTCTTGAGTCACTGCTGTCAGAGTCCTTTCCCTCACTGGAGTCACAGTCCACCTCACCCCCCAAGAACGCCCCCAACACTGTGCAGATTTCTGGACCTGCTGTGGGGGAAGCTCAGATTCTAATCTGGTCCTCAGTTTAGTTCAGTTCAGTCACTCAGTCGGGTCAGACTCTTTGCGACCCCATGAATTGCAGCACGCCAGGCCTCCCTGTCCATCACCAACTCCCGGAGTNTTGCTGAAGCCTGGCTTGGAGAAATTTGAGCATTACTTTACTAGCATGTGAGATGAGTGCAATTGTGCGGTAGTATGAGCATTCTTTGGCATTGCCTTTCTTCTGGATTGGAATGAAAACTGCCCTTTTCCAGTCCTGTGGCCACTGCTGAGTTTTCCAAATTTGCTGGTCCTACTCCTCTATGTTTTTGCCTTCAACGTCCACAGCCATCAGAACTAGTGCATTTTCTTTTGTGGGAGCTCTCAATGACCTTTTATATATTCCATAGACTCAGAGTCTGCCTAGTTGATCATGTGTATTTAATCTGCAGCTTGTACAGCTGGTGGGAAGGTTTTGGGTCTTATTCTTTAGCCATATTGCCCTTGGGTTTCAATTGTGGTTTTATTTCCACCTCTACATATGGGTCATCCCCTGGAGATTTGCACCTGATGCTGCCCTGGAGGGCTTGGGTTTGCCCCTGGAGGGCCAGGTGTGGAGGTGGTGCAATTGTTTGGGTCACAGGGGTTCTGGCAGTACCAGGCACTCAGGATGGTTGGCAGCTAAGGCAGCAGGAAATATAGTGGCCTGTAAGGATATGGCAACCAGCATTGGCCAATATACTCCAGTATTCCTGCCTAGAAAAACCCCTCTTTGACAGAGAAGCTTGGCAGGCCACAGTCTACAGGGTCGCAAAGAGTCAGACACAACTGAAGCGACCCTGTGCGCCTAGACGAAAGACTTTTTTTTGCCTGTGGCAGCTCTGCCCCAGTGAGAGTTGAGTGTGGAGGTGGTGCAGCTGCTTGGCTTGTGGGGATCCTGGCGGCACCAAGTGTGCAGGGACACGGACTGTGTCTGCTGGAGTTATGGCCCTATCAGAGCCTTTTTTCGAGCCTCTTTTAGCTGGCGACTAGGCCTCTTTGCCAGTTTTTCTCCGTAGCTCTGCCTATTCAAGCACTCAGAGGGCTCCCTTGCCTGGGGTCCTTCTCTGTCGTCGGGGCATCAGCCACATAGAGGGGGTCCCCTTGGCGGGGGTTCTACTCTGTAGATCGGTGTGTCAGGCACGTAAAGGGACACCCTGGGTGGAGTCCTACTCTGCAGTTCAGTGTATCAGGTGTTTGATGGGCCAGCCTCTCTACTGTTCAGCTACTGATGCTGATGTGGGGAGAGAGAGTCTGTGGTGATGGCGCCACCCCCTACGGTGACTCAGCTGTACTGCCTTGCTTCCATGGCTGCCTGGCTTTCCTCCATTGGCATTTCCCACCAGGATCTCCTCCCTCACATCCCCTCAACCTGTCTCTCCACAGTCAACAGCAGCCCTCACCCTGGGATTGCTCCACAACCCCTAAACTCCAGCTCCCAGCTGCTGCGCCTTCCAGGGGACCAGCATTCCTGTCTGGGGTATCTGAGAATCTGTCTGATTCTCAATTTAGGCTGCCACAGATCAGCTGTGGCACTCTCAGCCTTAAATGTTTCTTCTCTGACTCAGACAATTGCCCCGATGTGGGGATCGGACCCCTGCTTCAGTCTCCCCACCCACTGAGGGCAGGGCAGGTCCTACTAATACTCCTGTTTTTCCCTCTAGTTCCTTCATCCTACTGAGTTTTGCGTGGTTCTTTTCCACTGGTCAGGTACTCCTGTCCGCTCTCAGCTGGTGTTCAGCATGCACTTCTGTGTCTGCAGGTGTATTCCTGATGTAACTGTGTAGAGAGATGTACTCCACGTCNCTACTAATACTCCTGTTTTTCCCTCTAGTTCCTTCATCCTACTGAGTTTTGCGTGGTTCTTTTCCACTGGTCAGGTACTCCTGTCTGCTCTCAGCTGGTGTTCAGCATGCACTTCTGTGTCTGCAGGTGTATTCCTGATGTAACTGTGTAGAGAGATGTACTCCACGTCCACCTACTCTTCCACCATCTTGTTCTCTCTGAAGACTTGATCTTCTTCCAGGAAAGAGTTTACAGTTCATGATGAGAGTGCTGAGTGATGATGGAGGCAGTCCTGGGAGTCAGGCGAGCTCCCAGATGCTCCATAGTCTTCCTGAAAGCCTTGATTTTTACACATTTTTTAAGTGGAAAAAAAAAAAAAACAACCCTATCACTTTAACAACTTCACTAAGGTATAACAAACATACGATAAAATACATACATTTTAAATGTACAGTTTGATATGTTTTGACATGTGTATATGCCCATGAAGCCATCACAATCAAGACAGTGAATATATCTATCATCCCCAAAAGCTTCCTCATGTCCCTTTGTAACCTCCCCTCCTGCCCTTCCCTTTTTAAAAAGTTTTAAAATAACATTTATTTCTTAAAAGTAACATGTGCACAATAGGAAATCAAAAAACACAAGAAGCAAAAACCAAAGTCATTCATAATCACAAGCAGTTTACCATTTGACGTGTCCTTCCAGGTTTCATTGTGTATTTTCACAACTAAGCATCCATTTTTACATAATTAAGACCCTATAGTTATGTATCATGCTGTTTCACACATTATGAATATTTATCATTTCAAAGTCCCAAAGCTATGAATATTTTGATAACCAAGATTACACTACACCAAGTCAACCTGGAAGGAAAAAATTGTAATCCTGCATTTCCTGGCTTCTGGTGACAAAAATTTCAGTAAAGACAAAAATGACAACAGGCCTCTAGATAAAGATATTGGCAGAACTGTTATTAACACACTGCAGTCCCTGAATGTTCAGTTAAAAAATGAGACATAAAGCAACAGAGTACATAAAGTATAATGCTCCTAAGATGCTTCATTATCCAATCTAAATTATTCAATATTAGCAAACAGATGTTTCCACTGAATTACTTAAAAATGCATTCCTACAGTATAGCCAAGAGATGCACACACAACAGTGGTCTTCATTAAAATATAAGCATGAACACATCCACATACATCTCTCCCTTTATACTTCCTTCTGCCCCTCTGCTGCCAAACTAAATGAACAAGTCCTGACATACATTTCTCACACATGGTTTCACAATTCCATGTCCAAGATGCTGTTTTCTTAAATCAGTTATAACAAAGATATTTATAAATTGGTTAATTCACTAGCTCTACTTTTTATCATACATTGTCACCTCAGGACATCCCCAGGTAACTACTGACCAGCTTGCTGTCACTATAGATTAGTTTGAATTTTCTAAAGTTATAAATAAATGGAATCATAAGTACATGCTCTATTTTTTGTTTAGCCTCTTTCACTCAGCGTAACTATTTTGAGATTTGTCCACACTGGTCCATGTATTAAGTTCACAGGTAAATACTATTCCATGTAAAGATATATCATCATTTGTTTATCCATCAACTTGCTGATGTACATATAGACTATTTCCAGTTTTTAGCTATTACAAATAAAGCTGCTATGAATACAGCAGATACATGTCTTTGTACAGACATACTTTATTTCCTCTTGAATAAATGCCTAGTGGTTGGATTATACGTGTGCTCAGTCACTCTGCTGCTGCTGATGCTAAGTCGCTTCAGTTGTCTCCGACTCTGTGCGACCCCATAGACGGCAGCCTACCAGGCTTCCCTGTCCCTGGGATTCTCCAGGCAAGAACACTGGCGTGGGTTGCCATTTCCTTCTCCAATACAGGAAAGTGAAAAGTGAAAGTGAAGTCGCTCAGTCATGTCTGACTCTAGCAACCCCATGGACTGCAGTCTACAAGGCTCCTCCGTCCATGGGATTTTCTAGGCAAAAGTACTGGAGTGGGAAGCCACTCAGTCGTGTCCAACTCTTTGCGACGCCAGGGCTGTAGCCTGCCAGGCTCCTCTGTCCATGGAATTTTCCAGGCAAGACTACTGGAATGAGTTTCCATTTCCTACTCCTGGATTATACAGTAAGTAACTTTCTAAGAAAACTGCCAAACTACTTTCCAAACTGTACCACTTTACATCACCACCAGCAGTGTATGAGAGTTTCAGTTCCTCAACATCCTCAGCAACACTTGGTAGGTTCAGTTTTTAATTTCAGCCATTCTAGTAGGGTAGTGGCATTTCATTATGGTAATATGCGTATCCCACATGACTAATTATGCTGAACATTTTTTTTTCATGTGCTTATTGCCATCTATATGTCTACTTTGGTATAACATCTATTTAAAGTTTTGCCCATGTTTCAATTAGATGTTCTTATTATTGAGCTTTAAGAGTCCTTTAATTTGGATACAAGTCCTCTATCAGTGTCTTTCGAAAAGCAGGAGTTTTAATTTTGATGAAGTCAAATTCATCATTTTATCCATTTTTCTTTTATGGATCATGCTTTTGGTGTGTAATTAACAAATGTTTGCCTAACTTATGTTCATAAACATTATTCTAGAAGCTTCATAGTTTAAAATTTAACTTAAAATGTACAGTTTTAATTAAAATGGTTAAGATGATAAATTTTATGTCATATGTATCTCACCACAACAAAAACAAGTGGGGAAAAAGTTTTCTTTTAGTTTTTCATGTTCTATCCAATTGCTACGCCACTACTTGTTGAAAAAAATCCTTTCTACCACTGTGCTCACCCTACAGAGGTGAAAGTACCTACTATCCAAAATTTGCTTCAGATGTTGACCCTGATGATACCATCCAGCACCTGGAAGGTATGTAAAGGGTTTCATAATGTGTCTTTTTGGGGAGAGCAGGGAAGGCTCCTAAGCAGGTCTAAAATGGTTTGAGAGAGTAAGGCAAAGAAATTGGTCCTGTTTTTACTGTAGTTAGGGAAAGGGACTGGGGTGAGGGTTTCTGTATGTGAGCAGCGGTGGCTCACATGGCTTGAACTTTCTGTCAGCATTAAAGAAGAAAGTATGGAGCTTTCTCATCAACTTCCCCAGATATAGGACAGAAATGGATAGAAGTGCTAGGACTTCAAATGTGTTAGCAATCAAGTATCAAAACCAGAGTCAAGCATTTTATTACAATTCACTCTTCATACTTAACTGGTGACATTTCACTTAATTTAATGTGAACTTCTTTAATTAAGCCATTTTGGCACCGTATGAGGTTGGCAGCTTGAGAGTAATAAAGATGAGAGTTCCACTGAATGCCACGTTCAGCAGCTCAGCATTGCATATTTTGAGAAGTGAAATGAGTGCCTTGGTCACTATGGATAATATCTGGAACTCCAAAAGGGATAAAGATTGTCTTGATGAGGCCTTGTATTGTGGCTTTAGCATGTGCACAGAAATGTTTGGTTAATACTAGGCGTCTCGTATGGCAAGAGAGTCCCAGAATTCTTTTTACCTAACGGATTAACCTTGGGTAAAGAGTTGTTGCTGTCACTGGCAAGACCAGACAACCAACTACTGGCCACGGCTCAAGAGTGAGAAAAAAATGTGAAAGAGAATTGACTGTTGAGTAGAGCGTATAGTGCTAAGATAACTGTGTGAAGCTTGGCCAGTAGTGCCAGCCCTCGGATCCTGCCCTTGATCAGGAACATCCTGCTTAAGGAATTAACAGCAACAGCTTTCCTATGGGCTCCATCAACTGTGATGCCATCCAAAACTGTACAAACTCCTTTTAATGTTCACTCAGTTGATCCTCAGGGGCTCCCCAAGTATCTAAAAGGTCCAAAAGAAGGGTGACATCCTCCAGCACTATGGCATCTAGTGAAGGACTGAGGACCAGGGAGACCAATCTCTCCTGTAGGTGGAATATGCCAGAGGCTCAGGTTTAACTATACTGTAGGTACTGCTTTTGTTTTGGGAAGGAGGCCTTGATGATGTACTGAGTACCTCCATGACCTAAGGCATAATAGGCAGCTGAGGAGGAAGGGTCATGGTCTTAGGACCTACTAGATTTTCCAGGAAAATCAGTGTGTAGCCAACAATTACTACTAATGGTGTATAGCAAGGGATCAAGTAGGGCAGCTTCTTGCATCAAAAGTTTCCAGACAATTTATGGCCATAATGGGTAGCTGAGAGACTTTAGGCAGCAAAGGAAGAGGTTGCTAAAGCCTCTACAGTGAAGAGGTCTTTGGGGAACTAAAGTGTGGGGAAAATCTCTAGACAACATGGCATCAGTCAGGCTCTCCTGCCCCACTCCCTCCCGCCCTCTTACCTTGTGTTCTGTAAGCAATATTGCTGACCTTGCATGGTTATGTAGCAGCTGGAGCACTGTGCCTGCGCACCCACTTGACCATGGGCCACTTTTGTTCTTAGTATCAGTGCTATTTGAGGACTCCTGGCTGCTGCTGCCCAGAGAGAATAAACATGTCTGCAGTCCCCACAGCTCCTCGAGTCTTCTTCCAGCTTCCCCAGTCACACCTTATCTACCTTGGGTTCAGTGAACCATGCGAGCACCAAGACATAAGGGGACTGGATGTTTTTTTCAACCTGGACAAAATTTCAGAGCATTTTGTTATAAGGTCTCCATTCAAGGTATCTGTAAGTAATAGCATAAATAGGCTTAAGTAAAATTTATAAATGAGAAATGTGTTGTCTTCAAAAGCTCAAAGAGCTGAAAGATATTATGCTTATTTGAACACTGCCAAGAGAGTCAATCCCCTTCATGGATTGCAGCCCTATCACAGCAAAGGGACTTGCATAATTCAATGAAGCTATGAGCCATACTGTGCGGGGGGCCCAAAATGGATGGGTCATAGTGAACAGTTCTGACAAAACATGGTCCACTCAAGAAGGAAATTGCAATCCACTCCAGTATTCTTGCCTGGAGAACCCCAGAGACAGTATGAAAAGCCAAAAGGCATGACACTGGAAGATGAGCCCCCACAGGTTGGGAGGTAGCCAACAAGCTACTGAGGAAGAGCAGAGGGCAATTACTAACAGCTCAGAAAGAATGAAGTGGCTGGGCAAAAGCAGAAAAGACACTTAGCTATGGATGTGTCTGGTGGTGAAAGTAAAGTCTGATGCTGTAAAGAACAATATTGCATAGGAACCTGAAATGTTAGGTCCATGAATCAAGGAAAATTGGACGTGGTCAAGCAGGAGAAGGCAAGATTGAACATTAACATCTTAGGACCTATCAGTGAACTGATGGATGGGAATGAGTGAATTTAGTTCAGATGACCATTATATCTACTACTGTGGGCAAGAATCCCACATAAGAAATGCAGTAGTCCTCATAAGCAACAAAAAAGAGTCCAAAATGTAGTACTTGGGTGCAGTCTCAAAAACAACAGAATGATTTGTTTGTTTCCAAGGCAAACATCACAGTAATTCAAGTCTATGGCCCAACCACTGATGCTAAAGAAGCTGAAGTTGACCAGTTCTGTGAAGACCTACAAGACCTTCTAGAACTAACACCAAAAAAAGATATACTTTACACTATAGGAGATTGGAGTGCAAAAGTAGGAAATCAAGAGACATGGAGTAACAGGCAAGTTTGGCCTTGGAGTGCAAAATGAAGCAGGGAAAAGGCTAACAGAGTTTTGTCAAGAGAACACACTAGTCATAGCAAACACCCTCTTCCAAGAACCCAAGAGACAACTTTACACACGGAACAAGTGTTTTTTACATTCATGGCTGCAGTCACCATCCACAGTGATTTTGGACCCCAAGAACATGGTATCTGTCACTGTTTCCACTTTTTCCCCATCTATTTGCCATGAAGTGATGGAATTGGTTACCATGATCTTAGTTTTTGAATCTTGAGTTTTAATTTAGCTTTTTCACTCTCTCTTGCACCCTCAAGAGGCTCTTTAGTTCTTCACTTTCTGCCATTAGAGTAGTATCACCTAAATATGAGGCTGTTCATATTTCTCCCAGTAATCGTGATTCTAGCTTGTGATCCATCCAGTTCAGCATTTTGCATTGTGTACTCTGCATGATGGACAGGGAGGCCTAGCGTGCTGCGATTCATGGGGTCGCAAAGAGTCGGATACGACTGAGCGACTGAACTGAACTGAACTGAACTCTGCATGTAAGTTAAATAAGCAGGGTGATAATATAGAGTCTCATTGTATTCCTTTCCCAATTTTGAACCAGTCAGTTGTTCCATGTCCAGTTGCTTCTTGACCCACATTCAGTTTCTCAGGACACAGGTTAGGTGATTTGGTACTCCGACCTATAAGAATTTTCCACAGTTTGTTGAGATTCACTTGGTCAAAGTTTTTAGCATAGTCAGTGAAACATAAGTAGATGTTTTTTTGGAACTCCCTTGCTTTCTCCATGACCCAACAAATGTTGGCAATTTGATCTCTGGTTTCTCTGCCTCTTTGAAGCCCAGCATGTACATTTGGAAGTTCTTGATTCATGTATTGCTGAAACCTAACTAGAAGGATTTTGAACATAACCTTGCTAGCATGTGAAGTGAACACAATTGTACAGTAGTTTGAGCATTCTTTGGCATTGCCTTTCTTTGGGACTGGAATAAAAACTGATCTCTTCCAGTCCTGTGGCCACTGCTGAGTTTTCCAAATTTGCTGACATACTGAGTGAAGCGCTTTAACAGCATCATTTTTATGATTTTAAATAGCTCAGCTGGAATTTCGTCTCTCTTTTTTCATAGTAATGTTTCCTGAGACTCCAGTACACATCTATTAGAATAGCCAGAATCTGGAACACTGACAACACCAAAGGCTGTCAAGGATGTAAAGCAATGGGAACACTTATTCATTGTTGGTGTGAATGCAAAATGCTACAGCCACGTTAGAAGACAGTTCAGCAATTTCTTACACATCTAAACACACTCTTATCTTAAAGTCCAGAAATTATGCTTCCTAATATTCACCTGAAACAGTTAAAAACTTATATCCACACAGAAACCTGAACACAATGTTTAAAACAGCTTAAGTCATAGTTGCTAAAACTTGAACACAACAAAGATGTCCCTCAGTAGGCAAATGGATAAACTGTGGAACTTCCAGAAAATGGAATATTATTCTTTAGAAAAAAAGAGCTATCCGGTCCTGAAAAGACATGGAGGAAGCTTAAATAGATATTACTAAGTGAAAGAAGCCAATCTGAAAAGGTTACATCCAGTATGATTCCAACTATCTGACATTCTGGAAAAGGCAAAACTAAGGAGATGGTAAACACATCAGTGGTTCCCAGGGATCACAGGGAAGGAGGGATGAACAGACAAAGCACAGAGGATTTTTAGGACAGTGAAAATATTCAGTGATTGTAATGGTGGTTCAGTTCAGTTCAGTTCAGT